>CM071861.1:9092591-9107350 GCA_036759665.1 Gynandropsis gynandra
TGAGTACGTGCAACCCTACCTTCCAGCAGTGATTAACCCGTACCATGGCAGCTTTACGAACGCAATCATTATTCCTAAGACGACTAACCGACCGATCAGATTCTCATTAGCCGAACTTAATCTACAACTTAACAGGTCCGGATTCATTCTTTAACCTTCCAGCAAAGTCTGAAATCCTATGTTACTGAGCGGGCAGCACTAGCGTAAGAGTAATAATGTTAAGCGTAGAACCGATAATCAAGAATAAATCAATAAATCTAAGCATTAACGCAAATCATTGTTCATCCATTACAATCCGATATCCCTACTCGTAGTTGGGACTCTACTCACTCATGGAGAAAACAAAAGACGAAGATAACATAATCCTAAACATGATAGACTCTAGAAAATTCGATGCCTCAACCTTCCCTATCGTGTTACCAGTGTAAGGATTGATGCTTCTCTTCTTCTCCAACGTCTCTCGAGCCTTTCCAGATGTTTTCCCAGCCTTTCCTTGCCCTGTACGTCGCCCCCTTTTTTCTAGATCTCTTCTGTTCTTTAAATTAGGTCGTTTGAATGCAAGATCTAGGTTGTTGCGAAATACACGGCCCGCTCGGGCACCACTGTTGCCCGGTCGTGCAGAGGCGCGCCCGGTCGTGTTCCTTCATAACGCCCGATCGGGCATTCGGCACCCGATCGCGTGGTTGAGTGGCCCGAGTCGTGCAAACTCTCGGGGAATTTGGGATGAATAGACGCCCGAGCGGGATACGTCTTGCGCCCGATCGGGTAAGGCTACCCGATCTCGTTGCCTTTGTGCCCGGGTCGTGCAAGGTATGCGGATAAAACCCCGTAGGTTTTACCCGAGCGGGTGGACTATGGTGCCCGACCGGGCACCCTTGTTGTCTTGAATATTATTTTTTCCGCTCGTTGCTCGGGTTTTACTTTGGGTTCTAAGGCTTGATCTTGGCTCTGAGTGGATTTATCTTCAAAGTACGTAGTTTTGTTCACGAATCCGTCTTTTTAAGCTCATTTAGGCCTAGTCGCCTAAAAACCTGAAAACCAACAAAACGGGTGTATGAAACTCATAATCGTATCGGATATGTAAATCTATATATAAAATATATGCGAAAATGTCACTAAAACCTATCCTAAAATTGATACACTTTCAGTGTTATCAGAAACCAAGCTGTTGCTTCCACAAGTTGGAAACACACGGTCTGCACAAGATAGAAACATGCACTGGAGATAGAAAATGGAAATGGCTGCTAGATGGAAAATGGAAACGCATGGATAAGAGAAAGAAGGTAGCCGACAAAAGAGGAAAACGAGGAGAAAAAGGAAAGAAAGGAAAGAGGAAACAAGCACAAAGAGGGGAAGAAAATAGAATTCAGTTCGGACAGAAGCTTGAGGAGACACACACAAATAGATAAAGAGAATTAGAGAAGAACGCATAAGAGGATTGAGATGGGGTGATGAACTCGGAATGCGAAGGAGCTATTGAAGACTATGGTATTAGAATAGGGAGGCATATCGTTATGTACCTATGTTTAAGATAGTTTTTATTCGTGTTTTGTTTTCTGAGTCCATGTCCGAGTAGATCCATTGCTACGGGTTAGAGTTTTACCAATATCTAATGAAGGATTGTGCTTAATACTTGGTGGTTTTTAATGCTTTTATTCTTGTACGCTATTTGAATGAATCAATATAGTATTTGATGGTTTTCACATTGATTGGTATATCATGTTCTGAACCAAGTGACTAGATTCTACACTGATTAAGTGAAGATTTTGAAGCCTTGTATGAATGCCAACCACCAAGGCGATTATCTCCTATAGAGCCCACTCTCGCACTTAAGTTGGCAATAACAACAACCCCTCTATCAGTTCCATTTTCTCCACCAGCCTTAAGAACAGGTTGCTAGAAATAGAAACCATAGACTGAAATATCTCATGATACAAGAGAATGAAACATCTTCATTGATGGTGTTTTTTAGAGAAACAAGATTTTCAAAAATCAGCGTGGGAGCAAAAATGATACTCTCAAAGTAAATGACTTAATTTATTGAGCCTTATATCTAAACACTCTTTTTCAACAGTGACATGAAAAAGTAAGAGGAATCAACACTAATAATCTCCACTCATGCTCTACTTGCAAACATATTTTTTGAACTCCATTTACATCAGTTTAGCGTTTAAAAAAACAAACAAACATACATACAACTACCTATGTAGCATAGATGAATAAGCATATTTCGGTATTATAGAAAATATGTAGAACATACCTTCAACATGAAAATAGGACCAACAACGGTAACCTCGTAAGCAAACATCTATGATGACTTTTCAACCTTGTTCAATGTTGTTTTTTCACTTCAAAGTAAATTGAGCTAAAGAAAGTTTCTTATAAAACTCCAAGGCTTTTGACTAATTTGGCCTTGAAACCTTTAGAAAAATACTTTAGATATGAAGGAGGAAACCCAACTTCTTTAAAGATAATCTTGAGAACTTTGATGAACACAACCTAAAATTGAACTTTTAGGTTCCTTTATGCCATAAGGGTAAAATGAAGATTACTCATATTTGGTTGTAATACGCACGCTACTGAAAGAATTCCAATTATATTTATGTAAATATTGAGAGAACCGTAACTTTCCCTTACGCATTTAGCTATGCCTGAAAGGAATTAGCTAGAAATAACAGCTGATAATAGTTCAATGTTACCGTGAGGAGAAAGGTAAAAGCGCTATACCATTCGAGCATTTCCACTACGATTGGCCAGGACACTCGCTTCATATATAACACTGAAGGAATTCTAGAAATTGAAGACATATGAGTGGTATTGAAATCGAAAGGCCAAACTTTTCTTCATCAATGTGATCATTAAATCCTTATATTTCCCAAAATAAATAGATGGTAACATTGAGTTGCTAGATGCATATACGTTTTGTGAAACTATTCTTCAAATCTAGAAGACACGGTTCATTAATAAACATAACCTATTGAATCACACAAATTTCTCATACAGATGATGATCTCAAACTTTTGTTTCTTTTATTCTTCACTAATGTCCCTCAACTTCTCATGTGATAGATTCAGATTAAAAGAATAAGAAGTTCGTTAGCAAATAGAAAAGAAACATGACAGGGTGAGACGGAGGAAAATCGTACAGCTAGAATTCAATGAATTTTGGTAGAAACATGTTGACAGCATCTACCATTTTCATTTCCCAATAGATAATCAATAGCCTAAATCAAAGATTAACTGTCTAGGTTAAGAGAAATTTGGAAAATGATGCATGGAGTGTGGTGAAGCCATTGGCATTACCTCATCTTGATTTGGGATTTCAACGGTGGTTCTATGAGAAAATTTATGGTTATTAGAGTTTCATTCTACTATGTAAAATAAAAGACATCACATTTCAACAACATCAAACCTATGATAGAGGATGAAGCGTATGAAAACCCACCTAATAATATAAAAAAGACAATTCAATTATGAAAAGTTTTGGATGTCTTCTTCGATGATGAAAAACCACCTAATAATTTAAAAAGACAATTCAATCAAAGATAATAGCATTTGGGTAAGAGATATGAAATGAATCTATATGCAATACAAAATTTTTCAAAGCAGGTATTCACTCCATATCAACTGAATTACTCAATAAATCAACTACCTTGATCTGATTCCAAGCTACCTCTAATCCTTCAAGGTTCATCAAGGTCTCTGTCTCTTAATTTGGTAAACTTTTGGGAAGATAAAATATTCTAGAAATGTCAAAATAGGGTAGAGAAAAATTGATGACTTGTGAAACCAATAGTGAAGGATGGAGATGCACATATCCATTATTTACGCAATAAATCAGCTATCATGATCTGAAGCTACGTGTAATCCTTCTAGTTCATCAAAGGTTTTGTATCTTAATTTGGTAATTCTTTTGTAGATGACCTGAGAAGCCGATAGCGAAGGAAGGAGATGCGGTTGGAGATATAGGACTTTTTCGACTTCAAAATCAGCGGTAGAGCGATAAGGTAGAGCCCGATTAAGAATATATTGTTTTCCATTTTACTTAGAGCAAAAAATATAAGATATGCTCTTTCATGATGTCATCTCTTTCTTAGGGTTTGTGCAAAAAGAAATAAAAAAGAAAAAAATGTTGCTGTATGAAATCAATGTTAATAAGCTTGCTGAAAAATTGAAATTGCAGAAAGGTTTAGAAGGATTTCTGAAAATACTCTCTCATTCATCTTAGGGTTTTTAGGTTGCATATTTATAGCTAAATACATCTTTAACTACATTATATAACTATTCCATAATTACCCATGTTTTTGTCATTTTATCTAACTTATTTGATTATGTTTTGCATGAATAAATCATGCAAAACCATTGCTGCAAATTCTGAAATGATGAGTTGTGTTGTGCTGATTTTCAGGGCTTTAAAACATCTCCCGATGGGCTTCTACATCAACTACCCGGCCCAACTTCATTTTAATTTCTTCAGCCCAAGTCCACTCCAAGGCTCGGCCCGCTCATTTTGCTTCTCCTCAGCCCGGCCCGTTCATCCTTCTTCAGACCAAGTAAGTCTAGTTCTCCTTCAATTTGAGTTTAGGACAGAAACCCTAACTCTCCTCTTTTTGTTTTCTCTCCGGAACCTTCACCACCGTCAAAGTCTTCGTCGCGGTTGTGTTGTTCTTTCTCGTCGATGCCACGACGGAGGAGGAGACCAACATCTTCAGTCTCTCTCTTGGTCTTCTGATGCGTTCTCAAAGTTAAATAAAATAACCTAAACTACCCGCAAGTGCACGGCACGTGTGTAATATTTTAGGTGTCGATCCCACAGAGACTGCACAACACAATCTAAACTCGAACTATGAATCGAACTTGCTAACGAACAAATATGGTTGAAGAATGAAATACTGAAAGTAAATAAACGAATTGATTCTTAACGATAAGACAAACGTTCTAGGAATCCAGTTTCACCACAAGACTACCGAAACCGACAATCAATCTATCTATCATGCAATCCCAATTTAAGCTATCTAAGGCAGACGATCCTAATATGATATCTACCCTCTCTCAAGGCATAGACACGTGATCTAGACAAGTTGCCCCCTACTTTCATGGCTGACACCTCGAACTAAACCCATAAGAACTATGATTCATCCGTTGGACCCTCAACCGTTGCTACCCTACTTTCGTGGCCTAACCTCGGTTGTTCTAAACCTGATCTTCTAGGACTAGAATTCTCCTTTCGGTCCTTCTCCTAATCCCTAACACATGCATCTACGCGGCCGTCGCAAATACAAGTAAATTAAAGCACTCAGATAAAGAATAGATGAACTAAATCGGGAAGATGCATTCAAGATAAATCAAAAGATGGTTCCGGGATAGTCAAGGGCTAATCCCTTCTCCTAGAACAAACAAACTACTCGCTCATGCATCTGTAAACAAACATAAAAGAAATAGAAAGTCTAAGGAACATGAAAACTAAACGAAACCGAAGTGTCGGGGCTTGATCTCCAATGCTCCTCGCTTGTCTCCTCGCAAGAATCTCCTCAATCACAAACTGAATGTAAGTGTCCTCTAATATCGTCCTCTGGCCTCTTTTATGTCTCTTAAGTCGGTCCAAGTGTTTCCTTAATCTCCCCCACGAGTTCCCTTTTATTTTAAGTTAATTTTACTTAACTTGGCTGATAACTCGGGTCCCGACCCGCTCGGGCGCTGAATGTGCCCGCTTCCCGTGATGATCCTCGAAGTTGCTCCTTAGCTTCGTGCATGTCCTTTAGCTCCAAAATGATCCAAATATGTGTAAAACCCTGTAAGAACATGAAAACACGAAAACAAGTAAAACGGAAACGGAATCATACGTAAAGCAACACATATATATCAAAAACATCCCTAAAATTGTGCAAGAAATACGTATGAAAACGAGATGATCATCTTCTCCTTCGTCTCTCCGATTCTCCCTCTCTGACGCAACACTGCTCTTCTCCATCTCTCTCAGATGCTCGTCGTCACCACCGGTAAGCTTGTCCATCCGTAACTCGGCTTTGTCTTCCTCTTTCATTTATTCTCCGATATCACCGGTTAACCCCTTGTCTTTTTCGTCTCCAGGTGGTTCGGCCTCTCCCGTTTCTCTTTTGACATCACCGGTTAGCTCCCTCGTCGCCTCGAGCTTTCCAGTGTTGAGGGACTCCGTCAAACCATCTGTGGTAAGTTTCTCAATCTGTATTACAATTTCAATGTCAAACCCTAATTTTTTACCTTCTTCTTTCTGTCTAGGTACTTTGTCGGTGCTTCCTTCACTTGACCAAAGCTTCATCGGTTCTCCCTTTCCACCGCATGATAATTTTTTAATTCCAGTTGATTGTTATTCGGAAACCCTAAGTCTCCGTTTAGCTTCTACAACCACACCACACAGCTTGTGGTTGCGGTTAGGACTGCTATGTGCTTAGCCGTAGATTGAGTTTTAGTGTCTTGCCTCCGTGTACTAAAAAATTCTGAACCAACCGTAAAATTATACCCCATGCTGTTTCTGGTGTCGGCTTTGCAGCCTGAGCCGACTGAGTCAGAACCCAAGTAATCCACTAACTTAGGAATCTTAACCCTTTCAATTAAAAAACTGTAATCAACCATTCCTGTAACGTATCTTAGAAAAGTAGTTTTAATCTTACTTAGGTCTTGTTAGTAGGGTTTCTCCAATCCTTGTCAATGACAGCTTCCTCAACCGAAGATGGTTCTTCCGCTGTTAAGTAACAACTTTTATCGGTTTTCTCCTCCTTAAACAGTCTCCATTTCAATGAATAGATTTTGTTGATCATAGGCATTTCGGCAATCTTACTTCCTTTCCTATCTCGTATCTCACACATCCCTTTGGTGAATATAACTTTGCATCCCTTTCCTACCATCTGTGTACACTTAACAGATTTTTACTCAATCCCGGAGTTAAGAACACATCCCTAATGGTTTGTTTCCCCTTTTTATTCATCACTTCAATCGTCCCTTTTCCAGCAGTGACCAACATAGCTCCATTATCTACTCTAATAGGTATTTTAAAATTCCTATCTAGAGTGGCAAAAAATTTTTCCTCTCGGGTCATATGATTTGTTGCACCGCTGTCTATTAATCAAACGTCATCTTCTTCTGTTTGAGTCATAATGTGAGCTGTTGTAAACAGCGCGTCATCTTCATCTTGCTCGTTGGTTATTTGTGCTTGATTGTGTGGATTTTTTTTAAAATCTGCATTCCTTTTAGAAATGTCCAGGTTTACCGTAGTTGAAGCTCTCCTTCATCGTTTTAAAACCCTTAGAACCTTCAGATTTTTCACCCTTGTTTCTGAAATAACACTGTCTTCAACATGGTTGTCTTTTTTACAAATACTGCATCATTTCTTGTTTTTTTGTTTGTAATCTATGTTGTCCACTGGTTCCTTCAATAAATCATATCTTTTTCTAGCTTTTGCATTTTTATGGTCTTGATATTTAGTGTAGAACGCTCTTTCTAGGCTTGTACCGTCTCGGTCTTCCAACTTATATTCTTGTGATTCTAGTGCAATCACAAGTCCCCAACTATTAAAGTTTCCAAATTCTTAGTTTGCTCCAAAACACCCACATATGGGTCAAATCTCTCTTGTAGAGAACATAAAATCTTAGAAACCATTTCATCTTCCTCCATTCTAGCTCCATAGGCCCTAATCTCATTTCTAAGTTCTGTAATCTTGCTTGCATAGTCCTTAATCTTCTCTTTTTCAGACTGCCTTAATCCGAGCTGCCTTAGGATCCCTTTGGAACCTTGTTTTTAATAAATCCCATGCAGCTTTTGCTGTCTCGCACGTAGATGGATGCGCATTAAAAAAAATTTCACTGACAGCATGGTAGATCAGCTCCAACGCTCGCTGATCCCTTGCTTCTAGTTCCTCCCATTCTGCCATAACCCTTTTTTCTGTTCTTCATTGTTCATATCATCCATTTTAGGCTTTTCAAAGTAACCCTTCCATGACTACCTTCCATAACCCCTTAGACCTTAGGTTTGGCTTGATTTTAATCACCCATAACATGTTGTTTTTACCCTCAAACACAAGAATGGGTGATACTCTGTGATCTGTCCATTTTTATTTAATATAGCAGATTCGAGTTTTTATTTACCTTGCAGCTTTATGTTTTTCTTGGTTTTGTTCATTGATTTTTCTGGTTCTGGTGCTGATGTTGTTGTGCTAGTTTTTGCTATTGCTGCTCTTGTGTTCTTGCTGGTTTTTAATTTTTAAACCCATTCTTATGTTGCGTTTTAATCTTAGTGTTGTTCTTATGCTGCTTTTGCTTGCTTTTTGCCATTTGTGCTGCTTCAATCATCCTCCCTGACCTTGAATGCTCTGATACCATATTGATTTTCATTTTATTTAGAGTAAAAAATTAGGGTTTGTGCAAAAAGAAATAAAAAAGAAGAAATGTTGCTATATGAAATCAAAGTTAGTAAGGTTTAGAAGGATTTCTGAAAATACTTTCTCATTCATCTTAGGGTTTTTAGATTCCATATTTATAACCAAATACATCTTTAATTATATTATATAATTATCCCATAATTGTCCATATTTTTGTCATTTTATCTAACTTATTTCATTCTATTTTGCATGAATAAATCATGCAAAACCGTTGCTGCAAATTCTGAAATGATGAGTTGTGTTGTGCTGATTTTCTGGGCTTCAAAACATCTCCCGATGGGCTTCTACATCAACTACCCGGCCCAACTCCATTTTAATTTCTTCAGCCCGAGTCCTCTCCAAGGTCCGGCTCGCTCATTTTGCTTCTCCTCAGCCCGACACGTTCATCCTTCTTCAGACCAAGTAAGTCCAGTTCTCCTTCAGTTTGAGTTTGGGACTGAAACCCTAACTCTCCTCTTTTTGCTGTTTATCCAGAACCTTCACCACCGTCGAAGCCTTCATCGTCGTTGTGTTGTTCTTTCCCGTCGATGCCACGATGGAGGAGGAGACCAACATCTTCAGAATACAATAGGAAAGTAGGCATAAAGAATACGCGGTTACCTGCTAGGCCGAGATTGGTCGGAAGTTGATCTGATTGAATGGAAAGAGCAACAGACAGAGGTTGATGACAACGAAGATATAAAATGGGCGGAGGAAGACTCTTTGATGGCGGAGAAGAGGAGAAGATGAAAAATCTCTGAGCAAGAGACAGAGGTTGATGATGACGAAGATACAGAGAAATGTGGAGGAAGTGATTGATATGGGAGGTCGATGGGAGGAGACTCTTTGATGGCATGAAAAGGTCTTGCTGATTCATTTCCAGACATAGAACTATTCGATGGCGAGGAAGAAGAGAAGATTAAAAGTTGACTTTCATGTTTGATTCTAGCCTCGATTGTTAGTTGTCCTTTTCGAGCAACAGACGAAGTTGATGACAGTGAAGATACATCGAAGAGCGTATGAAGTATTAACCAGAAGATCCGAGACGTGGAGGTAAGACGACCCGAGACGCTGTTATGTCAAGTAGCTGAAGGACCTGACGACCCGAGACGCCAAGACAAAGACACCGAGGCTCGAGACGCGAAGACAAAGACGCGACCCGAAGACATAATCGGAGTTAAGACGCCGAGGCTCGAGACACTGAAATGCGAAGAGACGAGACGCGAAGACAAAAGCGAGACGCGACCCGAAGACAAGACGCCGAGGCTCGAGACGCTGAAATATGAAGAGGTGAGACGCGAAGACAAAGGCGAGACGCGACCCGAAGACACAACTAGAGATTCAAGACGCGACCCGAGTCAAGACAAAGGCGAGACGTGACCCGAAGACACAACTGGAGACTTGAGACGCGACCCGAGTCAATTCTTGAACAAATCAAGAATCAAGAACAAGACGCGACCCGAATCAAGAATCCAACAAACCAAGATCCAAGATGCTTTCTGTTATTTAAAGATTAAAGACTAAAGAATTTGATCAAGATTTGTAAACCTTCCTTCTATAAATACTTCCTTCTATAAATATTTGTGTAATTCATTAGAAAAATCAATAAGAAAATACACGTTCTTCATTCTTAGTTTTCAGTTTTCAGAAAGTCTTTATGAAGGTGATTGAGATGGGAGGTTGACGTGAGGAGACAATTTGATGACGGCGAAGAAGAGAAGATGAAAAGTTCTCATCGATTCATTTCTAGACAAAGGATAGAAAAAAACTTTAATTGGGCGAGCAACATACACCCTTTCGAAAAGTAAGTAATTTAAAAAGAATAATAAGAAAAATGTCGTCTGATGACGTGATATCACTATAGGAGATGTGTCATAGGATCAGATGAGATGAGAGTAACAAACTCGTTTTTATATACATGATTGCAGCCATCTCAGGATACTTCTATATTTAATAATTTTCATGTATATTATAAAATAATT
This sequence comes from Gynandropsis gynandra, assembly GCA_036759665.1. Taxonomy (NCBI): domain Eukaryota; kingdom Viridiplantae; phylum Streptophyta; class Magnoliopsida; order Brassicales; family Cleomaceae; genus Gynandropsis; species Gynandropsis gynandra. The sequence goes on from CM071861.1 coordinate 9,102,965, forward strand.
ACTATTATGGGAATGTTTTTGAATTTCTCCAATTCTTCATATTTTCTATTTACTCACCACTTTATTAATCTTTAATTATATGAATTACGATTATTTTAAAGGCAACTCCATTTGTGATGTACACTTGATAAATCTTCTTGAATAAATAATTATCTTCCTCTACCTCTTGCTCTCTCATCTTATATATTGTTCAATTTTATTTTGCAACATGTTATCTGCACGAAGACTCTCTCTTAAATATTTGAGGTTTTTTTCTTCTCTCTAATGATTACAATTATTAAGGCTTGACAAAATATTCGAAATATTCGTATTCGAACCGTATTCGATCCGAAAAAAGCAAATATCTATAGGAACAAATACAAATACAAATACCAGGATTTAGATATTCGACAAATACAAATACAAATAGTATAGTCAATTATTCGTAAGTGTTCGTATCAGTAAGTACTAAATAGATAATTTATTTAATATATATATATAATAAAATTAATTTTAAGGATCAAGTTATGAATAAAAAACATTATTATAATTGATTTTCAAATCAAAAATATATAAAGAAATCGTTATTATATTTAAAACTTAAGCACTAAAATGTAAATTATAAAAGTTTTAGATGAATTAGCGACGCTGTTGGAGTTATGGACAAAGTTAACTCTACATGATTGAGAGAATTGATGCATTGGTGTTTTCTTTATTTATATTATATTTTTTTTGTATTTGTGCAATTTGAAGATTCTTTATTAATGATATTTTGATAATTATTAATTTTTTTATTAGAATTTTTTTATTAATTTCTATTTAAAAAATTTTGATTTTGTTACGGATACGGTTATTCGAATTTATGAATATCCGTATTTACGAATACGAATAGTAAAATCGAATATTCAACGAATACGAATACGAATATGAATAGTCGAATATTTACGGATATTCGCTATTTACACACCCCTAACAATTATATTCTCTTTTGTAATTATATTTATACTCAATAGAAATATCACTATAACTAAGTATGCTCTACACTTACTATTTATATGGATCTTATGTATCAGAAAAGTTACAATTTAATATAATTTACCTAGTAAAAGATTTTAACGAGACATATTATTTTTACTCAATAGACATTCAAGGGGAAGCATTATAAAATAATAATAATTATGTGAATGTCTTTTGTTTTTCCAACTGTCCATATTCTCTATTTACTCTCTCACTTTATTACTCTTTAATTCTATAAATTATGACTACCTTATCTCTTCTTTTATTTTGTTTTTCTCTTCATCTACCTTCTAAACCTATAAATAGAGACAACTCCATTTGTGATGTACACTTGAGAAATCTTTTTGAATAAAAAATTATCTTCCTATGTATTTTGCTCTGTCATTACATATGGTTCAATTTTATTTTGCAACAATGTATGCTTATAATTTTATTTTCCCGATCACAGCATATAATAAATTCAAGGACAGAATGTCAAAACATAATTGCCCCCACTATTACACGTAAACGTGCTCGATTTGTCATCGTACGCATAACTATATGCTTGTGGGCACTTACTTTTAAACGCTTGAGAGTACGTCGTCGGATGACATTTCTCCGGCGTTGCAAACTCCCCGGTGCAGCAATATTCCGGCTTGTTGAACGCCAAGCACGCGCTCTTGCACGCGATTACTGCCGCTCCGGAATTCTTCACCTGGAGCTCGGCTGGGCACCCGGCGTTTACATTCACGGGACAGCTCGTGGCATGGCAACCGCCGGCTTGTGGGGCCAACGTGACGGGAAGGTTAAATCCATCGACGAGGCTCACGTCGTAGAAGTCCTTCCCTCCGGAGCCAGAAAGGGTGAGCTCGACGAGGGTTGCCGGCGGGATTGCTCCAGCACCGTTGCAGGTGACCTGGCCGGAGCCGCAGTCTGCAGTGGCGCAGGTGAATTTCCCACTGGCATCGGTGGCGCAGCCCGTTCGGGCCCAGATACGGCCGGACCACGAGGCCGGGACGTCGATGGCTTTGGAAGCTCCTGTGGCGAGTTCGAAGCCAGTGGTTGAGAGCTGAGATCCGCTGCCGGTCAGGGTTCCAGGCCAGATAGTAAATGGGCAATTGTTCTTTACGGTGAATGTCACCGCACTAGTTCCTGCAATTTGTTTAGCAAACAATTCATGTTTTTAGAAAAGACAAATATTCATATTATTTTTTATCAATAATATTTTTTTAAATTTTAGTTTGATGTCCAATTTATAATTCATGAATTATGGAATATACTTCAAAACTTGTCTAAGAGTCAACAAAAAATGACGTCAATTTACTTCATGATATAATTTAAATAAAGTTACCGCATACGAAGAAGATGACCATGCAACTAAGCCGCGTGATTTCTTTCGAATCCATGATAAAGTATATTTTGATACTGAAATTAAACTTAATGATTGTTTGACAGATTTTCTACGTGTATATACATATATATATATATGTGTGTGTGAATACTCATATATATGTAAATTATTGTTTTATTTAAGAATGTTGGTTTGCCTGATTGGTTCAAAACATCTTTTTCTTTCTCAGCAATCTTATCATATAAGGCAATATGCTTCAAATGTCCTATAATGATGTTAATCATTATCATCAATGCACTTATTATATAAAGATAAATATGACTATATTAGTTGTACAATTTTCATTTTATGCTTTTAAAAATCCTAATTAAGTAATGGAAATCAAATTATATCCAATAAATGTTGGATTGATTCCTTATCTTCTGCCATTTATGATAATTCAAAAAACAAAGTATTATTTGTAATGCAATATTTTAGGAATGTGTTAAATCCGTTTTGACAATTCTGGTTGTTGAGAAATTAAAGAAGAAGAAAGATAGCTCGAGTAATTTCAAATTCAAAGACGAAAAGGAATGAGAAGAAAGGGAGAGTCAAACTAAAAAAAGACGCAAAAGAGGAATTGAGTGAGGGCAGATAATATGAATTTGTTCCTGATTTCACGAGAAGTTTAGGTATGTTAACATACTATAAAACATAGTTGACACATCTAGGTTTAGGCATTGAATTAGTACTACAAACAAGTTAAAGTTGATCACGATATTGTGCAAGTGTACTTAGAGAGATACTGAGTGTATGTGAGAGAAACGATAAGTTGTTTATTTAAATCTAACTCTGGGGGAGTTATCCGCGGAAGTCTTAAATACATTGTAATAAAATTCAAGTGTACTTAAAAGATTGATTCGTGAATAAAAACTGGTATTGTTTCAACTATTTGTGTCTCTTAATTCTTATTATTAGTTAACGTTGTCTTTCTATTGTTTTCAATTGGTATCAGAGCTGGTAACTGATAACATGTAATCCGTCGTAGTATTTACATGATTTTTAGGTTTAGTTTTGAGTAGATTTCTTAGATTTTACCGATTTATCGAGTTTATTCGAGGATTTCATCTATCATTTCGTGTTTCGTGTAGGAAATGAAGACATGAAGGAAAACACGAGTAATTACGGCAATTCCACCTCGTAAACGTGATTGAACAGCAAGATAACACATGTCCACGACCACGGATCCAAATCAAACACTCAAGCATCGAGCGAAAGGAGCGGAAACAGCAATTGATGTGCTGCACGCTCGGACATGGAGAAGACCCGCTCGGGCTGAGGTCGCGCAATTACACTGAAAAATCCCCAAAACCAAGCCCGACTCGGGCTGGTAGACCACATGGTCGGGCAAGAGAGCCCGCTCGGGCTGTTTATTATGAACGCTCGGGTTGAGGTTGTGCACGACCGGGTACATGTTGTACCCGTGCGGGCCGCCTAATCTGGAACTAACTATTTTGAAGGTTTAAACGGGCAATTAATGAAATAAGAAGCCATCTAGGCTAGGGGACAAATGAGACATCAGGGGAGACACTCAGAAACACACACAGAGAGAAGGATGCAAAGAGGAAGCTGGAGCATGGAGGAGCTATTGAAGACGTCGATAATAGAATAGGGAGGGATCTCATTCTTTATCCATGTTGAATATAGTTATCTTTTGTCTTTCATTTTCTGAGTTCATGTCCGAGTAGATCCACAACCATGCGTTAGAGAGTTTTGCCGATTTGTAATGAAGTTCTGTTCTTAACGATTGGTTATGATATTTGATCGTTTCGGATTGATTGGTTGTTCGTAATGCTTTTGTTCTTGTTGGCCACTTGAATGAATGTCTACAAAGATCTAATTGCATTGGGAGATGAATTGGATCTTGGAACGTAGCCATGATATGAAGTCTCAATTGATTTAGAACCTTGGCCGGTCGATTGATTGAACTTAGGAATTAGGATAGCGGTCTTAATGCACCTAGTAGGTGAGATTACACAATTGGGAGATTGGTAGTACGCATGCTAGATAGTGGGTTTAGG
>CM071861.1:9127506-9148057 GCA_036759665.1 Gynandropsis gynandra
GCGCAAGAAGTATACCCGCTCGGGCATTGATCCATCCAATTTTCCCCGAGAGTTTGCACGACTTGGGCCGCTCAACCAGGCGATCGAGTGATGTCCACCCGATCAGGCACTATGAAGCAACACGACCGGGCGAACCTTAGCACGACCGGGTAACACCCGTGCCCGAGCGGGCCGTGTAATCCGCAACAACCTAGATCTAACTTTCAAACGAGCGGATTTAAGGAACAGAATAGATCTAGGCCAAAAGGGGGCGACGAACAGGGCAAGGAAAGGCTGGAAAACATCTGGGAAGGCTCGGCATTCCTACGCTAGTGCTGACCGCTCAGCGATATAGGATTTCAGACTTTGCTGGAAGGTTAAAGGATGAATCCGGACCTGTTAAGTAGTAGATTAAGTTTGGCTAATGAGAATCTCACTGGTCGGTTAGTCATCTTAGGGATAATGATTGTGCACGTAATGCTGCCATGGTACGGGTTAATCACTGCTGGAAGGTAGGGTTGCACGTATCCATGGTTAGGAGGTTTAGGCTCGGAAGAATCACTCTTCACCTTAGGGCATGAATTTCCCGTTGTCAAGAATAGTTGATAAAGCTATGATCCTTAGTTGTTTCATCTATACAATTTTCGGTATCCCGTACACCCGTAGTGTTCACCATATCTGACTTTATCCCCAACCTAGTTTCGTTGTCACCACTTAGGTTAGTTTAGAAATTTAGGATCACATCCCTTTCTATCTCTTTTCCATCTTAGTTTAGTTTTATTCTTAGTTTAGCTGCTTTAGTCCCTAGAGATCGACCCTGGTACTATACGATCCGTATACTTGCGGTGAAGTGGTCTAGGAATAATTAAACTCGTGTTTACACCACACCAGCTACCATTAGTAAGAGAATACAAGAAATTATATACAAATACAAAATATAAGACATCTGATATTCGAGAGAGAGAATATCAAAGATACCCTTGTAGGCCTTCAGAACTTCACGTATATCCTCGTAAACCTAATGAAAAAAATGGAGAAAACACATATATGTCCTTATATTTTTTTTAGTGAAAACACATACGATTTGACATTTTTGTTAGTGAAACGAAACCTATTTCGAAATTGAGAGGATGGAGCGAGAGGCAATTTCTAAGTTGAGACCCATTTCGAGCGATATCTAGCCATTTTTTAGCAATTTCCAGCAATTTTTAGCGATTTCCAATGATTTTTGAGCGATTTCCAGCGATTTCCAGTGATTTTCAGCGATTTCCAGCGACTTCGATAAATTTCAAGAAATTTTGAACGATGTCGAGCGATTTTCGAGGGTCGTTTGGGTCACTTGGATCGCATGGGTCGCAAGGGTCTTATGGGTAACAAGAATCGCATGAGTCACATTGGTCGCATGGATCGCTTGGGTCGTTTGGGTCGCATGGGTCGCACGGGTGACAAGGGCAATTGGGAATATCAACATTATAAGGGTAAAATTGAAGTTAATTTTTTTCAGGAAAGGGTAGGATTGAAACCCTAATAGCATTTCAAGGGTATTTTTGAAGGTGCCCCTATTCAACAAATACAAATATGAATAGTAGACTCAATTATCCGAAACTATTCGTATCCGTAAATAATAAATGGACAATTTATTTAATATATATATATATATCAAAATTAATTTTAAGGATCAAATTTTAAATAAAAAATATTATTAATTTTCTACTAGCACTCAATATATAATATATAAACAATTATGTATTTTACTTCTAATTGGAGGACAAGGATATAAATAACTTTTAACCCTAATATTTTTGTACTCTATTGTAAAATTTTTTGTTCTCTTTGAAGACAAAAAATCTTTTGGCTATTTTGGCATCTTCACTTTTTTCAATTAAGTCTTGTAGTGAACAAATATGTTGGATTCTCATTTGAGTTTATATGTCTAGAACGTATATTTCACCCATTTGTTGTACATCACATGGGAAAAGAATTTTGGTGAAATATGTTTAATTCCATATCCTTTAAAATAAACATCTTTTAGTTTTCCCTATACAAGATTAACACAATCAGCAAATAAGGTAAAACATATGATTTCATCAATTGAGAGATCACTTATCACACGTATTTTACTTTATGATTTGTCATACGCTTCAATCTCGATTTGCATCCTTTTAGTTTTTGACGCCTTTTTTGGGTCATTATATGATCTTACACGTAATAAAGACTAAGGATCACACTTAAGGTAAACATGAAAACTTTCTGCATGAGAACGAGCATTCGACACAATTCTAGTGAAAACGCTCGACCCGAGCGCTCTATGTGCTCTGTCGAGCGTACTAAAGTCCATTCTAAAAATGTTCGAAAGACTTCTCTCAATAGAGTGGTCATTCATTCGGTCCCTGCGAAACCTAAAAACCCATCCAGTGGAAATGGCTACTCGATTGGACGTCCATACATCAAGAGTAATGGACAAGGCGATCATACTTATGTCCTTCTCGTTCTCTCCCATGGATCGGCACAAGAGTGGATCTACACACTAGCATCGAACTCCATTACAATGTGGAGTCAGCTTGAGGAGCGTTTCATAATACATTTTTCCCGTCCCATAAAGCATAGAAGTCGAAGAACAAGATAAATTGCTTTACTTAGGAGGGTGGTGAGACTTTATACAAGGCGTGTGAGCTCTTCAAAGACTACCAGAGCATGCCCACACCATGGAATGGATCAGAAATACCTTATCTTCACTTTTATTGAGGGACTAAAAGAAGACATCGAAATTTGGATCAATGCAACGTGTGGAGGATCATTGCACGACCTCTATTTCACCCAGTTTGAGGAGCAAATAGAGAAGATGGAGAACGGGGGAATGCTCCTAGTGAGTACTCGAGGAGAATCTCATAGAAGGAAACAACGAATGAGGTCTCAACCCTTTGAGCCAAGCTATCTAAAATGAAACTAAAAAGGGCCAACATGAAGCGTGGAGAGATAGCATTATCATATTTCAAGGGCATAAGGGTGATCGATTAGACGCCTACATGGCGGAAAAAGCAAAAGAAGCTATTTACAGGGCGAATAATCCTTATTCGAACACATATAGTCTAGGTTGGAGGAATCACCCCAATTTATCTTACAAGAATACCGCCAGCGTGTATAAGCCACCATATAGGAGTTATCAGCCTCATCTGTTCCCAACGCCACCTTCAAGCGATAATTTAATAGACTGACACAACACAACATGTCTTACCAGAAAAAGGGATCTCCTTTGGCACCGCACCAATCGCAGGCGGTCGACGAGATAAAGTCTATGTTCTCTCAATTGATACAGAAGCATAAGACTCCCAATACGGAGCTTTGAGATGAAGGCTTCTCATAATGATTACAAGAAAACGATCAGAAAAACAAATAGAATGAATCTGCACTCATCTCAAAGTGTTGGAGACACAAGCCACCTAGCTCACCACGACCACAACACGAGTGGCAGGAACACTCTCGGGGAAGCCTGATCAAAATCTCAACACATTCGAACTCGAGACAATAATATTAATTGATATCTTTTTGGGAGGCAACCCAAAGCTTTTTTTTTTGTTTTCGGACCATATTTTTCTGTCTTGGTTTGGACCTATTTTTTTACACCTTTGAATTTCTTTTATTTTTTGTGGAGCATGTTATTTTATAGAGCCATGTTTTCTAATTAATTGCAGAAATCATGGACAATTTTTGGAAGAGTGAAAACGAAAAACAGAGAGAAGGCTCAGCCCGAGTGACCTTGACCTTAAAAACGCTCAGTCGAGTGATGGTAGGGATAAATGGTTCCTCTCGCCTAAACAAAGTCTCGTGAGCGAAAACATACCCGTGTGTGCGTGGACGTCGGATAAACGATTTTTATTGGTGAGGGAGAACCTACAAACTAAACCCAAATTTATGTTCTCCTATTTTCCTTGAAATTTTTCCGAGTTATTCATTTAGTTTATGTTTTAATTTTTGTAGGACAGAAGACACTAGTGAAAGAGTGCTTAGGAATTACTGAGGTAATACCTATTAGATCGACCATGTTAACTCTGGTCGAGCGAGTTTAGGCTTAACAAAAGATTTGCAAGTCGGAGCTAGTAAGGACATCCATACCAAGACACTTTGCCAAATCGAGACATTCATCACCTACAAAGCATTGTTATTCCCATTTGTGATGTTTCTCCACCTCTTTACTGTTCAATTTTTTCCAATAAGCTATTTGATATATATCTTGATGTATGGTACTGGAGACTCTTTATCTGTGATTTCAAGTTCTCATATGAGTGTGTAAATATCGGAAGACCACAAGTAAAAATGACGAGATATAGGATGTAACACCTGACAACACGCCTAGCACAAACACGAGGATGAACATATCACTATTCTTATTGATAATGAGGTTATATGTTCTTACATTTCCATAGCTTTATCAAATTTGGTACTCTCACATCTTAGTTCGACACCGAGCATTATTTCGAGTCTAAGTCTAGAGGAGTTAGGCATAGATTGACATCATAGTCATCATTTAGGACTAATTAGGTTGCATCAAAGGTTAGTATAAATTCATTTTTAGGGGAAAATTTTTCTTTTCTTTTATAATCTAATAAGAGACTAATACATTCAGATCACATCTTAGCTACAAGGTAGGAAAGTGATGTTAGGAGATTAGGGAATCTCTCTTTCTCAAATAGCTACGTTAGCTAACTAAATATTTATGAACGAATAGTAGAACATGGTTCACCTAAAGGTTTCTAGTTTTGGTTGATTTTAATATTTTATGGTGTAGATCGACACTTAGTCATCCAAAGATCATGCTAGAGTCTTAGTTCCAAGTTGTTACATTTCCTAATGGGTAAGAACAAGAGCCAGACATCTCGCCTGGGGCTGGCATCAATCATCATGGGTGAGTGTTAGCGCTAGTTACCCATTTTCTTCATCTTTTTCAAACTACCAAAATTTCATATATGCAGAAAGAAATTAAAAACAGATGAAAAAGGTTTTATCACTTCAATCGAGTCTTACCAAAACCAATTGGACCGAAATACTCCTTAGGAAAAAGATAAATAGATTCGAGAAATGTGCTTGGTAGGATCTCTAGTGTTTGTGTAAATCCCATGATTTAACATGATTCAAGGTTAGAAGACTTTATAGGAAACTAATTCGATTTCATTCATGATTTACATAGTCCAAGCGAGCATAGATATTCCTAAAATAATTGCGGATTTCATTTTACTTTGTACTCCCTTCTAGAGCTATTTATAGACGATGTCTGCTCGAGTACGAGAAAAATCCAAGTTTAGGGGAGTCTGATCACATTTATTGTACTTTATTATTTTCCATATGATCTACATCGTTTTGCATCTTTTTAGTTCCTTTATGCCTTTATGCAATTTTATGATCTTACAAGTGATAAGGACTAACTAACGCACTTAAGGGAAACATGAAAACAAGCATTCGAGATAAATCTAGTAAAAATGTTCGACTCGAGTGCTCTATGTGCTCGGTCGAGCATACTACAGTTAATTCTCAAAATGTTCTAGAGATTTTGATCGAGTAGAGCGGTCGTTCACTTGGTTGTTGCAAAACCTAAAATATCCATCTAGTGAAAATGCTCAACCCCGGCGTACGGCTACTCCATCGAGTGTCCAAACATCGGGAGGTATCCTTTTGTTCTGGACAAAAAAAAATCTCGACCCATGTAGAAGGCTACTAGACCGAATCTTCATCCATCAGGAGGTATCTTTCTGGTCTAGAGAAAATGCTTGAACCGAGCGATTCTCTACTCGACCGAGAAACCCATCTAAATCAGCAAAAATGGCTCCTATATCCACGAGAGAGTCATGAAACGACAAACCACTTGGTCTGAGCGATGGTCTGTTTGGTCGAAAATTTTATCGAATCCACTTATAAATCAAAACTTTGAATAATTTAAAAAGGAGGGTATTTCTCTATTAAATAAGGATGAAAAAGGTTTTCATAATCGAACATTGGACTCATTTCATATGATAGGAGTCGCCGATGTACTTGGCGCGACTTCAATAATTTTAAATATGCCAAAATAATAGAAAAATAAATAATTAAAACCTTAATCCCTTCGCTTTTATTTCTCAAGAGAAGGAGGACGGATCTGAACGAAGAAAACAACTCTAGAGCAACCAAAAAAGTGAAAAACACCTTAGGATCGTGCCCAAGGAGTGAATAAGCTATTTGGATCACACCAAAAGCTCAATGACTTGTAAGAACGGATTGAAGACGAGATCATGGCTTCAACGGAATGAGATACATGGATTGAGCATTCCTAACTCTTTTCTTTTCCCATTTTTCTTTGTAATTTTCGATGATGTAAATATATAGATTTGATCCCCATTGTAGATTAGAGTATTGTGTATGTGTTTCTTACGATTTTAAATCAGAATAAATTTTTCTTATTATACGGTCTATTGCATGTTATATATATTCTTTCAGTTTATAGAGGATCCCCTAAATTGATTTTCAGTTTGTTTACTTCAGAGGGAGACATCGGATTAGGCTAGATCGAGTGCAATAGATAGACATAAGTAATCATTTGACAATTAATGAATCTGTCTAGGAGTGAGAACATCGTGTTATAATGCATTCATTATACAGGTCATCGCACAATGATCTTGATATTGGATAGGAATCTGCACTATGAGAGTAGGTAGGCTTATAATTACGTTTGATGTTTAGGTTGTTAGGCGGAGACGTTAATAATTTGTAAACTCTGATAGGATTTGCACTATGAGAGTAGGTAGATCCAGATTTGCAGTGCGAGAGCAGATAGATCCACTTAAGATGATTAATTCTCTGAATGAATAAGAACAAAAGTTTTGAAATCTTTAGCTAGTTTGATTATTTAAAAATAGTACTCGAGTTTAACAATGTTGTCTCAACTTGTACATAGATAGTAGCTTAGGTTAAACTAATTATTCATACACACACATATCATATATGTTTTCATGAACCTAGTTTTCGTAGATGATTAGATTAAATTACACTTAGTCCATGTATTTGACCCTAGTACTACATGGTTCGTATCCTTGCGGAATGTCTAATCTAGGATATAAATGTAAAACTTGATAAAATTATCATGCCTAGCTTACGCGCATCAACCACACGTTTCTCAAATATATTGAGATACAAACTTCAATCGAACATATTTACGATGTGTCTCGTTAATTACAAATATATTTTCATGGTCAGTTGAAGTTGCTACCTATGTTTGTTTTCTTTGAACAAATGGTTAGTCGAACTTGTTTCATAAATTTCAACATGTTCGTTTATCACATACAAATCAGTCATAGTTTCATGACTTAATTTCATTTGTGAATTGATTTAAAATATTGCTCTGTTGTACCCGCTAACAAACTTAAAATCTTGAAAATGAAGGTGCATCAAATTGTAACAAACTTTAGGAAGAATCACATTTTTATGATTGTATATTTCTTACAATGATTTCTAAAGATTTACAGGATGAGAGTGTGAGATACTCAATTTTCAAACCATAAAAAAGGCAACTCTGGAAAAATTTCATGGCTTTTGTTTTATCTTGATTTGATGTTTTATTTAACTCGCTGATAATCACTTTAAAACCTTTAGCATCCATATGGATCTTTACATCTGATGCTCATAAAAAGTAATTCTTGGCATTAATTAATACTCAAGCCTTAAATTCAAGCTGTTTGAGATTTGACATGGTAAAACTATTTGTTTATAAATAAATATGCAATTAAAAGTATGCAAATATTTGATCATATTGTAACCTATATAATAAAAAAATATCAAAATAAAATAGTGAATCTAGGACATACTTAATTATATTGATCTTAAAAATGTATAATAAACATAAAATAAGTACTTAAACATGGATATGAAAACTGAATTATATATTACTATCATAAAAGAAACTAAATGTATGAAAAAATATGACTCAAAGAAAGTGAAGAGAGGCTATACTAATTTTTTAGTCACTATAAAAAACTCGTAAAAATGAACACAATACAACATTGAAAACAACTGAAATTGCATTGTAAATTGTTGTTTCCAATATTATGGTAACGCAAATTTGGTGTTGGCTAAGACACCATTGTTAAATGCCATGATTTTAATTGACATTAGAAGGTGTAACACCATCGCAATGCAACGCCGCGTCGAATTAGCTTACGCATTGATGAGGACTAGTCGTGGATCGACAAAAAATCAAACAAAGACCAATAATGAAGACCAAAGAAAAGGACCTTAGGAATGAACTCATTTAAATAGATGTGGAAGGAAAAAACAGATAGACGAAGATATTAAGAAGCACCGCGTCAAGATCACAAGGTTCATGAGGATGAGACTCCGTCCGAAGAACTTGTTCGCTGCAATGGTGGAGGAAAAACTTGCAAAAGCACCACAAAGACATCAAGAAACGTAAAGGGAAACTGATGTGACTTATCTACAAGTGGAAGACACTGAGAGAAGCAAGAAAGTAGAGGATCAGACAATGATCGACCAGAGTAGAATAGTGCCCGACCAGATCCCTCGGCAAGAACAAGAAAATGCTCGACCCAAGTGTTTCCTCTAAACCAATATACATTAGTTTCATGGATTCTAGGGTTAATATTTATGTGACAGTCGACCAAGCAATTTTACCAAGTTTTGTTGAGTTAGTTTGTTCTATTCAGTTTTCCATTATTGTTTATCTTTATAAATAAGTGGCCCATTGTATGACATTTGAAAAGTTTCCAGAAATTGAGATTATCTATTTCTTTTTAATTATAGAGATTTAGTTACCAAAATTTTGTAGAAATTCTGAGTGTTCACTAACTTATCAACAATAGATCACATGTGTTGTGACATCGATCCTTGAATGTGTGGTTTTTTAGTTGGATTATAGTTAAGGTTTACGACGTCTTTTCTTAGGGTTTTCTAGTATGTTTGTAGAAGTCAGGGATGATTTTTATTGCTATCACTACTCTGTTTTGAAGATGGTGAAATTGGCATCTACAAGATGTAACGGAGAGCAAGCCATCATTACTTGCGATTAAAATGCAAACAATCATGAGACGTCGATTTGAGCATTGAGAGGTTAGTGAACATTTAAGGCGATTGGTACAAAATAGTAGGAGTATGGAAGACTACTACAATGAGATGTATTCATCCTCATGATACACTTCAATATAGATGAGGATTGCGAGGTCAACATGGATCAATTTATTGGCGGTCTTAATCATGATATCCAATATCACATGGAAACACATCATTACGTGGTATGGAGGATATTCTTCACATGGACACTAAGATAGAAGCAACTCAAACACAGAGGTATGGCAACTCAAGACCACAAGGGTCATACACTAGCAACAAGATCAACAAAAAATCCAAGATGTGAAACAAAAAACAAGGTATTGATCACAACTATTTTGTTTTATAATTTGCCATATGTTTCTATTTCATTCTACTTTTTTACATTTTTTAGGGTCAATTTGTGATCTTGCAAGTAGTAAGAACTAATAAGTACACTTTGTAAACATATGACAATATTCTATACGAAAACAATCATTAAAGAAAGATCCGACAAAAATGCTTGGTCCGAGCCATCTACTGCTCGGCCGAGCATATGGAAGTCCATTTCTTAAAAGTTGAACAGAATTCGTTCAGGCAGTGGGATCCGTCACTCGCTCACTGAGGTGTAACGGAATCTGTTTCAGAAGATCTGCTCCATAATTGTCTTTCTAGCATCTGATCTGATCCATATGAACTGGAGAGAGAATCATGTAACTGAAAAGCTATAAAATCCTAACGTCAGCTCCATCAACTTTTTATAATGACATATACACTTTTGCCCCTCTGAATACTGAACCCACAATGAGCAATGGGAAACAAAAGAAGATGTTGATATAACCACTTTGTAACGCTTAACCTGGAAACAATATGAAACTAAGGACATGGCAGTTTGAGGCGGAGACCGAGGAAATTGCTATGTCTTCTGTTTTGGCTCACTGCAACTCGTATGAAGAAAAGCTGAAGCCAGATCTTCCTTCGTTCACTGTTTTCAGCTCCAGCTTCTGAAAAGGGCTGGCAAGAAAATTTGATAGCAAGCAGCTTAATAAAATTCTAACCACAACACATATTTTTGGGCCGAATAATGGTTACTCACCTGCTATTAGGATCATAATAGAATCCGCTTATGGAGCCATCGCTGCAAGAGAAGCACACATAATAAAAGCCAGCTATTGTTAATCCACAGTCCGTGCCTACGTTTACAAAGTATTGTTCCTTCCATCGCTGCAACATCAAAAGAAACAATTGGCAAGAACGGTAAGTACCTAGAAAATTTCAGAATGCAACTATGTTGAGCAACATGGATCTGAGTCTACCATAAAAATGTATGGGTAGTTGCTAAGGTCCAAATTCCTGCCGCCATCAGCCTCCATTTGCCCCTAGAGGATATTCAAGAACAGTGGCTCAGGAGAGGTCACTCGTATTTCTGAGATATAACAAGTTATTGGCTCCGTACCTGTAGCGGCGAGAATGATGGAAACTTTGACCAGTGCCTCAGATCATCATCCCTCCTGTGACAATAGTTTACAAAATCATTACTGAAAGGAAACAATCTTGAATTTATATTCATTTTTTACTAGAACAATGGATTTTCAGAAAAACTAGCTTTGGTACATACGTGGCTTCCCATTTCCCCGTGTAGAATGTATAATTCTTTGAATCAACAATCTCTCCTTCCCAGAATGTTATGACCTGACACACACAGAAATGGTCAATTTTAAGGAGAGCCATGGGAACCATTTGCACCACTAGTTTCAGCATTTTCTTCCCAGAGAAAATTTCACGAAGAAAACTCCAGAGAATTTAAGGTATGAGCTTACAGGAGTATCTGCCATGGGAACATTTAGGGCTTCCATAGTGCCGCAGAGGTAGCCTTGTTCAAGATCTATCCCTTGTATCCGAACATTAACTCTCCAAGCTTCCTCCTTCTGTTGATTTGAAACATTCTGCGTACCAGAAAATGCCTACACCAATTCGTATGACATAATAGCTATCAATGATCATATAACCGTTCTTCACCTGTTGGAACAACATGGATTCTACAACTCAAAGCATTTAACTACACAATTTGTTGGGTTATGCATATAGGCCGACATGGACAAAAGTATTCGAACTGATATCACTAACGAATGTAATAATTAACTTCTCATTCGCTCAAAAAGCAGTATTATTGAAGATTCCCATACAAATAGCATATTTTATGAGTCCAGCTTCTGGGCAGGGAAATAAATGACATAACTTTTGCACATCTGAAAATGAGAACGCATTCCTGGTTGTGTTGAATTGCTTCCTTAAATGGCCAAGGATCAAAGAAACCATATCTTAATAAGTTTCTGTCTTATACTGTGATACCAAGATTCAACTGCATCTGCTTTCAATTGCTTAGCAGACCCTTATGAAGCAGTATGTCCCTAATTACCACGACTAACGGATTAAAAAACGGTATACAAGTTGGTTACTCTTGTTATTCTGTGTATGCAGAACTACTAATTGATCACAAATCTTTGATATGCAATTTTTGTTTTCCATAGATATGCAAATTCTTTGCTCAAGGATAGATAGATTAATGTAATAGAAACAAAAGAAATTGTATCAAAAAGTGTGGTGTTTCGCGTGCATGTTTTTGCTGTCCATTCAAAGCTAAAGACAAAAAAAAGTACAATTCAAGCGTTTTCCTCTTAATCCTTGTGATAACCGTCAGCCCTCACAGCATCTAAATTCAGTAACTACGCAAGATCCTTATGAAGCAGATTTTCCATTATTTTCACAATCAATCTATTCAATGGACGAGACCTAAATTGGTCACTTTTTTATTATTTACAACTACAAAATGATCAACAATCCTTCAACATGATTTTCACCTTTACATTTAGCATATGAGCAAACTCTGTTTATAGCTCTCACGCACCTACAACAACGCATATATGCAAACATGCTTATCTCAAAACGAGAACATATGAACAAAGTTGTATCTTGTTACCTGACCAGCACTCAGAAGTGAACTTGGTGGAAGTGGACATCTGTTCCCAGGATTTGTTCCTAGGAAAATCATAAAAAAACAGACTTAAAAAACATGGAAGAAGAGATGTCTGAAGAACAAAATCATAATCATTCAATGGAGAAACTTAACCCTAACTCTGGAGAAGAAGGAAGCTAGTACCTGAAACCTGACCAAGTGTGTTATTCTCGACAACTCTCACCGGCATTTCTTCTTCTCCAGTGAGTCTGATCGATCTCACCGCGTTGAAGAAAATTTAGCAGTTTATTTCCTTTTTCTGTCTGGCTGCTTAACAAAGGTGCTGGCCGACTAGGCTAGGACTCTATAATAACACAAAATTTTAACTGTTATTGAATCTGTCAAATATTCATATGGCTCTTCGATTTCGTGATCAATTTGATAAAAGAAAAATTGATATTATATATTGACAACAAGAGTTCTAAACATCTGCAGAATTTCTCTATCACAATGCAACGAATGCCAACTCTTCGTCTATCAGGAAAATTAACAGATTCCACCAACAGAGACCTAAGAAACCGCCTTTAAGGAATAAGTCAGAGCAAAACCTGGCTAAGATAAGAAAAAATCCTAGAGAACTGACCTTGCCTGTCGGATATGAAGCCCGCGGATCCGATGACGAAAGAGTTCGCTGCCTCGGAGATGTTAAGAACCATTTCATCGAGGTCCGGTTAAAATGTCCGAAAGAAAGATATCCGATGTCGTTTTCGTTTATCTTAGTTATTCGTGAAAATCTAGTAAAAATTAAGCTAGAGGAGGAATTATTGATAAAGTTTCTCAACTACCATTTTTTAATTTTAAAAAAAATTATATATTTGTTAAAAAATATATCTAAATTTCAAATATCTACTTTCAAATTTGAAATTATTTTCGGAAGAAAATTAAAATTAAAATTTTTCTAAGTAATAAAAACTAAATCTATATTTTTTTCAACAACAAAAAAATTTAGCCAGAAAATGACAATTAACAATCATATGTATGATTATAGACTAATTTCAAAATAATTATTATAATTTTATTATTTTATCAAATTATAATAATTTATATATAAATTGGAAAATATAATTTAGATGGAATTTTAAATTTTAAATGAATTCATATGTTTGTATGAGTTGCTCACCAATTTAGTCCAATATTTAATATAAACAGTTTGGAATCTATTTAAGTGAAATTAAAAAACATATATTTTTTTGGAGAATATTGTTTTAGTTCCAACTTTTTTTAAAAAAAACTTGACATTCGTCTTATTATCTTCTCAAAATTTATTTCTAATTTGATTAATTTGAATTATTTTAGTTATGAAAACCCATCTAGTTATCGAAATGTTATCCGTTAAATCTTAAAAAATGGTTTTGAACCTTATAAACATAAAATTATATTTACATAAATTAAAGAAATAAAATTAAATGTAGGTTAGTTTTATTAGTTAAGTTGTATACATATAAAATTGTAAATTGTGTTATTCACATTTTATCAATTTTAATTCATTAAGATAGATAATGCATTATAACATCTTTTTACTTTTCATATATATATATATATATATATATATATATATTATAATATGAATTATGCATGGATGGATGGAGAATTATTCATTGCTATGAATTTTGAAAAATGATTTTTGTGTTATTTTTATGTTATGATTCAAGTGCATTTTTAACTTATATATGAATTAAATGTGAATATTAGAAATTTAATATAAAGATATATTTGTTTCATTCTTATTTAGAAAGTTAAAATCATTATTTTGCGTATGTGTGTGATCAAATTATATTATAACTCGAATTTGATTCCAAACCATAAAAAGGTTAGAAATTTAAGATTTAGATTTTAAAATTAGAATATTTGCAGATAGAATTTAAGTTGAGATTTTCATTTATTTCTAAATGGATCTCAACAAATATCTTTTTCAATCAAGATATTGATTAATGTATGTGAATAGTTTATCGAATATAAAAATTCAAATATAATGTGCAAGATATTTTTATGTAGACTCCATTAACCTTAAAAAGTAACCTATATTAGATTTTTTTCTTTAAAGTTTAAATTCATAATTGAATTCTTCCTTTTGATTTTTTTCATTGCAATTTAATTTAAATTGTTAAATTTATATTTCCAGGGTTACAGCTCATTATTTTAGGTTTTAAAATTAAGTTTTTAAAGTTTTAATAAGATCGAAAAGTTTTTCACATATAGTTAACATATAATTATTTTTTTTTTGTGGTAGAAATTGAATAGTTTAGGGGAATCAAACCAGGACTACATTTCAAAGGGAGAATCGGATAGGGATTAAAATCAAAAGAAAAATTGGATTAAAGCAGTATTCTCGATGAAAAAATACGAATTTCCCAAAAATAAAACTCGTGAGTGTAAATGTATTCGTAAATGGGTGGTAGCCACTCATAATGTATATGGATTATAGTCAATAAAAATGATAATTTTTCACAAATCACACACTTTAATTTCACGGCATACTCATTTTTCGTAGTGTTGTTAGTTGCTTTGATAAGGGTAATATAAGCCTGAGAAGCTTTTGTTCGACCGAGAGGCTTTCGGTTAAGAAATAGTTTTTGTTTGGCTTATTACTCAACTTTTGGTTCATAATGCTACCCAGGTTATTCGCATGAGGTTTGAGTAAATTGGGTGTGAAAGTCTGTTAATTTGGCCGAACTCTATTTTGGTTATAAGGAAACAGATTATGCGACCGAAAGAATATATGAGAGAGTGAAGATAGATCAATTGAGAGGATAATTCATTTAAATTTTGTAATCATTGAACTTTCTTACGGCTCTTGATCAATTAAAAGAACCGATACTTCCCGAGATGTAGGTTGAATCACACTAATTCAACCGAACTCGTAAAATCCTCTTGTGTTCTTGATTTCATTTGAGTGAAATTTCTTTGATTTCGTTTATTTTTTTTTGTGTTTGTGAGATATTCAATCATCAGGAAGTCATTGCAATCACAAACTCTACAAGTGGTATCAGAATCTTATTCCATTGAAGAACTAAATCTAGAAGAATTTTTAGATCACAATCTGAAAATTCATCCAGAGGAAGAAGGTTTACAAAAAATTTCAAGGAACAACACTGACAGTTTTTTTAGCAGGATTTAAGATATGCCTATTGGAAAACTAGCAATGGAAAATTTTGATGGAAAAAGATATTTTACTTTGTGGAAGCTCAAAGCTCTTGCTAGATTAGAAGTTATGGGATTGCACAAAGTTCTGAAGGACGAACCAGATGAAGAGACCATAAAAGAAGGTGATTCTAGGAATGAGAAAAGTGGTGCAGATCCTACCAACTTTGACAAGAGATTAAGAGTAAAAATCTCTTGATCCTTTGTTTGTCAAACACCATATCATTGAAGGGAGCTCATGAAAAAATTGGATGCCAATATGTGGAAAGCATCGGAGATTATGCTCCTATCAAAATGTTTTCCAAACAAGTTGTTTCTTAAACAATAGTGTTACAGTTTCAAGATGGATGAACAAAAATCCATGGAAGAGAATATAGATGAGTTCTTAAAACTGGTTTCAAACTTGAATAGCCTACAAATCAATATTTCAGATGAAGAACAAGTTGTGTTCTTGATGAACTTATTGCCTAACCAGTTTGAATAACTAAGGCTCACTCTAAAATTTGGCTGGAAATCCCTCACACTTGAGAGGGTTACTTCAGAAACATTCTCTAAAAAATTGGAGTTGAATGTTCAAAAGAATGTCCAAACTGCAACTGGTGAGGGATTGTATGTGAGGGGTACATTAGAGAAGAGTGAAAGTAAAAGTTTAAGGAACAAAAGTAGATTAAGACCAAAATCAAAGGACAAAGGAAACAGAAATTGCTGGAAATGTGGAGGAGATTGACACTTAAAAAATATTGTTCTTCAAAGAAAAAGGTAAGCTTTCAAGAACAGTCAAATAGAAGGGATAAAGATACTTCATAAAATGTTGTGATTGAAGCACAATTTCCACCATATCAAACAAAGATCAAGGAGAAAAGTGGATCATGGACTCTTGATGCACTTTTCATATAAAATCCAAAAAGGAATGGCTTGAGGTTTTCTCATAAATTAATGAAGGAAAAATAATTTTGGGTGATAATAAGACTTGTGACATCAAAGGGATCGATTCTGTAGAACTAAGACTCATTATGGGTTGGAAAAGGTGATGACTCAAGTAAGATTAATACCAAACCTAAAAAAGGAATCTTATTTTTTGGGTGTATTTGGTAAACAAGACTATGAGTATAAATCCTAAGGTGAAAGTCTCAAGATCCTAAAGGGACAGATTGTGAAACTCAAAGGTACTAAAAAACATGGACAGTGTAATGGGAATACAACTATAAGAAAGATTCATGTCACCAAAGAAGACATAGATGAGAATTCTTTGTGGCATAGGAGGCTCGATCACATGAATATGAAATAACCGGAGAGTTTATCAAAATGAGGCTTTCTTGATAACTCAAAGATAAACAATTAACCTTCTATGAAAACTGTATGCTAGGAAATGCTCACAAACTTAGCTTCACTACGACAAAACACATAGATTTGTGGGGTTCAATAATGTGAATCTTTCTCTTTCGAAATGTCAATATTTTTTACTATGATAGATGATTTCTCTCTGAAGGTTGGGATACACTTCCTAAAACAGAAGAATGAGACATTCTTGAAGTTGAAAGAATGGAAAATGGTGGGTGAAATGAAAACTAATAAGAACATTATGTACTTGAAAACTGATGATGGGTTTGAGTTTTGCAACACTAACTATGATAGCTTGTGCAAGGAAAGTGGAGTAAACTAAACACAAAACTTTTTATACACTCCCAATAGAATGATGTTGTTGAGAGAATAAATTGAACCATCATGGACAATGTGATGTGCTTCTACTCAGAATCTGGACTAGAAAATGTGTTTTAAGCTAAGCCTACATTTGTTGAAGTGTATACCATAAACATATTTTCATCCACAATAACTGAATCAAGGTTCCTAAAGAGGTATGGTCAGGGACAGAACCAAATTACAATCATTTGAAGGTATTTGGGTATGTGGATTATGTTCATACCAGTCAAGGCAAATTGAATCCAATGGAAAAGAGATGATTCTTCATTGGATATCCCATTGGAACTAAAGGGTTGATAAGACCAGTCAACGCAAATTGAATCAAATGAAAAATAGCAGAGTTTTTATTGGATATCTTCCTGTAACTAAGGGATACAAGGTATGGTTATCCGAGGAGACAAATATATCATCTTTGATGAGCATCAAGGTTACAAGGATGTATTAAAAAAGAACAAGATAGGGATATCGCCAATGAACTAGAGAAAGTTTATATGGACTTGAGGCAGAATCATTAGACAACATTTTGATGAATGTGGAGCTAATGATTCAATAAATTTTTATTGACCAATTAGAATTGCCTCCCAAAATCTATAATTGTTTCAAAAATTCCAATATTCATACATTATTGGACGTTTTGAATAACAGCCAAGAAGACCTTATGAAAATATTTGCATATTTGTAGGAGTTTACTTAATTAGCTCGTTCTCTGTAATATATAACCTTTGAATGAAAGATTCAAGAAAGATTATAGATTCTCGTAATTTGTATCTAAGGACTATAATCAATTACAAAACTGGAGCTTTGTTGGGCTCCTCCCACTGTTTGGGAGCTTACGGTTTCATGTTCTATTTCACTCCCCGATGGGGGTTCTTTTCACCCTTCCCTCATGGTACTACTTCGCTATCGGTCACCCAAAAGTATTTAGCCTTCCAATACACTCTTGTACATGCAATAAAGGCAATGGATTATTCACTACCATATGGTATCAAAGCTTAACCTATTTTTTCTTTCTTTTCTTCGATCGACCGCCCTCTTGTTCCCTTTCTGGTGCCTCTATTTTCTATTATTGTCGCCCCTCCTCATCCTTATCATCATGGCTGATTCCACCTTCTCGAAGAAACTTTGCAAAAATACCATCATTAAGTCCCATATCACGAACATACTTGATATGGAAGAGATGAATTACGATTCATGGCGAGACATATTCGAAACTCATTATCTTAGCTTCGGTATTTTGAGTCGCAATGATGGCTCCGCCCCTAACACGGACGCTCCAACCGAGACTTGAAAGCGCCTTGATGGCCTCATGAAACTCTGGATCTATGGGACCATCTCAAAACCCCTGTTGCGGAATGTTCTCAAAACCAATTTGACGGCATGTGCGATATGGCTACGACTCGAACGACTGCTTCGGGACAATAAAGACGCTCGAACAATCCAACTCGACAATGAGCTTCACATGATCAACATCAGCGATCAATCGATTCATGCCTACTGCCAGTGCATAAGGAATATTGTCGATCTTCTCACTAACCTCGATTCCCCTATTTCGGAGAAGGCAATCGTGATGCATGCTCTCAACGGTCTCAATGAAAAGTTTGACAACATTGTAAATGTTAATCAGCCTCAAAATTATTTTCCCTCCTTTGACGATGCGAGATCTATTGTCTCTCGAATAACGAAGAATCTCTCGTCATTGGCGCCTTGATCCTACGCACACCGACCATGGATCGGCTTTAACAGTCCTCCTCAATGATGTCGAAAATCCACCTCCACCAACTATTGGTTAGTCATACCATCAACAACGTGGCAGATCTCGGGGTCGTGGGCATCGTGACAACCACAATGGATCTCATCGACATCAACGACAACATCAATGGAACCAAGGTTCGGCATCATAACAACCTCCACAATTGATGTTTTCGTCTTCCTAGAACATGTCGTATCAGGAGATTTATGCCCTACCACCTTGGGATCATGCTGGGTATCCCCTTGCGGCCTATACCCCTGGACCATGGTATGCGAATCGCACCGCTTAGGTCCCTCCTCTATCCTTCAACATGCACATGCCTTTAGGCTATTCTGCTTCCGAGTAGACCCACTCAATGTTGTTGCCCATCTCATCAACCTTCTCCCCTCGATGACCGTTAACAACAAAATCCTATACAATAAACTTAACTGCAAAGTCGCCCCCTATTCCCACTTGAAAGTTTTTGGTTATCTTTGCTACCCAAACATCCCTTCTTTTCACCGAATTTTGATCCAATCTATACGTTCGATCACCAATCGCTTCGAATGAGGGGGAGTGTAAATTTACCAAATTATGTTAATATACCAATTACTTATGTAATATTTGCATATTTGTAGGACTTTACATAATTAACTCGTTCTCTGTAATATATATACACTCTTGTACAAAAAATGAAGGCAATGGATTATTCAATAATTATAAATTGAACATTTTCATCTCCTTAAAAAAATTCTATTGAAAATATTTTATTGGCTTCTAATCCCTTATTTTATAACTGCATTCAAAATTGTATAAAGACTTTATCCCTAACCCAAAATGGATAGATTTGGATTTTTATTTTATTTCCTACTTCTAATTTACTAGAAGAGATCAGAAAGAACACCAACGGTGAAAGCATTCTATTGGGTCGATACTGGCACTGGGAGACGAAAGCTAGGGAAGTGAATGGGATTAGTTTTATTTCTAGATATAAAATAAAAAGAGTTTTCATTTTCAGAAATTTATTTGTAATAAGATAATAGTTTATTCTTTCATATTACTTTCTTTGATATACCTTTCATATTGAAAGTTATTTTCATACCAAGAATTGTCTGATTATGAGTTAAGTGGAGTAACAAGAAACAATTACCAAGGGACTTCAGTTGAATGTGATGAAGAAGTATAACATAATCTGGAAGAGTACCAGCTAGCCAGAGACATGAAAAGAAGAGTGATTAGGCCTCCTGACACATTTGAACAAGCAATATTGTCGCATTTGAAGTGAATATGGCATACAAGTTAAAGTGGATGAACCAAAATTATTCATAAAGCTAAGAAAAGCAACTATCGGTTACAATGGGAGAATACGAAAGAGGAAAAATGGAGTCTTTGTAGAAGGAAAAGGTATAATAGGTTGCAAGTGAATATTCAAGAGGAAATATCACTACAAGAAAAATTAAATTTCCAGACAGCAAAATCCGTCCCTAATTCGTCTGGAAAATGGTTTCCAGACGTTTTCCGGACTGATTTTATCGGTCCGTAAATGAACGTCTCTAATTAATTTCCGTTCGGAATTCGTCCGAAATTTCGAACGGATTTAATAGTCCCTAAACCGTCCGGAAAAAATTGAAAAAATTAAAAAATTAAAAAATTTTAAAAAGTTAAAAAATTAAAAATTAAAAAAATTAAAAAAATTAAAAAAAAATTAAAAAAAATTCCGGACGGATATATTTTTCCCGTCGCCGTCGCCGCCGCCATCGCCACCTCACCTCCATCGTCGCCTCCACCACCGCCATCGTCTCCACCTCCGCCGCCGTCGTCTAACATGACTTCTTCTCTATTCCTCTTTCTCTTTCTTCATTCTCTTTTTCTTTCTCTTCTTATTCCTTGCGAATGAATTTATAAGATTGGATTTCCGGACG
>CM071861.1:9148073-9162781 GCA_036759665.1 Gynandropsis gynandra
TCCTTGCGAATGAGTTTATAAGATTGGATTTCCGGACGGATTCAAATATTCCGTCCCTAATTCCAAACGGATTAAATAATCCGTCCCTAATCCGTCCCTAATTCCAAACGGGTTAAATAATCCGTCTCTAATCCGTCCCTAGTTCCAAACGGATTAAATAATTCGTCCCTAGTTCGTCCCTAATTCCAAACGGATTAAAAAGTATGTCCCTAATCCGTCCCTAATTCCGGACGGATTAGGGACGTTTTTTTTAAATTTTTTGTTTTTAAATTTTTTAATTTTATTTGAAAAAAAATTCCGGACAGTTAGATGTCCGTCCGAAAATTTTTCAAAAAAATAAAAAAATTATTTTTTCATAGAATAATATTTTTAAATAAAAAGTTAATTTTAATAATAAAAAAATAAATATTTTTTTGAAATATTTCCGGACGGACACCACACCGTCCGGAATTTTTTACAAATTTTAAAAAATAAAAAAAATAAAATTTTATATATTTTTATATAAGAACATTATTTTTTTAAATTAAATATTATTTTTCAAAAATTTCCGGACGGATATATTTTTCCGTCCGGAATTTTTTTCCGAAATAAAAATAAAAAAAATAAAAATACAAAATTTAAATAATAAATAAAATAATATAAAAATAAAAAAATTCCGGACGGATACAAAAAATCAGTCCTTAATTTCCGGAATGATTTTTTAGGTCGTCCGAAATTTTTTTGTAAAAAAATAAAAAGTGATAAAAAATGAATAAAAATGAAATAAATATTTTTTTTTAAAAAAAATAAAAAATCCGTCCCTAATCCGTCCGTATTTTAGGGACTGATTAGAGGTAGTTCCTAATCCGTCCGGAAATAGGAACTGAAAGAATTTCGTTTGTAAATTACAGACGGATTAAAATCCGTCTGGAATTTAAGGACGGACCAAAATTTTCGTCCGTAATTTAGGGACGGATCAAAATCCGTCCGGAAATTCCGTCCCTAAATTTAAAATTTCTAGTACTGTATGAAATACTAGGTGTAGAACAACCAAGGTTCAATGTTATACTTGTCGCAAAGGGGTATACACAAATTGAAGGAGTGAATTACAATGAAGTATTCTCTCATGTTGCCAAACATATCAAAACATATCTCATTGAGAATGATGTTTCAAACAGTTTTTTGACTTTTTTTAAATACGATATTCAACTTATGTTACAATATTACATCATCAATTTCATAAATATTCTGAAGATATATCATTAATTACATTATAATGTAGTAATCTATCCACGTTCATTGTTGACAATTTCAAACATATATCATATTTCCTAAAAAAGTATAAAATTATTCATTGTAATGTTTTGTCTTAATTTACGGTATAAAATTGTATCGGTACATAGAGTTTTTTTTGCCAAAAATTAACATATATATACATATATATATATATATATCTTATATCAATCTTTGCCTAAAATTTATGATATATGAGTTTTACCTTTTTTTTATTTATGACATGTAGAGGATGAATTATATCTTACCAAAAGATTGATAGCAAATATGATATAAGAATAAATACAATTTTTCAAATAAAATAGAGTGTTTATTACATTCATATATGGTAGTTCGAGTATATTTTTATTTTCTTCATAAGAATCAAAAAATCATTTCAACATTAAGAGTTGGACATACTATTGGAATATTTAATAGATTTATATTATCCATATTAAAGGTCTAGACTCTCTAAAATATAATTTGATTCGTGTACAAATAATTCATTTTAAATGTTCTATCTCTAAACTAAAACAAAACTTGGTTCATTTAAGATCTTTCATTTCAATTTCATTGTTATAGATAATTTCACGTATTTTCGACCTCTTTGGAGGTCTCAATTATACAAATCATCCATATAAACTATAATTATAAATCTATTTTCTATTTTCTAGATGAATACTCAATAAAAATTTGGGTTATTCATGTACTATATGTTTAATATATATTCACTTAGACGGTTATACCCTATCCATTCATATATATGTTTTTTAATTCATACAAATATTGTTTTAATTTAATTAAATATACTTCATTAGAGTTTGAGTTATATGCTTCTAGTATTCTTACTTGTGAAATTTATATATATATGTCATGATCCTAAGATCCATATAAATATATTGTAACAACATACATAAAATACATTTCTAAATTTTTGAAAATCGTTAATCTCATCAAGTATTTGAATGTAACTGTGTCTATTATATTGGAGTATGTTTCCTCGTTATAAATTCCAAGTCTTTAGAGAAACCTTGTTTGATAAGATGTGCTTTATATATTGTGATATCATTATCACAAGATGTGTTTTATGTCTTGTGATTCATTATTTTCTTTACTATTTTGCATCAGAAATATGTGTTTCAAATGTTTAACATCATAAGGAGTTTGATTTATAAATCCAAAATTTTCTATCACTTAAACGAGTCTTATGATGTTTGGATAGCCTCATTATATTTTCCAAACATGTCTTTTTTATATCTGATATTGATATTGGTACTAGATTTTCATTCTAATTTCCAATTTAGATATAAAAAATAAAATATTTCAACATTTTCATACCGGAAATGTTCTTCCTCATTTGTTTCTTTTTGTATATTCTTTATTATTTTAGGATTGATATCGTTATCAAATTTCTTTTATGGATATTTATCTCTAAAATCAAGTGGCCATCCACACAGTGTGTTCTAGACTCATTTAAAATTATTTTATTGTCCTATTCTTTTGGTATTTTTGTTCTAGCAAATACTAAAAGATGAGATGTATCAGTTCTTGATCAATTCGGAAATTAATGAGTAGAGGTAGATATTTTTTAGTTATCCGAATTGATTTGAACAACCTGACCTATCTTCAATATGGGTTACCCTCCACCTCTCCTCATCCACGACCACGACCTCGACCTCGATCGTGTCACTATCCAAGTCTACGACCATCCAAACGGTTATAATTTGTTTCTAGGATTGGAGTAGAACCAAATTGACGAGCTTCATGATTTCTCACTAAGGGCTGATTATTTTGTTCTACAAGAAGGAATGTTTGTATCAAATCTTTATATAACATGAATTTCCTTATACAATATTAGCGCTGTAGAAGATCACTATCAACATGTGGATATATTTGTCCACATAATTTCATTCTGTAGATTATTTTAAACATTATAGAATTATATTCACATACACTCTTAAAATCTTGAA
Source organism: Gynandropsis gynandra (assembly GCA_036759665.1). Classification (NCBI taxonomy): domain Eukaryota; kingdom Viridiplantae; phylum Streptophyta; class Magnoliopsida; order Brassicales; family Cleomaceae; genus Gynandropsis; species Gynandropsis gynandra. The sequence continues at coordinate 9,151,295 of CM071861.1, forward strand.
ATCTCAAATTTAATTAATCTTGTTTGGCTCCGGAAGGATCTCATATCTATGGTACTTAAAACTTTATTTTAGTGATTCACACAAATTATTTTAATATAATTATAGTTTGTAAGGTCTATGTAATATAAATATATTATGAACGTACATTTATAATCTGCAAGGTCTTATAATTTATGTATATATATATATATATTATCTTATATTTAAATTACGTAAGATCTTTACAATAAGATATAAATATATTATGATGAGAAATTAATAATATACGAATTTATTTGAAATGGAGATATAAATTAGAACCAAAATCGATTGTAAATCGAAATCATAAAATTTGGAAAAAATATTCATACCACATATTGGATTTCATGTTACTAAATAATTTAGAGCATGATTCTTTCAAGTCGTTTCTAATAATGTCCAAAGTTTAAATTCATTTATAATCAATATTTTGTTATCTTGTATTAATGGAAATATGCAAATACATGTAATGCATATCAGATCCATCGCACGATCTAATGTCATAATAAAAAGGATAAAAAAATACAAAAATATATAAATCATTAGGTTAATAATAATTTTTATTATGAAATACTATTGTATCAAGAACCTTTTAAAAGTCAATAAAAATATACAAACAATAAAATAGAGATAAAAAAATCAAAATATGTATTCGATGGTTCTGGTGTAAATATTTCATTCGAATCACATATTTCTTCCATATCTCGATTTAGAAAAAAATATATTTTTAGAATGATATTGAATATATAAAATAATTTATTATTATTATTATTATTATTATTATTATTATTATTATTATTATTAGAATGATATTGAATATATAAACAATAATTGATTATTATTATTATTATTATTATTATTATTATGCACGTGTATATTAATACATGAGTATAACCAAAAATATAATAAGATATTTTATTATGTATAGTCACCCTATCTATTTGGTAGTTCATTAATTAATTATTTTTTTGGTAGATAATGTTTGTAATGATTGTCTTACCGGTTCAAATATTATTGAATAGATTCATACCTTGTTCTTGTTCAGAAGTCAGTGTTAATTATGCAACATACAATTATTTATAACTTAATATCGGATTTTATAAATACAATTTGACTTTTTTCAAATTTTGTTTAACTTTGATTTATAATCATGGTATAGCATAATGTGACTGAAATTTCTCTCATTCGCAATGTGAATAGTAGCCAAGAATTGGTATGCGATAAAAAAAATTTTGAGAATGATATTGAATATATAAAACAATAATTGATTATTATTATTATTATTATAATTATTATTATTATTATGTACGTGTATGGTAATACATGAGTATAACCAAAAATATAATAAGATATTGTATTATGTATAGTGGACCCTATCTATGGTATATGTATAGTTATGCGATAAAAAAAATTTGAGAATAAAAACCAAGGTGTCGATACGTGTATTCATGATAAATTTTGCATCCAATAATATTTTTGTTGATTGAGTTTCCACCAATCATGTTCCATAACAGATTCCTTCTTGCTTATCGATATTTGTAAATATCAATGCAATTAATTGTGCATCGACTTTCAAACAAAGTCAGTGTTTTGGAAACTCTAGAGATTTTAGTATTTTACCAAATAAAAATATTAACAATCAATTGTGGAGATATTTTTAATTCCAATTGTGTCTAAGCTGAAGTAATATATCACCGTTTTCAAAAATTTTCAATAGCATAAATTTATTTGTTCTATTCAATAGTCTGCAATGGTTTGTGTGTTATTTCAAGCATCAACATTTTGTCGACCAAGACTTTATCCCACTCGGTGTAATCATTTGCTTTCATATTGCAACAGAAAGCAACATATTTCGTTTAAATATTTAACAGTTGCTATCAAAGGTCACGTATCCATTGTAATCCGTTAAAAAATTCAATGGTAAATCAATATATAAGTACCATCAAGACCTCCATTGGTATTCGTTGAAAGTACCATTGCAATTTCCAACAGTTTATCAGTGGATACGATCTATGAAAATTATCAATGATTCTTGAATGGGATAATACCTTCAAGAACTCGCATTGTAACCCTTTAGAGAGTTTGTTGAAAACATTACGAGCTTTCCAACAAATGACTGTTGAAATGATTAAGAGGGATCCATTGATAATAACAATGAATGCTTGTTGAAATAAATAAATGCTCGATTTAAGCGTTGGAAAATTTTGACAATTGCATTAGATAGTCATTTTGAAATAGTTAAATTCTCGATTACAAACTTTCCAATGAATGCTTGTTGAAATAGTCATTCGTTTGTAATATCATTAGATGGTCGTTGAAAATGTTATTGTTTCTACGATGAGCTAGTTTTTTTCTATCATTACTCATTCAAATTAAACATACTATCAAACCATGTCTTTCTCTTCAAATAAAAATATATATAGTACAAGAGAGTGGATGTATAGAATAAAAGATCTAGTAATATTAGAGGTTACATAAGAATTATTACTCAGGTTGGAACAATTTATGAGTTTTGCATTGATGAAATCTTTGTGTTAAGAACATGACACAATGTTATGTTCGTGCAAAAGATGAAACAATATTAACTACCACACTCATGATACTGTTTGTAAACACATTTATAATGTCGGTTTCATGGAGAATTTTCAAACTTGGTTCTTGCAAGGTGAAAATAATGACGATGCAAGAATCACAATCAATTAAAAGAAATGAGGAGGAGGTTATAACAAAAGCGATGACCAATCGATATGTATAAATGATCTAAGACGCTTTTCAGGGAGATGTAGCAAATGAGGAAAAGATGCCCAACAATGATGCAAGACAAATTTTTTGACCTATTGGATGCAATAAAACAACATATATACGAAAAATGTTGTTAAGGTCACTCACGTTTATCCATATTATCAAGAATGATGAGCATAAAACTTATTATAATGTGACAAAATTTTCATGGGTTCATTTCTTCAAAATATGTGTGAATATTTACTATAAAATAATCAATTTCAGAAACATACTAAGAAACAAAAAATGTTTTAGATTATATAGGCATGATGTGTTAGAAGATTGACACTTGTTAAAATAGTTGTTTGTTATTTAGGATAGCACACATAAAAATTTGAAATATAAATTTTGCAATCAGATTTCATCCAAAAAAACCATATTCTGAAAATATGTGTCATTCAATAAGATGTTTTATATGTCTCTAGCAAACAGGTTGAGAAAATTCTATGAGGCGAAGAAAATTGTTGCATCTAAGAGAAGACACATAAAATATTAGATGAGTGAAGGAGTACTGCAACATCACTTGGATGGTAATGCTTATAAAGTATTTAACGATTTAATTTCATAGTTTATTATGAAATTAAAAATGTTTATCTTTTCCTATGTATCAATGGTTTTAGTCCATATGATAAATCCAAAAATATGTATTCTCCATGGTCTGTGATTTTGTCTCCATATAATTTATTTTCAAATATCTAAAAAAATTAAAGTCTTTCTTCATCAGTTGATTCACGAATTGAGAGATTTATGGAACAACATAATTCTTACGTACAACGTAATTACAAAACAGAACTTTACAATGAAGGTAGTGTTTTAGTGGACAAGTGGCAACTTTTTGGCATTTGGAATGTTGTATGGATTGAGCACGCACATGAGATTGGTATGTTCGTATTGCATAGAGAATATCGATTTTTTTTGTCCCGTATATACGAAAAAATCATGTTAGTTTGATTTTCATTGAAGATTTATATACATTAAGAAAAGACCTTTTCGAAATAAGGTATTATGAAATGAAAAATGTGTCACTCATGAATACATGTGTGAAGATCTTGTTCAAACGCCAAACATGACAGACTTACCACAATTGGTTTAATATGGAGGAGATTGTGAATATTGAAAACCTCAAAGCCAAGGTGAATGATATAATATTACAAACATAAATTTTTTTTTTTGGAATTTCTATATTGGAAATCACTGACATTGTAGCAAATTTATATGTTTGGAATATTGAGAAAAACGTTTTATATAACATCGTCAACATAATTTTGAATATTAAGGGGAAAACGAAGGATAACATACGATTGATGAAGGATTTAAAGACACAATGTCGAGTACTAGAGTTGGAGTTACATGATGGAAAGACACCAATCCCAATATTCAAGTTATTTGCTTCTGGGAAGACAACATTGTTAAGGTGGCTAAAAGGTTACTTTAAGTTTTTAGATGGATATGTGTCGAACATTGTCGATGTGTGGACATTATCGGTTCAAGGCTCATGAGCATTAAGAGTCACTATTGTCATAATTTCATATATCGACTTATCATAATTATGTTTGCATATTTATTACCACGTGTTGTGTACGACATTTTATACGAAATCAGTATATTCTTCAAAGATTTGTTTCCGAAAAATTTAAATAGAAACGAATTAGATGTATTAAAGAACAATATTGGTGAGGTATTATGCTCTTTTGAAAAGGCATTTTCGCCTTCATTCTTTAATGCAATGGAATACTTTTTAAGAATCATTTACTAGATGAAGTAATACTCGATAAGCCGGTTCAGAACAGATGGATAAATCTATTCATTGAAAAAATCCATTTAAGGAAAAAGGCTAAAAGCAAAGCATCGGTTGAAAATATATTGTTAAACGGTATTAGTTGGAAAATGTCATGTGTTTTGACATTATTCTATTATGAGGCACATATTCAGATGAAACAAAGAAGGGTAGAAGAATATCATATAGACTATCTATACCAATATAATCCTCAATTTTTTGTCATCTCACATATTTTCATGCTAGTTAGAATTACCGGTGGAAAATCGAAGGAATATTGACTAAAACCAAAGGATTATAATCACGTCTACTTGTTAAATTTTAAATATTTACTACCATTCAAAAGGTATAAAATGATAATCTTCAAATTTATATAATATATATATACGCATATATTGTCATGTCATCATGGTAATAATTGATTGTTAAATTGTTTTTGTGACTGTATATTTGATGAAGAAGTAATGGACATATATTCTCATTTAAACGCGGATGAATACAATTCAATGAAAGATCAACATTATGCCTCTTTATTCAAATATTAAATAAATATCTTTGCATAGATATATATTTTAATAAATAACCAAAATTTAATTAAACAATATTGAATAATTAACACAACATTATTATTATTACAAGTTTCAGAAAAATACAAGAGACATCCTACATGGTTGAGAGGTTTGACTAAAGTTTTTGCAAGAAACTTATTGTGATGACCAATGACGCAAATACACCTTCCACACATACAAGCGCGATAAATATAAAAATGCATACAATCACGAACTTTTCATGAATAGTAAAACATAAGAAGAGGACAATTTATAGAGAACTTTACATTAAATGATACAAGTTGAATATCTTGAAGTTGGGCCGAAGATAATGTTTTCAAATATTAATGGTTCGAAAACCCATAGGATATGGTACATACAAAAAATTCGATGGGGAGGAATTAACGTCAACTTTTCATTAAATATAATCATTCATCACAATAGATCAAACCGACCAGGTATGGTATATTCAATATCCAAGAACTTTGAAATTTCAAATAGAAGAGTGATGGGCCATTGCAAAGATCAAATTGCACTGAATTTTACACAAATATGAAACAAAATATACATTGCAAGCCATAAACCTTAAACCAATATGGTTAATTAAATTTTAAGATTGTGGAGAGATTCTAGCGAGAGCCACTAAAGAAGGTGGATACATCAACAATTTTGAAGAGAAGATGAGCACAATGGAAAATTGAAAGCTCCATTAAAGGAGAATTCGCCAAGTGCCAAATTTATAGAAGAACAATTGTAAACTTTGTTGCGTTTAAGGAAAAAATAATTTTTTTTTATATTGCTATTAGTAACGGACAATCGTTTATATTTATGTTATTGCCAACAGAAGCTCGTTGATTATGTAAACATTTGGGTTTTAACTTAGAGATACTTTATGAGTTTATTCGATCAAAATATTTTCAACGGACATTCTGATAAGTTCCATTGTATCAACAAATACTCGTTGAAATTTTTTCATTTAATAATGTGTATTGCCATAATTGTTTCTTTATTTTCAATGGACATCCATTGATATTTTCAACGGATGACCATTGGCAACTACAAGAATTGATGGATATCAGTTACATAATGATTTTTTAAACTTTCAATGGGCATCTCTTGAAAATATCAATAGCTAGCCGTTGATATCGAGTAGGTCTCTACCTCTTCGAATTCTGTTGTATATAAAATAGGTTTTTCAACATGTATCCATTAATATTATAAACGGGTGCCCATTGAAAGGGATATAAATGATGGATATCAGTTACGTATGGATATCAGTTACGGATGGATATCAATGACGTGATGGATTTTTAATTTTTCAATGGACATCTCTTGAAAATATCAATAGCTATCCGTTGATATCGATTAGGTCTCTACCTCTTCGAATTCTGTTGTATATAAAATAGGTTTTTCAACAGACATCCATTAATATTATAAACGGATGCCCATTGAAAGGGAGATAAATGATTCCATCATTGACGACCATTAATTGGAAGTTCATTTCAACGATCATCCATTGAAAATATTAACGAATGCAACCCCCTGAATAGTTTTATTTTCAACACATTTCAACAATTAAATAAAAAAGACTCACTAAAACCATACTACCAAACATTAAATACAATGAGATCACTTCGATTTATCTGTTACAGAGGGTTGTTAGCGAGTTTCGCTAGATCCACTTCACCACCTCCTCTGCACTATCTCGGCCCACATCATTGATATCGGTAACGTCATTTTTTATGAATATGATGATATGTTTTAGATTAATAAATGTTTTGATAGTTTCGACGAGTGTCACATCGATCTCAAACGGACGCTATGGTATAAATTTTTTATTTAAAGTTATAATTATTTCATGAGTTATACTTAATTTAAATTCTAATGGAACTTTATATACGTTTGATGTGTATGATAAAAACATACAAAATACCATATCTTCCAATATTCGATGCAAAATCGCCTGTATTACTCTTAGCATGTGATGTTATAAGTTATATGTCGTCAATGATGGTGTGGTTTCATTGTAAGTAGTAATTTTTTAAAACTTATTAATTAATTAATTTTATTATTTCTATTGTAGAGATCTTATAGATGACGTAAGAGTCACACCTTGCGCGGATACACAACATGTAATCGTAGGTCAAACTAATGATAAACAGGACAAAGAGGAATTATCTAAAAAATAACACCAAGCCGGCATGGGCCATAGACGAAGTATTCAACAAATTTATTCAACATTGGGACGTAAAAGATGTTAGAAATTTTATTTTAACGTTGATTTATATAAATAGAAGTATTTGATAATGGTTATTGAGGTACACACGGTGATGATTATTGTTGTATTGAGGAGACAATTAGCGGGTGAAAATCCCTCCGTGCCAATCCGCATAATTTGAAATCATAAGACATTTTTAAGAATAATTTCAAGTTTGATATTGGTTTGTAATTATTATAAGTTAAAGGACATGTCTAAAAGACATGTCTTTAAACTCATGTCTTTTTTATTTATTTAAATGATTCTTTCTTTTTTGTTACGGTGGATTACCACAACACAAAATTTATTACAAAAAACAAAGAAACAAAAGAACATATAATTCTCTTATATCATCAAAGAAAATATGAAGGAGGAATTCGTGGATTTGGCATTGGAGAAACGAAAAGATCTACCGGCAAAATATGGATTCATCAAGTAAACAATAATTCTTCCTTTTTATAAATATTTGTTTGGTTGATTTAATCTCTTATTAGATTATCGTTAATTGCTTCCACATATAGGACTATCGAATTTTCTTACAAATTGGTATCAGAGCCTACTAATAGGAATTAAATCATCAGGTTCAAGTTTATTGATTAAATCTAATGTGAACAAAATACTGAGTTAAATTTTCTGGTTTTTGTGTGGTTTTATGAATATGAGTTCGGTGAATATTTTTATGTGCCTCATAAAATTTACGGCTGATTTCATGGGTTTAGTTGTTACAAAATGAAGTTTAATTGAATTAAAAGAAAATAAAAATTTATTTCACTTTTATGGGAGGAAGTAACAGAGGAAGGTTTGCTCCTCCTTCTCTGTAACCTTTCATCCGAGTCCATAACCCTCCGAAGCCTCTCTGTCCGGCGAAACCCTCTCTGTCCGTCGATAACCCTACCGCCGGAAAGTTACGGGAATGAACCTCGGTGACGAACGTGTCTGTTCATCTCCTATGCGGCAAACGTCGTCGATTCATTCTCGACAGCATGGGAAGGATATCGACATCGATTCGTCGTGTCGTTTTGCCGCTCGTCCGTAACAGAGGTTGCGGTATCGCTGTCGGGTTGCTCCGCCGAATTTTGGAATTTCGGAGGATGGTTTCGGCGTCGGTCAGTGTCTTGTGGTGGTCGAATTTGTGTGGGAAGGATGAATAATGGTTCGATTCACGAGTTATTGCTTTGAATTCTAGTGGTTTTCGAATAAATTTCCGGCATGGACACTGTAAATTTTTGGGTTGGTTGTTGAGGATGATATACATACAGTGTACTGTATGTATCTGTATAAAACATTAAAGAAAATAATAATAAAGTTAGGTGATGGATTCAAACCGACGCGAGATTGTTTCTATTGTAAACCACTTGGCCAAGTCACAATTCAATATAGGGTTACGATGTTTTAACTATATCATTTATAAGAAAATAAAATAATAAATGAATATTGGTTATGTGGAAATTCGAACCTGGATTATTTGTTCTATTGGTTTGGGTATGACCATTGGACCAAGTAAAAATTTCATTAAACGGATGAAATAGTTCTAAATATATGGACATACGGAATTTTACGTATGTCTATCACATAATTTAATTCATTAATATTTAGTGAGTGCGTTAGTCACCAAAGTGACTCACTCAAGTTTATTAATGATTTAAATTATTTATATAAATGTTTAAATTCATAATGACATTTTAGAATGATATAAACGTTTATAGTTATTAACATGTAGTTATACGGTTACTCAAAGGTAGATCTTACTCATGCTTAATAACAATTGAAGTAGATTATGAACTTTGTTTAATTAACATATGATGTACATCCAAAGATGGCTTATATGTTAAAGTAACATTGTATTTAATCTAATATAAGTTGGTTGATGCATGTTGATTATGTTTAGATTTTACCATAAGGTGAATTTAAATACAATATTTAGTATAAGTTATATAGTCTGAATTATTTTCTGAATTCAAAGCAAATTAAATGTGAGATGTGATTATTTGCAGTGATCTCCACTATGTTAAGTATGATTGCCAATGGTGTCAAGTTTAATGGGCATAATTATGACGATTGGATCGAATATGTGAAGCTAAATGTTGGCCTTTTGGGACTCGATTCAGCTCTCGTTATGGATGAGCCTATTAAATTGACTGATACAAGTTCTGGGGCAGACAAGAAACTGTGGGAGAATTGGGACAGGTCAAATAAGCTTATGATGAGCTTTCTCAAGCTTAACATATTGCCTAATGTTAAGCCTTCCAAACCTAAGACTGAAAATGTGAAGGAATTCCTTGCTGAGATTAAGAAGTGTATTATGACAGACATTGTGCATAAGTGTGTTGTTGTTGTTCTTATTAATGACTTATCGATGAGATAGTACAATATATCTCAGTCTATAGATGATCATATCACTCATATGGTGAAGACCTACAACCGGTTCAAAAGTTTGGATATTGATCTCGGTGAACATGTGTTAGTTGAGTTCATGTTGAAATCGTGCAAAGGTGATGATTTCAAGCAATTTTGGAGAACTTACAACCAACTCAAGGAAAAATGGTCTCTTTCGGATACCAAGGCCATGCTCATGCCAGAGGAGGGAAGGCAAAAGGAAGACCTTAAGGTCAGGTTTCCCCAAGCCAATTTTGCTTATAGTGGTCATCCAAATGCTGGTTCAAGTGGCGAAAAAACTCTAAGTAAGAAATGAAAAATAAAGGTAAACAACCATATAAGGTGCAACCCGGTAAAGGGAAAAGAGATGTTGGAAAGATTTTGAAATGTTTCTTTTGCAAAAAAACCTAGGCACAAAAAGGTTGATTGTCTAAAAATCAAGGCTTAGTTTGAAAAACGAAGTATACATTTCGTTTCAGTATGTTTCGAATCAAATCTGATTGAAGTTCCTTCTAATACTTGGTGGCTTGATATTGGTGCAACCACTCATGTTTCAAATGTTATGCAGGGTTACCTAAATCTCCAATGAATGTCGGGAAGTGAAAACTTTCTATTTGTGGAAAACAGGATGAAAGCTAGAATTGAAGGTGTTGGGACATATAGAATTATGTTGGATATCTAGAGAAGTGTCTATATGTTCTTATTGTTCTAGAAATCTTGTTTCCACTTCGAGGTTGGATGTTTTAGGATTTAATTTTAAGATTGGACATGGTAGTTTTTCATTGTATCGTGACATAAACCTTTGCAGTACTGGTTTATTGTCTGATACTTTGTATTGTTTCAATATAAACTCTACTTTTGTTAATTTCCTGTATAATGTTGAATGTGATATTGGTATGAAGAGGAATGCACTTAACTAGTCCTCTGCTGACTTATGGCATAAAAGACTCAGTCATATATCCAAGGAGAGGATTATGAGACCAATTCAAAATGGAATTTTATCTCAATTGGATTTTACCGATTGGAATGATACTTGTGTGGATTGTATTAAGGGTAAGCAAACCAAACACGTGTCTAAACATACTGCCACAAGGAGTAGCGGATTACTCGTTTTAATACATAGATCTTTGTGGTCCTTTTGATGTACCATCTTGGGACGTGAAAAGTATTTCATCACCTTCATTGATAATTACTTTAGGTACTGTTACCTTTATTTATTGCATGAAAAGTCATAATCAGTTGATGCCTTTGAGACATTCATTACGGAGGTTGAGAGACAGCTAAATAGAAAGGTTAAGGTAATACTTTCTGATAAAGGTGGTGAATATTATGGAAAGACATCAAAAGTTGAACAAATTCAAGGTCTATTTAAGAAACTTCTTGAGTCTAAGGGCATTTGTGCACAGTATACAATGCTCGGCTCGTCACAACAAAATGGCGTTGCAGAATGGCGTAATCGTACATTGATGGAAATGGTTAGGAGTATGATGAGTAATAGTTCTGTACCTATTTCATTGTGAGTGTATGCATTGATGACAACTGCATACATATTGAATATGTTACCTAGTAAAGCAGTTCCTAAGACACCTTACGCACTACAAAAAATGCGGTCACGTTCTCGGTGAAAGATAGAGCACAAGATCGGCTATATCCGCAACCAGCGAATTCTATTGCGTCATGGGATCAGCTAGAGGAAAAGTTTATGACGAGGTTCTTCCCTCAAAACAAAG
>CM071861.1:9166984-9181286 GCA_036759665.1 Gynandropsis gynandra
TCACATTCAAAATAGTATTTATGATGTTATCGAAAAAGTTCTTCTCGATATGCATAACATCTAAATTATGACGTAATATCAATGATTTCCAGTATGGTAGTTCCCAAAAGATACTACGTTTATACCAGTTATGCCATTCACCTTGACCTTTTGGTTTACGATGCCCACGATCTCCACCGCATTCTACTGATTCTTGTAAATCCTCCATTGTGTTCAATCTTTCGTAAATGATTTGTGTTCCGGTTTGCATGCACGGTGCCTCTTCTTTTTGTACCACGTTCTTTCGAAAATGTTTTTTATCTTTCCGGAAAGCATGGCCACGCGGAAGAAATCTTCTATGACAATCAAACCAACATGGTTTCTTACCATGGACTAGTCGAAATGAATCTGTATCCTCCATACAATATGGACATGCCATTCTTCCGTGCGTGCTCCATCCAGATAACATTCCATAGGCAGGAAAATCGCTAATTGTCCACAACAAGACCGCTTTCAATGTGAAATTCTGTTTAGTACTGACGTCATAAGCAAGGATACCGTCGTTCCACAACTGTCGTAATTCATGAATTAATGGCTGCCAAAAGACATCGAAACTTTTCTTCGGATGTTCTGGTCCTGGAATAAGCAACGTCAGAAACATTACCTCTCTTTTCAAACACATCTCGGGAGGCAAATTATACGGGGACAAAATCACCGGCCACAAAGAATATTGGCTTCCAGATTGTTCATATGGACTAAAACCATCCGTGCATAAGCAAAGATAGACGTTTCTTGTTTCATACGCAAACTCGGGAAATATTTCATTGAAATCTTTCCAAGCCTTACCATCCGATGGATGTTGCATTATACCTTCGACCGCCGAGTGTTCTGCATGCCATCTCATAGCCGCATCGGTTTTTCTCGATTCATATAACCTTCTCAACCTGTTTGCTACAGGCATATAGAACATTTTCTTGTATGGTACATATTTACGTGAAGATGGTTTTTTAGGCCGAAATCTGCTTGCACCGCAAAACTTGCATTCCAACAAGTCTTTATCATTTCCCCAAAACAACATGCAACTGTTTCTACAAATTTTCTTTTTCTGATGTGGCATTCCCAAATCTTTCAACACATTCTTTGTTTCGTAGTATGTCTCAGGAGCTTGATTATGTTCCGGTTCACGCATTGGCATTGTTTTGCAAAAAGAATCCATGCAATTTTCAGTAACATTGTAGTCTGTTTTAATACCCATCAATCTTGAAGATAAAGATAACCGAGACTGACCTTCACGACAACCTTCATATATAGGTTGTTTCGCCGAATCCAATAGGTTGAAGAATCGGCGTGCATCGATGTTCGGCATTTCTTCATGCGTTTGTTCATTAACGACTTCAGGAAAAGCATCTGACACCATTTCCACATATGGATTGGTCGTCGTTGATTCTTCATAAATAACTTCTTCATTTCGTTGTACTTGTGCATCTTGCACGCTATCTCTTACACCGCAATCTTCGCCATGAAAAAACCAAATTTCGTAATTTTCAATGAAACCCACCTTATAACGATGTTTGCAAACAATTTCTTGACTTCGATACTTCATATTTTTGCATCTTTTGCACGGACATAACATTGTTCCGCGTTCTTGACACAAAGGCTGCATCGACGCAAAACTCATGAATTGCTCTAATCCGTGTAAGAATTCTTGCGTAAACTCTTCGGTTATAGGATCCTTTCTTCTATACATCCACTCTCTCGATCTATATATATTTCGATTCGAAGAAGACGACATTGCGTTGAAAATATGTTTGTTGTATATGGTTGCTACAAACCTCGGTTTAGATCTAAATATTGTTCTTTCCAACGGATGCTCGTTGAAAAGTATAACGGATGCCCGTTGGACGTTCACGTGAAATTATTTCGACCGGTGAACCTCGATATTCACAATTGCAACGGTACTCCGTTAACATTTCTAACGGATATCCGTTACAAATTGCAACGGACGTCCGTTGGCATTTGTTGCATCGGATTCTAACGGAGATTAACGGAGATTGCCAACGGAAACTTACCGTTAGAAACCCGTTACAAATTGCGACGGATTGCAACGGATAGGGCAACGGGCAATTTCCGTTGCAAATCCGTCGTAAATTGTAACGGATGGCAACGGAAATGGTCCGTTAAAAATATTCTTCGCTCCGTTAAAATCCGTTGCGATTTGTTTCCAACGGACGGATCCGTTGCCCTATCCGTTGGAAACTCAATGTTTTTTTGTAGTGACGAATCGTGGACATCTAGGAAACCTAGTTTAAGACATCTTCATATATGGGGTTGTCAAGCCGAAGTGAGGATATATAATCCACATGAAAAGAAATTGGATTCCAGAACCATCAGTGGTTATTTTGTTGGATATCCGGAGAGGTCAAAAGGTTATAGATTCTATTGTCTAAACCATAGTCGAGAATGTAGAGTCTGTATGTTGATGTTCCTGTTATTTTAGTACAACCAAAGGGCGTGAATATGTAATAACAACAATTGGATACTCCGCACCTAGTTACTGATGCCATTGTTCAGGAAAAGCAAGAAAATATTCAAGCAAATGAACAAGTGCAACCTCAAGAAGGAATAGCTTTGAGGAGGTCTACTAGAGATAGAAGACCAGCTATTTCAAATGATTATATGTGTTATGCACTTGAACATGAAAATGACTTGAGCATGAATGATGACCCAGTCTCTTTTGACCAAGCCATGAGCAGTAGAAATTCTGGCAAATGGTTGATGGCCATGAAGGAAGATTTGAAATCTATGGATAACAAAAATGTTTGGGAAATGACAGAATTGCCGAAGGATTCTAAAAGAGTTGGTTGTAAATGGGTCTTTAAGACCAAACGTGACTCTAAGGACAATGTCGAGAAGTATAAAGCTAGACTTGTTGCCAAAGGTTACACTCAAAAGAATGGTATTGACTACAAAGAGACTTTCTCTCTGGTTTCTAGAAAGGACTCTTTAAGGATTATCATGGCTTTGGTGGCTCACTTTGATCTTTAGCTTCACCAGATGGATGTTAAAACAGCCTTTCTCAATGGAGATTTAGAAGAAGATGTATATATGGATCAACCCTAAGGTTTTGAGACCATGAGTAGAAGCAATCTGATATGTAAGTTGAAGAAATCAATCTTTGGATTAAAATAAGCTTCTCGACAATGGTACTTGAAGTTTAATGATACTGTATTGTCATGTGGGTTTGTAGAAATGACTGTTGATCGGTGTATCTAAATTATACGATTCGTTACATTTTACTATATATATGTAAAAGATTGAAATTAATATGTACCTTTCGAATGGTAATAACTCTTGACAATTTAGTAGTATATATGTGTGGACGTGATTATATTCCTCTGGTGTTAACCAATATTCATCGGATTTACCTCCTGTACGTCCAATCGGTGTAAACATTTCAGGAATTGTGCCAAACTGCAGATTATATTGATACACATAGTTTGTGTGATCATCCGCTGCACGACGTTCTTTCGTTTGAATATGCGACTCGAAATAAAATGAGCTGAAATATGTTATTTCTTCCAGCAAGTATTGTTTGACAATAGATCCTTCGACCGCTGCTTTATTTTGTTGTTTTTTTCTTTAAATGAAGGAAAAACCTTTCGAAAGGATACATCCATCTAAATTGAAATGGACCACCGAGTATTGCCTCATCGGGTAAATGTATCGGCAAATGCTCCATGACATCGAAGAATGAAGGCGGAAAAACTTTTTCCAATGCACATAATACTTCAGAGATATTGTTTTTCATTTCTTCCAAGTCAGCACATTTTAAATTCCTTGAACATATATCTCTGAAAAATATGCTGATTCCGCATAACACATCGTGCACATTACGTGGTAACAGCTCAGCAAAAGCAATTGGAATGAGCCGCTGCATGAAAACGTGACAATCGTGACTTTTCAATCCAATCAGTCTCGACCCAACAATATCCACACACCGAGCAATGTTCGATGCATATCCATCGGGAAATTTAACGTCCTTTTTTAACCATTTTAATAATGCCGTTTTCGCTGGACCAGACAATCTGAATACCGGGATTGGTGACCTGCCATCTCTTAATTCCAACTCAGGTCGTCGGCATATTGACTTCAAATCTTTTCTAGATTGTATGTTGTCCTTGGTTTCCCCCGCCACATTCAAAACAGTATTTATGATGTTATCGAAAAAGTTCTTCTCGATATGCATAACATCTAAATTATGACGTAATATCAATGATTTCCAGTATGGTAGTTCCCAAAAGATACTACATTTATACCAGTTATGCCATTCACCTTGACCTTTTGGTTTACGATGCCCACGATCTCCACCGCATTCTACTGATTCTTGTAAATCCTCCATTGTGTTCAATCTTTCGTAAAGGATTTGTGTTCCGGTTTGCATGCACGGTGCCTCTTTTTTTGAACCACGTTCTTCCAAAAATGTTTTTTATCTTTCCGGAAAGCATGGCCACGAGGAAGAAATCTTCTATGACAATCAAACCAACATGGTTTCTTACCATGGACTAGTCGAAATGAATCTGTATCCTCCATACAATATGGACATGCCATTCTTCCGTGCGTGCTCCATCCAGATAACATTCCATAGGCAGGAAAATCGCTAATTGTCCACAACAAGACCGCTTTCAATGTGAAATTATGTTTAGTACTGACGTCATAAGCAAGGATACCGTCGTTCCACAACTGTCGTAATTCATGAATTAATGGCTGCAAAAAGACATCGAAACTTTTCTTCGGATGTTCTGGTCCTGGAATCAACAACGTCAGAAACATTACCTCTCTTTTCAAACACATCTCGGGAGGCAAATTATACGGGGACAAAATCACCGGCCACAGAGAATATTGGCTTCCAGATTGTCCATAGGGACTAAAACCATCCGTGCATAAGCAAAGATAGACGTTTCTCGTTTCATACGCAAACTCGGGAAATATTTCATTGAAATCTTTCCAAGCCTTACCATCCGATGGATGTTGCATTATACCTCCGACCGCCGAGTGTTCTGCATGCCATCTCATAGCCGCAGCGGTTTTTCTCGATTCATATAACCTTCTCAACCTGTTTGCTACAGGCATATAGAACATTTTCTTGTATGGTACATATTTACGTGAAGATGGTTTTTTAGGCCGAAATCTGCTTGCACCGCAAAACTTGCATTCCAACAAGTCTTTATCATTTCCCCAAAACAACATACAACTGTTTCTACAAACATCAATTTTCTGATGTGGCATTCCCAAATCTTTCAACACATTCTTTGTTTCGTAGTATGTCTCAGGAGCTTGATTATGTTCCGGTAAATACTCACGCATTGTTTTGCAAAAAGAATCCATGCAATTTTCAGCAACATTATAGTCTGTTTTAATACCCATCAATCTTGAAGATAAAGATAACCGAGACTGACCTTCACGACAACCTTCATATATAGGTAGTTTCGCCGAATCCAATAGGTTGAAGAATCGACGTGCATCGATGTTCGGCATGGTGAAGGGCAAGGAAATCTGAAATGTTTCTTTTGCAACAAACCTGGGCACAAGAAGGCTGATTGCCTGAAAAAGGAAGGCATGGTTTGAAAAACGAGGTATACATTTCGTTTTAGTATGCTTCGAATCAAATCTGATTGAAGTACCTTCTAATACTTGGTGGCTTGATACTGGTGCGACCACTCATGTGTCTAATATTATACAGGGTTACCTAAATCTCCAACGAATGCCGGAAAGTGAAAGCTTTCTATTTATGGGAAACCGGATGAAAGCTAGAGTTGAAGGTGTCGGGACATATAGAATCGTGTTAGATACGGGCTATTGTCTGGATCTAGAAAACTGTTTATATGTTCCCGATTGTTCTAGAAATCTTGTTTCCGCTTCAAGGTTGGATGTATTAGGTTTTGAATTTAAGATTGGACATGGTTGTTTTTCATTGTATCGTGGTAAAAACCTGTGTGGTACTGGTTTATTATCAGATACTTTGTATTGTTTCAATCTAAGTTCTAAATTTATTAATTCCCTGTTTCATATTTTGACTGAACATGATGTTGGTATGAAGAGGAATGCACTTAACGAGTCTTCCGCTGACTTGTGGCATAAAAGACTCGGTCATATATCCAAGGAGAGGATTATGAGACTAATTAAAACTAATGTTTTGTCTCAATTGGATTTTACCGATTGGAATGACACTTGTGTGGATTGCATTAAGGGTAAGCAAACCAAACATGTGTCTAAACATACTGCCACAAGGAGTAGCGGATTACTCGATTTAATACATACAGATATTTGTGGTCCTTTTGATGTACCGTCTTGGGGCGGTGAAAAGTATTTCATCACTTTCATTGATGATTACTCTAGGTACTGTTACCTTTATCTACTGCATGAAAAGTCTCAATTTGTTGATGTCCTTGAGACATTCATTATGGAGGTTGAGAGATAGCTAAATAGAAAGGTTAAGGTAATACGTTCCGATAGAGGTGGTGAATATTATGGAAAGACATCAGAAGTTGGACAAATTCCAGGTCCGTTTAAGAAACTTCTTGAGTCTAAGGGCATTTGTGCGCAGTATACAATGCCCGGCACGCCACAACAAAATGGCGTTGCAGAAAGGCGTAATCGTACATTGATGGAAATGGTTAGGAGTATGATGAGTAATAGTTCTGTACCTATTTCACTGTGGATGTATGCATTGAGGACAGCTGCATACATATTGAACATGTTACCTAGTAAAGCAGTTCCTAAGACACCTTACGAATTGTGGACATCTAGGAAACCTAGTTTAAGACATCTTCACGTATGGGGCTGTCAAGCCGAAGTGAGGATATATAATCCACATGAAAAGAATTTGGATTCCAGAACCATTAGTGGTTATTTTATTGGATATCCAGAAAGGTCAAAAGGTTATAGATTCTATTGTCCTAACCATAGTACGAGAATTGTAGAGTCTGGGAATGCTCGCTTCATTGAAAATGGCGAAATCAGTGGGAGTGTGGGAGTACGTGATATCGAGATAAGAGAGTCATTGATGGACCAAAATCCATCAAGTGATTCATCTTATGTTGATGTTCCTATTATTGTAGTACAACCAAAGGACGTGAATATGGAACAACAACAAATAGATACTCCACACCAAGTTACTGACGCCATTGTTCAGGAAGAGCAAGAAAATGTTCAAGCAAATGAACAAGTGCAACCTCAAGAAGGAATAGCTTTGAGAAGGTCTACTAGAGATAGAAGACCAGCTATTTCAAATGATTATATGTGTTATGCACTTGAACATGAAAATGACTTGAGCATAAATGATGACCCGGTCTCTTTTGACCAAGCCATGAGCAGTAGAAATTCTGATAAATGGTTGATGGCCATGTAGGAAGAGTTGAAATCTATGGATGACAACAATGTTTGGGAAATGACGGAATTGCCGAAGGATTCTAAAAGAGTTGGTTGTAAATGGGTCTTTAAGACCAAACGAGACTCTAAGGGCAACGTCGAGAGGTATAAAGCCAGACTTGTCGCCAAAGGTTACACTCAAAAGAATGGTATTGACTACAAAGAGACTTTCTCTCCGGTTTCTAGAAAGGACTCTTTAAGGATTGTCATGGCTTTGGTGGCTCATTTTGATCTTGAGCTTCACCAAGTGGATGTTAAAACAGCCTTTCTCAATGGAGATTTAGAAGAAGATGTATATATGGATCAACCCTAAGGTTTTGAGACCATGAGTAGAAGCAATCTGATATGTAAGTTGAAGAAATCAATCTTTGGATTAAAATAAGCTTCTCGACAATGGTACTTGAAGTTTAATGATACTGTATTGTCATATGGGTTTGTAGAAATGACCGTTGATCGGTGTATCTACATAAAGATTGTAGGAAGCAAGTTTATAATCCTTGTATTGTATGTAAATGATATTCTTCTTGCTGCCAATGATCGTGGGTTATTATATGATGTTAAGGATTATGTTTCTAGTAACTTTGAGATGAAAGATATGGGTGAGGTTTCCTATATGATCGAAATAGAAATATTTCGAGACAGATCACAAGAAATCTTGGGATTGTCTCAAAAAGATTACATCGACAAAGTTTTAGAAAGATTTAAAATGAATCATGTTCATTAAGTCCGGTTCCTATACAAAAAGGGGATCGTTTCAGTCTATCCCAATATCCTAAGAATGACTTAGAGCGTAAGGAAATGGATGACATTCCTTGTGCCTCTTTAGTCGGAAGTTTGATGTATGCTCAGACTTGTACTAGACCGAATATCAGTTTTTCGGTTGGTATATTGGGTCATTACCAATCAAATCCCAGACAATTTCACTGCAGAGCTGCAAAGAAAGTTTTAAGATATTTACAATGCACCAAGGATCACAATCTCACATATAGAAGAACTGGCAATCTTGAGATTGCTGGTTATTCAGACTCAGACTATGTCGGTTGCTCGGATACTCGAAAATCAACATTTAATTATTTGTTCCTTCTAGATGGGGGAGCTATTTCATGGAAGAGTAGTAAGCAGTCTGTCGTTGCTACTTCCACTATGGAGGCCGAATTTGTAGCGTGCTTTGAAGCTACAATTCAATCGTTGTGGTTGCGCAATTTTCTTCATGGTTTAGGTATCGTTGGTACCATTGCTAAACCAGTGAACATATATTGTGATAATGCGGAAGCCGTATTCTTCTCAAAGAACGCTAGATACTCCAAGGGTGCCAAGCATATGGATTTAAAATATCTATCGGTTAAAGAATAAGTGCAAAATCAAAGAGCTCAAATTGTGCATATCGGCACCAATGATATGATCGTGGATACGTTGACTAAAGGACTAGCTCCAAAGATCTTTCTTGGCCATGTTAGTGAAATGGGAGTAGTCGCGAAGTCCTTGTATTGTTGATGATTATACATTTCTAAATATAAGTCTTGCACATTGAAGTTTATTTGAACTCTAGATATCAATGTAAGTTTTGATTTTGCTTATCTATAAATCATATTTCAGTTATGCATATTTGTTATGATTATAGATATTTAGTCTTTGTTTAAAGACATTGTGGGATAAGATAATTTTATATGTCTATCTTATCAAGTTACAGTTGTTTGAATTATATTGATTTGTGATACATGGAAGGAATCGGGATGTTTGTCAGGCCCGTGACCACCATGATTTGGTCAATTTAATTCTGATAAAGTTGTGAATCGTATATATGATTATTTAAGTGAGCTCAACGATTTTATATATGCTTGTCATATATGAATCAAGTGGGAGAATTTCAGATATTGTATTCTAATGTTGATTCATATAAATATAAGTATTTGATAATTGTTATTGAGGTACACACGGTAATAATTAGTGTTGTATTGAGGAGATAATTATCGGGTGAAAATCTCTCCGTACCAATCTGCATAATTTGAAATCATAAGACAATTTTGAGAATAATTACAAGTTTGATATTGATTTGTAATTATTATAAGTTAAAGGATATGTCCAAAAGACATGTCTTTAAACTCATGTCTTTTTTATTTATTTAAATGGCTCTTTGTTTTTTGTTACGGTGGATTATCACAACACAAAAATTATTACACAAAACAAAGAAACAAAAGAACACATAATTCTCTTATATCATAAAAGAGAACATTAAGGAGGAATTGGTGGATTTGGCATTGGAGAAAAGAAAAGATCTACCGACAAGATATGGATTCGTCAAGTAAGTAATCAATAATTCTTCACGTTTATAAATATTTGTTTGGTTGATTTAATCTCCTATTAGATTATCATTAATTGCTTCTGCATATAGAATTATCAAATTTTCTTACAGAAGACTTCATTATCAAATTTCCACATATAGGATTATCACCATACCTTGGGAGCTAAATCATTCTAAAAAAAGAAAAAGAATTGGTAAGTATCTAAATTTATAAATATTTATATGTTATATATTTAAAATGTCAAATTGTATCTACTTAAGTTAGTATTTCAATATTACAGATGTAGAGGATGAGGAGAGCATCAACGTTTCTCGGGCTTGTGGTCGAGACACATGCAAAAAAGAAGACTGTCACAAATGAAAAGGGCGACTAACTCGAGTTTTTTTATCCTCGGATAGAATGGGCGATCAAGACTATGATGGAGAAGATTACGTAGGAATCGCAAGCCGTGGGCTCATTTCCAGATGAACTCACTCTTTTGGAGAATGGTAAACTATTTATAAGTAAGTTTTTTTCTCTTTATCATTAAATTCAATTAAAAATTTTGTTATTATACTAATGTTAAATTATTTCATATATGCATTTGGTTTGGACATATAAGGCGTGATTTCACCATCTTAATTCTCTATAAAAAATATTATAGAGGATGACACGACCGTACCCCTCATGGTTAAGGAGTATACGCTCAAGAATGATGTATCGAATAGCTCGAGGACACGCTTGGAGATATTATATTTATTTTTTATTTATTTTAAAAATTTTAACGTCATAATATCAAAGAACATCCATGAAAATTTTTAAATTACCCGCTACCTTTATTAACCAGCATTCGTTGAAACTTTTATAATTCCCACGAAATGTTTTAGTGAATATTCGTTGATACGTTTTTTACAATAAGTAATGATTTTCAATTGTCTAATTTGTTACAAGGTTTACAAGATATCGACAGATGCTTATTACTATTGTCAACAAATGTGTGTCAACCTTTTTAACGGAACCGTTGATAGTTTCAACAAATGTTCGTCGATCATTAGATATGATCGTAGAAGAATAACAATTATAAATATATCATATCATAATTATTTATGAGAATATCATATTTATAAATAGATCATATCATATTTATAACTATTTCCCATAAATATATTTAAAATTATGTAAACACGTTAAATTATGTATTTGGTTTACTTTTTTAAATGGATTATTTGTTTTGTCACTAAACCACATAACCCTAAATGTTTTTTTTTCTGTCTTGTCGCCTACCAGGGTAAAAGACTTTGGTTGCCTCTCGGCACCTCTTATCTCATCACATCTCCCCGCTTTCTACCCCTCCTCTGCTCCAGCCCCACCGTTTAAGTGTCGTGATTTGTATCAGCGAAGGAGGAAAAAGATTAGGAGTGGATATTTCGGGTGATCCAGACCGATACGGATCGATCCGAACTGGATAACCCAACTCCTGAGATAATTGGTTATATAGAAAATCTATATAAATTTAATATCAAAAACCCATTTGGGTTCGGGTCGAATAGGATTTGGATTCAGGATAACCCGAGGAACCCAAAAAAACCCGAAAAAATTTAAAAAAAAGCCCTAAACCAACGCACATTCATTTCTCACTCACACACACATCGTCGGCGCCTCCTAAAAAACTCCCTAAAAACTTTTTACTTGGTATTGTTTATAAATTTTTACTTTGTATTTTTTTGAATTTTTTGTATGTTAAATTTGGAATTACCCAAAATTTCACAAAAAACCCATAAAACCCGTAAATCCCGTTATAAAACCTGAATTACTCGTACCTAAATAACCCAAAAACCTGAAGAACTCAAATTATCCGAAATATCTAAATAACTCAAGTACGATTCGAATTTTTTGGGTTCAATGTTTCAAAACCCGAACCCGAATCGAAACCCGAAAAATCGAGATCGAAGACCAAATGGGTTCAATTCGGGTGCAATTTTTTAAAATCCGAAGAATCTAAACCCGGACCGAATCTGAAGAACCTGCCCTGAAACTCGGATTTCCCACTCCAAAAAAAAGATAATGAAAGATCTCTGTGCTTTTTATTTGGATGGAGTTCTCTAATATAGTTGCGGAGAGAGCTTTTTTTTCTAATGTTAACGTTTCCTTTTTCCTTTATCTCGGCCAGTTTTTTTTTTTGTTACCAAAAAAACTTTTAGATTTTGTGAACATTTGACAGTTGAGTTTGAACTTTCGAGGATCATGAATTTTGTGGTTCCTATTGTTCTGTTTTGTAGGTTGTGAGAGTGATACGGATTGATTTATTCGATGAAGTTGAATTTGAAAACCATAAATCAATTTTAATTTTTTTAGTGGGAATTTATGACTATAATTTAAATCTGGGCGTGCGTTTCTATCCATTGAAAAATTGGAGAGGAGACAGATTAATACTGGGCATATTGATACACAAATGACTGTTGAAGTTAGATTTAGTAGAAAATTACGACTACAAATTTACAATTGAAGTTTGGGTGTTTATGTGCAATAAAAGCCTGTAGACTTGTTTAGAGATGTCAATGGGTTGGGTTATACCCAACCCATTAAAATTAAATGGGTTTTATAGTATAATTGGGTTGGATTCAACCCGATCCATTTAATAATGGGTTATATAGGTTGGGTTAAACGGGTTAAACGAGTTTATTCATATAATTAATACTTTGTATATATATTTTATCATTTAACATTTATGATATATACTTATATATAATAGATATTATTTGTATATATATTTTTATCATTTAACATTTATGATATATACTTATATATAATAGATATTTAAATTAAATGTTTCAATATTCAAACCAATAATTTATGAAACCGATTTCACCCCATTTTAATTCGATTTCATATAACTTCATCAAATTTCAAAATGATTTAACTCGATTTCACCCAATTTTTCCGAATTTTAACTTGATTTCATTGAATTTCAACCCAATTCATCCAATTTTGACTCGATTTCATCTAATTTTAACCCAATTTCACCAAATTCTAACTCGATTTCACCCAATTTAACCTGATTTCACCAAATTTTAACTCGATTTCACTCATTGTCACTGTATTTTAGCTTGATTTCACCCAATGTCATTGAATTTCAACTAAATAAAATTGGGTGAAATCGAGTTAGAATTGGGTGAAATTGGATGGAATTGAGTCAAAATTGGATGAAATCAAGTTGAAATTCGATGAAATGTGATGAAATCGAGTTAAAATCGGGTTAAAATTGGGTGAAACAAATTTGAAATCTGGTGAAATCGAATGAAATCAGTTAAATTTGGGTGAAATTGGGTGAAATTGAGTCAAAATAGATGAAATCGAGTTGAAGTTCGGTAAAATGTGATGAAATTGAGTTAAATCGGGTTAAAATTGGATGAAATAAATTTGAAACCCGATGAAATTGGATGAAATCAAGTTAAAATTGAGTGAAATTGAGTCAAAATTGGATGAAATCAGGTTGAAATTCGGTGAAATGTGATGAAATCGAGTTAAAATCAGATTAAATTAGGTGAAATAAATTTGAAATCCGGTGAAATTGGATGAAATCGAGTTAAAATTGAGTGAAATTGAGTCAAAATTGGATGAAAGCGGGTTAAAATTCAGTGAAAGTGAAGAAATCGAGTAAAATCGGGTTAAATTGGTTTAAATAAATTTGAAAACTGGTGAAATTGGATGATATTGAGTTAAATTGGGTGAGATCGGGTTAAAAAACGGTGAAATCGAGCTAAAATTGGGCGAAATCAGGTTAAAATTGGGTTGAGATTCGGTGAAATTGAGTTAAAATTAGGTGAAATTGGGTTAAAATTGGGTGAAATTGAGTTAAAATTGAGTGAAATACGGTTGAAAGTAGGTGAAATCGAGTAATTAGGTGAAATCGGCGGAAATTGAGTGATATCTAGGTAAAATTGGGTGAAATCGAGTTAAAATTGAGTAACGATTTGAAATTCGATGAAATTGGGTGAATCGAGTTAAAATTTAGACAAATCGAGTAAAATATAGATCAAAATCCGATATTCGGAATGACTGTAAATTTGAAGTGAAAGAAAAACGGGCTAAATGGGCTAAATGGGTAAAACCCATTAAAATGAATGTAAATGGGTTTTAAACCCATTAAGCCCACATAAATTTAAGCCCATTTATGATGAACCCATTTATATTTTAAATGGGTTAGGTTGGGTTAACCCACTAAACCCAACTCAATTTGACATCTCTAGACTTGTTAATATGCATTACTTGTCGTACAATTATCACATATTATTAAAATTAAAAAAATGTAATGAATAGACGAAAAATGAAATCACAACTTTGGATGGGGGTAACTTCAAAAATATCCTCGTAGGGCTAAAACACTTCAAAAATACCCTTCCTGAAAAAAAAATTTTTAACTTCAAAAATACCCTTATAAAAGTTGATATTCCCAAAATACCCCTACGACCTTACGACCCAGTTCGACCCAGCGACCCAGTTTGACCCTGCGACCCTTGTCCCTCTGCGACCCTTGTTCCTCTGTGACCATTGGACCCCTGCGACCCTTGTCCCTCTTCGACCCTTGTTCCTCTGCGACCCTTGGACCCCTG
>CM071861.1:9185708-9229297 GCA_036759665.1 Gynandropsis gynandra
CATTTTTCCACGTTCGAACATTAAGGGCAAATTTGTCTTTTCTTCAGTTTTTTTCGGATTTAATAATTATTTTGGGGAAGGGTATTTTTGAAGTGGTTTAGCCCTACAAGGTATTTCTGATATTCCGCCCGTTGGATGTGTTTACATGATTGTCAATTTCTAATAAATCTAATTTTTTATTTCTAATGTATAAGATTTTGAATATGTAAATATTTATAAATTATAATTAAAAATATTTAAAAATATATATTTATGTCATTTGCAATATCAAATTTTTATTTAATAATTAATAGTTACTAATTAATTTATAATATAAAAGGTTTATTTCATTCTAAATTCAAATTAAAAAATATTTATATAATCAAAATTTAAATCAAACGAAATAGAATAAATAAATTGTAAAACTTTGTGACATTACTTTGAAACTATAAAGAAATGATTGCTTTTGTTAAAAAGATTGCAATTGTTTATGTATGTATATGTCTAGATATATGAATATTTGTATGCTATATGGTTATACTTACACATATACATATATGGACAATTGAAAATTTTTAATATTTTATCAGTATGATGTTCTAACGATCTTAAAAAATATTCGATAGTATACCTCACATGCATTATTTGTAGGGGTGGGCAAATAGCGAATATCCGTAAATATTCGACTATTCGTATTCGTATTCGCCGAATATTCGATTTTACTATTCGTATTCGTATTCGTAAATATGGATATTCGTAAATTCGAATATCCACAAATATTCGGATATTCGTCGGATATCCGTATCCATAATAAAATCAATTTTAAAAAAAATAATAAAAAATTCTAAATAATTTACATTTTAGTCCTTAAATTAGGGTTAAAACTTTTATAATTTACATTTTAGTCCTTAAATTTTAAATATAATAACTATTTCTTTATATATTTTATATTTGGTCTAAAAATCAATTATAATAATGTTTTTATTTATAATTTGATCCTTAAAATTAAATTTATTATATATATATATATATCTATATGTTAAATAAATTATCTATTTAGTACTTACGGATACGAATACTTACGAATAATTAACTATACTATTTGTATTTATATTTTTCGAATATCTAAATCCTGGTATTTGTATTTGTTCCCACGGATATTTGTTTTTTCGGATCGAATACGGTTCGAATACGAATCGGATACGAATACTTCGAATATTTTGGCCAGCCCTAATTATTTGTACCATTTTCGATTTTCAATCGATTTTGGTTTTGATTTGAATTCGATTTCAAATAAAAAAAATTATATAGACCTCACAAACTATATATCTCTGGTCATAATATAAATATATATATATATCATATTATAAGGACGATACAGACTAAATCATGGTCATAATATATTATACGATATGATTTTGCGGGTTCAACCATCAATCAATAATATTAATATTTATGTATATTTATATATTGTTTATTATTATTACGAGGATGACTATCCACTCTATTATTCATTTAAACTATATCTTTATTATTTAATATGAGTAGTTAAATCAATCTAAAAAATGAATTATTTAGAAATATAGATGATTCTACAACTTGAATTATTATTTAATAATTTCTTTAATTTTATTTTTTAATACCATAACACATACACATATACACATATATATATACTCCTTAATGATAATAGATTTCATGTCGAATCTATAGTGAATCTCAAAATCACTGCATTGGATGCCTTAGAGAAAACTTATATGACATGGACATTTGATGCTAAAATGCATCTTAAAGGAAAAAAGCTCTTTGACACGATTGATAAAAAAAATAAATTCCTCAAAAGAGGAAAAGGTAAAAGTCATTATCTTTTTATGTCATCATATTGTCGATAGGCTAAAACGAATATCGTACAAAAGATGAACTTGTATGTTATATAGATATAAAATATTGCAATTTAATTTTTAATATGTTATCAGCACGATACCGTAACCAAATGAAAAGTATATTTGAAATTATACGTCATGTGCATTTATGATTATTTTATCATAGGGATTCCAAACATGAGTTAATTGACTTTGTGGATGCGTGTTATTTATCAGATCCTCATAAAACTCGATCACAAATTAGATATATTTTTCACAATTAGAGGCACAACAATATCGTGGCGTTCGTATAAACAAACATCAGTTGCAACATCTTTAAATAATGTTGAATACATCACACTTCATGAAACAACTAGAGAATGTGTGTGGCTCAGAGCTATAATTCAACACATACAAAAAACATGTGGATTGGCGACTAATATCAATCCAACCATATGATATGAAGATAATGACATATTATTGTTCAAACAAAAGGAAGGATACATCAAAAGCAACAGAACAAAGCATATCCCTCCAAAAATGTTCTTATATACTCAAGAGGTCGAAAAGAAGAAAGAACTTGATATTTATTACATTTGATCAAACAAAAATGTAGATGACTTATTCACAAAGACTCTTTCTACTTCAAAATTTAAAAAACATTTAGAATATAGAAATGTATCATTTGTGAAATCTGTGAAAAACAAACGGTTGATAAATAAAATTTTTTTTATAGGACTGTATTTTTTCCTTGTAATGATTTTTATCCGAGATGATTTTCTATTATAAAATTTTTTAAAATACAATCAATAAACATTCAAAAAAAATATTAAATTCGTCGATGTCATTAATGTGCGTCGTTTGAACCATTAACTTTACCTGAAGATGAAGAGAAGTTTGTGGCTATAAAAGGCCACCACCTTCCTATGTAAAAAAGAAGAGAAAACATTTTCTTCGTTTCTATTCTCTACTTTTATTTTGCTAAATGTTATTCTCTTTTAATTAATTATATATAATATGTATATGTATTATCAGCTATATTTATATATTTATATTATATATATATATATACTTATAACACGTACATAATATATATATGTAACATATACTATTCTCATATATATAATGTGTATATAATAATACAAAGTATGTTATTTATATACCATACATAAATCATATAACATATATTACTATACATATTTGTATTACATTACATATTACGTATTATATATAGATACGTTATATATACATATTAATATATATATATATATATGTACGCACGCTAGTACTGCATATAATAAAAAATTAGATTATATTTACATATTATATGTAATATATATTTATATTTATGTAATATATATTTATGTTTATTTAATATATATACCTCTATATATATACACACATTAATTTTAAACAGTTTTGACGTTTTTTCCGAAATAAAAAGCTTTAGAAGGAAAAACAATGTTTTGAAAAAAAAAAGACCGAATATGGACCCTTGTCACTAGGTATGAAAAA
Organism: Gynandropsis gynandra; assembly: GCA_036759665.1. Classification (NCBI taxonomy): domain Eukaryota; kingdom Viridiplantae; phylum Streptophyta; class Magnoliopsida; order Brassicales; family Cleomaceae; genus Gynandropsis; species Gynandropsis gynandra. The sequence goes on from CM071861.1 coordinate 9,189,065, forward strand.
AGAAGATGGAATGGGTGACAGAGCCACGTGAGTAACCCACCACCAATATCTCTCTCGGCTGATGGATCTCTTTGGTGGCTTGACATCAACGCTAACAGCCAAAGTCACTCAACCATTCAACCAAAAAACAAAAGGCATTTCCAAAGATATATATGCATACATAGATATACACATAATAAGATTAATAGAACTTAAAAAAAAGTTTTTTTTTATTCTAAGAATAAGAGGTTGCTATCATTATGAACCCTTTTGAAAAACAAAAGGTAACCCATCTTCCATGGTTACCCACTTTCCTCCAATTATATCTCTTTCTCTCTTCTCTCAAAACTATTATTGTAGTGCTTCCACTTATTCATCTTCTTTTGTTTCTTTTCCTCTCTTTTTCTCCTTGGGATTCTATGTATTGCCATGTCATTTCCCTCACTTGTACTCTTTTACCTAACTGTTCGAATATATTATGATGTTTTCTTGTACCTTTTAACTCTTTCCACACAGTTTCAATTAACCATTGTCAATTTGGTTCGGTTTGACCGATTCAAAGTCGGATCTAATTTGGTTTTGGCCCGGTTTAATAAGGATGGTCGATTAATTCAACGAGAATTAATTAAATAATTAATTCAACGTGAATTAATTAAATAATTAAATATTATCATGTTTTTAAACGTAAATAATTCTCTTTATTTTTATAATCAACAAACTAAACAATCCAAACTAATGAATTTTTTTTTCCTCATCCTAAATTACATATGTCAACATCTTAGAATATTGCCTCACAATTCAATTTTAAGACAATGAATATCAAATAGATACGAACAAAATGTCCAGAAATCAATTTGATTTGTATTGAAATTTAATTAAATATAACACTATTCCTTTTTATTTATATATTTTCAAAAAATATGGTTACAACATAAATCAATTTGATTTTAATTAGTTTGAATCGAAAAAAAATTCAGTGGAATACGTCAATTTCATCTCGTTAGATCTACAACATAGGACCTCGATTATATCAGCAAACCATGTAGGTTCCTAGCATAATAGCATTTTCGGCCTTAATTAAATTTGAAATAAATTATGTTAGGTCGATTTCACACCGTTTTGACTTGTTTTTTTTTCTTCCAAATCTTGAACCGTAAAAAATGGATTAGAACTCGAAATAAATCCAATATACCATGAATTATCCAAATCTAACCAGTAACAATACTCATACATTGTTATTTATAATTCACCAAGTGAGAAGCAACTCTATTATGTTAGTGTTACCAAAACCTTGTTTTGAAAAACAATGAGAGACACGCGTACCCTAACTCATTGGACAGTGGCAATCCCTCCCTCTCTCTCTCCTCATGTCTCTTTGACTCTCTTTAAGTCCTCTTTAGCTATTGTCTCTCAGAATCTCTTTTTCCAAAAATTCTTTTGTAACCATTTCTTGATCATCTCTCTTGTACGGTCTTTAAGTGAGAAGAAATGGACGGAGAAGCTAACCAAGAAAAACCACCACCTTTCCTCCCCACCACAACTACCTCTTCCGCCACAGCCACCGGAGTCGCTGGGGACTCTCCGAAGAAACTAGCCACCGTCTCCGTTGCCGGAGACAGGCTAAAGCGCGATGAATGGAGCGAAGGAGCCGTCTCGACCTTGCTCGAGGCTTACGAAGCCAAATGGGTTCTACGAAACAGAGCTAAGCTCAAGGGTCAAGACTGGGAAGACGTCGCAAGGCACGTTTCCTCACGCGCCAACCACACCAAGTCCCCGAAGACTCAGACTCAGTGCAAGAACAAAATCGAGTCCATGAAGAAACGGTACCGTTCCGAGTCCGTATCTGCCGAAGGCTCCTCGTGGCCTCTCTATCCTCGTCTAGATCTTCTCCTCCGTGGAACTACCTCCGTTCCGCCGCCGCCGCAATCTCCGCCGCCACAGGTTGTTCGACCTCTGAATAGCACAGCTCCGTTGCTTCTCCTGGAGCCGTCTCCATCACCGATGCCGGCAATGTTTCAGCCTCCGCTTCCACCTCCGCCGGTGGTGACTGGTCAGATCTCTCACGGGTCGAATGGCTTCGGCCGAATTGCCAAGGTTCCACACTTGCACTGTTTCTAATCTCTATAAAACTGATGAACTCTGTATCTGATGTCAATTTGTGTGCATTTATATGGTAATTAACGATCTTGTTCTTCAATTTCTAAAAGCAACCTCGAAAATTGTCTTTAGTTTGAAAACCCGCAGGACAACTGAATCAAGATGACTGGCCAAGATCCGATCCTTGTTCTGTATCTAATCTGAAAATATCGATTACTCTGATCTTTTCGATTCAGCTATGCCTTGTTTTTGCTGAAAATCACAATTTTCCTCTCAAATTCGTGAAGCGCATATTCCAAATTGTCCTAATTTGTTCATAAGTCGTAGGAATACGGACTTAGAACGAATGGCCAAGGTCCAATCCCCGTGCTCTGTTTCTAATCTGTAAAAAAAACGATTGTTGTATTTTCTAAACTATGCTCTGATTTTGGAAAAAAATAAGATTTTTTCGTCAAGTTTTAGAAACCCATCTCGAGCATTGTTGAAATAACTCCGAAAACTTGCAGGAAGAGGAATTGAGGCCGAAATTCTCGGAGCAATCACCGGAAAAAGCCATGGACATGGACACAGACAGTAGCACACCAGCGATGTATAGAGATAACAACACCGTCAAGTTGAAACCGAAGAAGGCGAAATCGAAGAGACGATCGAAGGAAGAGAAGGAGATTGCTGGAAGCATACGGTGGTTAGCTGAGGTTGTGATGAGATCGGAGAGAGCAAGAATGGAGACGATGAAAGAGATCGAAAAGATGAGAGCAGAGGCTGAGACAAAGAGAGGCGAAATCGATCTGAAGCGTACGGAGATTATCGCCAATACCCAACTCGAGATCGCTAGGATCTTCGCTGTTGCTGCTTCCGGTTCTAACTCTCTTTATCTGTATTTTGTACATAAAAACCTTTGGTTTTCGAGCATGTTTATCGGAAAATGCCTGAGCCAAACTGTGATAATAATCATTCCTAGATTGCTCCACTATTTGGGTTTCTAATACGTTGATACTGTGGATTGTTCACGTCTAGAACATTGGGATTCTTACACATGAAAGAAACATTTGATAACAGAGTTCTAAATTAGGTTCAGTGTAGACAACTTGGATTCTGCCAAAATGTTTGAATATCTACTTTCATCTCCACATCATCACGTCTCCTTGACTATCTTGCAATATAAGTAAACCACTGATGATTGACAAGGTAGGACTGGCTCTATCTGCAGGTACTCGCAAGATTTGTATTAATCGAACCTCAACCTGAATTCGAGTATGTAAATTTTAGTTTAAATATCTGAACTCGGACCCGCAATTATTCTGATTTTCGATACACATTTGAGTTATGTGAGTAATTTGGTCATGCTGTGACAAGGGGTCGAATTGGCAAAGATGTAAACTTAATGTGAAACCAAGACATTCTTGATGTTATATCATAACCATGATTCGGGTAGACTTGGAACTCTTCGGAACATTTGATAAAAGCTTCCAAGGGCTTGACTAGATACGTAAACGTTTGCAAAATGCTGCGTTTGTGTTTTCTAGTGATTGCGGATGGAATAAAAACGATAGATAGAATCGCAATTATTCACGAACATTGTCAATAATGTGATTTAAAATATAGAAAAAAATCTTGCATTACGATTATATTTGTTATTGATTTGATCAAATAACGAAAATAATTCTAAAACTCATGTATCAACAAAAGTCTACCTATACATATATTTATTTATATACACATAATATGTACATACATAAATAAGTGTATGTGCATATATTCAAACACATACAAATATATAAATATTTATAATGTGCACACGTAAGAGATGAACATCAGAAATTTCGAAAGCAGAGACGAATATCTTGTGAACACTCAAAGTTACATAACAACACAATACTTAGATGCTAAATCAAATATTATTGGTAGACCCTATTGGGAAAAACAGTAGTATAGGTGTTGTTTCATTGTAGACCGGTTTGAATGCGCAGGAACATCTCACTTTTTATCTATTTGCATGACACAAAATTCTCCAACCTCCTTTGATGCAAACCCCACCACTATTTAAGGACATCAAAACTAACAACCACGAGCTTTCTTGTACGTTCATTATAATTATCTCACATCTTCTACTGGTCATACCGTTTGACCTTGCAAAGCCTATCGAAAGGTTCTGCACCATCACTCAAGTTACATCAATAAACGTGATTAGCATCATAATGCCAAAGTGTTATGAATCAGTTTCACTTGGAGTGGTCACTTACCGCTAAATCTACAGCCCGACTAGAAAGCGCGATAGATGTCGTAAAATAAGTCTGAATATAAATGACTCTACTCTTACTTTTTCTTCCGCGTTTGACAATGATGATGATGATGAATATTACAAATTACAGAAACTAGGTCTAAAACCAATTACGTAAAAACCATGTCACCTTCATGACAAAAAAAAAAACCAAAATCTTGGTGAATCTTGGACCGTCTAGTTTGACTTCTCATGTTTTAAAAGACACATTCGTTCTAAATTTTGTTGTCTTGTTCCTCGTCTTCCTTTCTATGCGTTTCTTGAAGAACATAAACAGAATGTTCTGCAACAAAAAGCAAAAGAAAACCAGAGTTATGTCTCTACATGTAACAGAGAAAGAGAGAGGGAGGGGATTACAAGGTCAGGAATAAGTGGTTGAAAGAAATTTGAGTCTTTATATATTTTTTTTGAAAGATTTGGAGATTTTTCAAAGACTTTTTCTTAGAGTAGGAGACGAAGATTAGAGAGATGGGAGATAAAAGTTAGAGAGAGATGAGAGATGAGAGATGAGAGTATGTGAATGTCATTATTTTGAAAAGACAAAGAGTGGAATTCGAAAATACATAGTGACATTGAAACGACGAAATGGTACAACATATGTTTAAAACGTGTGTACAATTTGTGCTCAACTTTGTACACACATTGTACACAACGTGTGCAACGTGTGCATAAAATTAGGCACATGTTATACACAACATATGGTACAACGTTGTATAACGTGTGCGCATAACGTTCAAAGCTGCAACACAATGTTGTACCACATACCTTCGATCTCTTGTTCTTATTTGTGATGTTGGTTAAAAATATAAAATGTTTTAATAAAATAGAATGGTTTAACAAAATAGAATGTATGAAATTACAAAAATAATTAAAAATTTTCAAAATTACAAAATTTAAAATAAGAAATTACAACAATTCAAACGACAGATGTCCACAATCATTTCACCTATAACAAAACAAAAAAGTTATCGCTTAATCATTTTATAAAAATATATAATATAAGGAACTAATAATTTCGTTTTTAGTAGTTGAGGAAAACCACAAACATAGGGCTCTATATTTGCGTTCACCTGCTCTTATTGTAGAGTTTATCATTCGAATCCTGATACCATGCACTCCGACAAGTCGACCATATGTCCATATTCCTCTTTCATTACATGAACTCTACTCCAAACGTGTAGTTGTGATAAATGCTTCATATATTTTTAAAATATATGGAGACTTAATTACAATGATATCGTTTAGAGTTCGTGCCGATGAAAAAAGAGTACGAACGTATGGTGATATAATGCGTGTAACACATGGAAAGCTTTCAGAAAAATAGTGAAATATGAAAACTTTTCGTAGGTAGATGGTGAAAACCTAACGATGAACTTTACCATATATACATACTTTTTCGACGGCACGATGTGATACTTATCCGAAAAAAATGATGAAATTTCAAGATTTTGAGACACCTTTTGACGGATTCGAAGAATTTTTCGAAAATTTTCCAATAAAATTAGAAAAGAATGACATTATTTTGAGAGATTTTTTAATATATATATTTTTGGACATTTTAAGTCACAAATTTTCTAATTATATGAATACTAAAATTAGTAATTGATTTATTATTAAAAAATAAAAAAATTTAAATTAATTATTAAAACAAAATTATTTTTAAAAAAATGACATTTGAGCCGAATCCTTTGTGATTGAAAACCTAAAAAAACCGGTGAAGACATAAAAAAACCTCGGAACTGAAAAAGAACCAGCACAAGCAGAGATCATTGAAGAAGTGTTCCGAAGTTTCGTGCACCACCGAGAACTCTCTGATGGCCACAGGCGGTGGAAACGTCATCTCTGCGGCTCCGGTCGGCGGTGGTGGCGGAGGAAATGTGGAGTGGCACGTCCGACCACCAAACCCTAAAAACCCTGTTGTGTTCTTTGATGTCTCCATCGGTGGCATTCCCGCCGGTCGGATCAAGATGGAGCTCTTCGCAGACATTGCTCCGAAGACCGCTGAGAACTTCAGGTCCTGTTTTAGTGTTCATCCATTTTATACCTCTCTCTCTCTCTCTCTCTGATGACCGAACTGATTCCAGTTCTCTCGTTTCCTTTGGATTTTTCAGGCAGTTCTGCACTGGTGAATACAGGTATGGAGTTTTTCTTCTGGATTTTGCACCTTTAAATGTCTGATATATTCTTTTCCTTCGTTGTTGGATCGTTGTAGCACAAGGGCTTTCACGAATCTGAGATTTATCTGCGTTTCTTCTGCATTTTAAGTTCCTAGATGTTAAATTCATGCAATTCTTTGAATTCACTGCATCTCTGTGAGGACTGTTACAAAAATGTGATGATAACTGTCGTTATTAATAGGAATTCATCTAACCGGTAGATTGTTTCTCTGTTCAACTTAGTCGAGTCTCCTTTATCCGTTAGAGATCAAAAGCCATTTTTTTTCTAGTTGTCAAATTTGTCAGTGTATAATGCTTAGGATTATGCTTGCTAGTTCTTCTAAGCTGTTGTAGGAGCTCTTTCATTAGACTTTTGTGCTTGTCCGATGATTATGCATGTTTATGCATTGTATTAGCGAAGCTGTGGTCATTGTTTGATTTGCTTCATGGAAGAAAAAATGGAAAAGTCTTCATTGTGGAGCAGCTGACCCCTTTTCTTATATAGTTTTGATCGGTTCGGTTGCACTTACAGAAAGGTGGGAAAGCCTCTTGGATACAAAGAGTGTCAATTTCATAGAGTAATTAAAGATTTCATGATTCAAAGTGGTGATTTTATTAAGGTCAGTGCTCGATGAATCTGATGAAGCATTGCTTCTTGTTTTACAATTTTTAGTTAAGTTCTAAATCCTCAACTGGTTGGCCTCTGTTTCTCTTGATACCAAATGTCTCACTGTTCATTATTTGGTTCTAGAAACTCTTGTTTTCTTCACTTCTTATTGAAATTCTTTATCATAAATTCTGCAGAATGACGGTAGTGGATGTATGTCCATTTATGGCCACAAGTTTGACGATGAAAACTTTGTTGCCAAACATACTGGGCCAGGATTACTATCAATGGTATGCATTTGTATTCTTTATTGACCCTGGACATCTTCTACAAGGTTTTTATTTTCCAGGCATCAAATGGGTTGAAGCTGACATTTCGCTTCTTGGTTTATTTCAATTTATTTTCTTTATGTGTTATGTTGGTGGGATTAGTGGTTTCAGTCAACAACTGAATCTGATACGATGCTCATGACTTTGATCTCCAAATATCATATATTTTCTTCTATATTGCAGGCAAATAGTGGGCCGAACACAAATGGGTGCCAGGTACATTCATTCTCCTATTATGATAGCTTTGTTTGTAGCCGATTAATTTCATATAGGTAACTTTAGCAGAGTTTTTCTGTAGCTAAGTATTCTATGGCAATGAAAACTTGTTCTAGGGCTTGTAAAGGTAACTTCACTTTGCAGTTGGTTGACACCGGTATTCTTTATAACTTGTTAGAGGTTTCGAATATGATGATAAACTTTCCTTCGAAAAGTTCTAGTTGTGCTTAATTAGTTTTTATTTTGGTACCCTGCAGTTCTTCATCACCTGTGCTAAATGCGACTGGCTTGACAATAAGCATGTTGTCTTTGGGGTATGTTCCTTCACCTGCATACATACTGATTTATAGCCAAGGAATAAATTTGGATCGCACAAAGGACGTGACAGGTTGCTATGATACTTTTTTTCTATCAGCCAAACTGTTCCACATTATATGTATCTTATGGTTTGTCTATGGATTTAACCATGGTTGGGTTAGTCCAGGAATAGAAAACATAATGAATGAAACAATGGATAGATGTGTAGGCTCATCAATAGCTAGTCACATTCTGGCATGGATTTACACATTTTACATGAAACTATGTTAGGATGGTTACCTTTATGTTCTGAATGTTCAGCGTGAGGAAAGTTATTGCTGATTTGACTTCCCCGTCGTTTGTATTAAGCAGAGAGATAATTCCTACTCCGTTATCTCTAGGTCAGGGAAGAGTTACGTAAATCCTCATGCACGTAACCGGGGTTCCCATGCATGATATTAATCAGTCTGTGATACTTATGGACGTGACTAGTTTTACTGAGTACAATTCTCTCCATTGCTACTAATTTTGCATCATTGTTTTTCTGTCCATACAGAGAGTGCTAGGGGACGGTCTGTTGGTGGTGCGGAAGATTGAGAACGTAGCTACAGGACCCAACAACCGGCCTAAGCTTGCCTGCATAATCACAGAGTGCGGCGAGATGTGAAATGGTAAGCGGATATATGAATAGAAGATTTCTTGAAAAAACTCAATTTCGAAAATTTCGGCAGTACATTGAGTTTCAAATGTTTATGCTGCAAAGGGGTACTTGTAGAACTACGATGTTGAGTTGATAAAATCCTGCTATAGATTCATAACAGTGTTGTGAACTTTTGACAAATTATAGCTCAGGACAATTCAAGGTATAGTTGTATTTGGGTTTCTTCCATTGGTTCAACACTCGTGATTGATCTGCTTTCGATTTGTATGCCGTTGACTTCCTTTCAACTTTTTTAAGTTTTGCTAGACCGGAGAAAGACTTCGAACCTAACCTACCCCGTAAAAATTAGTAGTATTTTTATAAAACAGAAAATATCGAAGATAGAACTTGAGCGTGATACAAAAATACGTAATTTGGAAAATAACATGAAATATTTGGTTTTCTTCTACACAATATAATGGGTTATTATACTAGTAATAGTATATATGCATGCGCAAAAGAGATTGATGTGTCCAAATGCGAGGAGCCAACAAAGGAAGAGATAAGCATATGATGTAAATTAAGTTGAATTTATAGAAGTTGAAATTAAGACGGATACAAAAAAATACCTAACTGAAAGCAACAATTCATTTGAAAAATAAACATAATATTTGGCTTTCTTCTACGTAATATCTTGGTCATTGCCAAACAGATTGATGAGTACAAGTGAGAGGAACCAAGAAACGCAAAGATATATTATTTAATCGCTGCCGATAGTAGTTAGCTTTTACTATTTAGATGGTAGGGAATTACAATAGGGGTCAAACTCAAATACAGCAGCTAAACTCATATTTGCTTTCTCAACGTGAATGCAAATATTAATCTTCATCTATTGTTTTAGTGTTTTTGAGGAATCATTGTATGGTTGAAGTAAGAAAATGGTCTGTGAGTTTGCTATAAAACCGTAGAATGGTCATCCCTGAGAATTGAAAAGGAAGAAAATCATAAAATGAAGTATGGTTGCAGTTTTCCGTTCTCTAGAATCTTTTGACAAACCAATTCTTGTGAATTCGAAGTTTGGTTTTAGAGGCATGTAATACCTGGTTGCTTCCTTGAATTGAATTTCATATCTTTTAATGTTTGTGGTTTAGAAATAATGAGAGATAAATAAAAGTACAAGTCTACGAGATTGTTAATTCGTTCATAGTTGAAAGTTATGATGTGTGCAGTTTTCACAAACAAGAGGTGCATAATTTTGTTCATGTGATCGCCTCTAATTCTTGGAGACAATCTTAAAGTTCGATTTCGATAGTTAAAAGTAGATGGAAACATGTATGTTTTAGGAATCATAGTTGGTATTATGAGTATTGTACAATCTCCAACCTGCAAATGGAGATCTAAATGACATGCTTAGCTTAGATGAAAAAGGTTAATCAGTTGTGATATAAACCCATCATTTCAAAAATGAGGGGAGCATACTTAGAAGACCCTCTCTTGCAACAGACACGATGACACAACAAAATATCAAATATACTTTTTTAGTGCTTTTTGCTTCACGTATACTCTCGAAAACCTAATGAAAAAAATTATAGAGAAGACATATGTGTCCTTATATTTTGTTAGTGAAAACATATATGGTTTGATATTTTTTCGAAACAAAACCTATTTCAAAATTAAGAGGAAGGAGCGAGAGACAATTTCGAAGTTGTAAGCAATTTCGAGCGATTTCCAACAATTTTGAGCGATTTTTAACAATTTTTAGCGATTTCTAGCAATATCGAAAGTAAAATTGAAGTTAATATTTTTTAGAGAATAGAAGGATTGAAGCCCTAATAGCTTTTCAAAATGTATTTTTGAAATTGCCCCCGATGACACGGATTGTGTTATACCATTTTAATCTTTTAATATAATATTTATTTTAAATCACAAAAATATAATTAATGGTATATAAAAATATTATTATTTTTAACAGAACAAATGTTTCACATAACTTATGTAAATTTCTGCATTTAGATTATAATGATTAAATTACTATAAAACTCTAGAAGAATAAGATGTATTTCTAAAGCATTACAAAATTTTGTGGTGTATAAATGTTAAAAATGATATGAGGATACTATTTTTAAAAGTAGAAATGGAGTAAGTTTTGAGTGAAGTAACAAAAATAATTTAAATGTTTTTGTTAACATTAAGCATTTATTATATTTAATAAAAAAATAATATATTACTTATAATATTTTAAATTTTACATAATAGATAGTAGTATATATTCACAAAACCTTTTCTTTAAAAAATAGAAAACTAAATCGTTCATGTGTATGAGAGATTAAAATTATATAATTGTATTTGCTATATGAAATACACATATTATTTATACATATAAAAGAAAGATATTGGGATTGTTTTTATAGAATAAAAATAAAAATATAAAATAGTGTTTGTTATATTAATATTTCAATTACAACTATACTATATATTCAATACAAAAAAGGAAATACAATTGTAATAAATGTTTATTTTTTATTTTATTTTTTAATTATATTTTAATTGAAAATTTTTTAAACGGTTTTATTTTTTTAAAAGTGTCCACCACGCTACAAATTAACTAAAAATAAATCAATTAAATTATTTCTCTTCTTAAGTCTCCACTACTATAAAAATTAATTACAAAATATTACACATTCAATAGAAGTAAAAACAACTACGTACAATTGTAATAAATATTTACTTTTTATATTGTTTTTAAATTATATATTAATTGAAAATTTTATTCGTAGACCTAAATTAGATTGTATAAATCTAATTTATGAATTACATAATTCATATGCTTATAAATAATTTAGATTCAAATTTATTAAATTCTTATGTATAATTTAGAATAAATATAATTAGTTATACAAAAACATATGAGTTGTAACAATTCTAACATTTTTATAAAATTATTATATCGCTATACTATTTTAGAGAATCAATTGTACTATTAATAATATTAGATCCTATTTATAAAATTAATATAATATATAACTTACAACATATTTATAAAATTAGACCCTATTGTTGTATAAACTAGAATTAATATAATGCACGTTTCAAATATATAATAGCAATTAAATTAAATGAGTTGTAGATCTAAATTATTAAAACATTAAATATTAATTGAATTTTTAACGTAGTACACTTTTTTTCATTATTAATTTTTAAAAAATAAAATAATTATAATTCTTATAATCATTTAATTTAATTTTATTTATTAATTTAAAATTGATATAAATTTATAAAATATATTGTTATACCGTTTTAGATAATCACTTGTATTATTAATAATATTAGATCCTATTTATAAAATTAATAGAATATATAAACTTACAACATATTTATAAAATTAAAATTAATAGAATATAGATAATACATTAATATAGTGCACGGTTTAAATATATAATAGCAATTAAATTAAATGAGTTGTAGACCTAAATTAATAAAACATGAAATATTAATGGAAGAAGTAATAATTAAATTATTAATTTTTTTATATTTATTATTTTATATACATACACTTTTTTTAGTTATTAATTTTTAAAAAGTAAAAATAATTTATAATTCTTATAACCATTTTATTTTATTTTAAGTATTAGTTTAAAATTGATATAAATTTATATTGTTATATATAAATTTAATAAAGCTTAAAAATTATATATATATTATTATTGAAAGAAAATATTTTGTAATTAATATTACATTATTTTTGGGTATTATAAGTGGTCACATATTTATTTTTTCACATTTTTATAATCCTTTAATTTTTTTATAATTATTAGTTTAATTTTTTTGTAATTATTAATTTTGTTATAATTATTATAATTATTATATTTTTACATAATGTACACTTTTGTTGTAATTATTAAGTATAAAATTACAATAACTTACAATTTTTATAATCATATAATTTTATTTTATTTATTAGTTTAAAATTGATATAAATTTATAATTTTATATATAAATTTTATAAAATTTAAAAATTATCTACATTAAAAGTATATTTATGTCACATATTTAATATTAATATTATTCCTATTGACCAAATTAATATGTAAAAAACCCTTTACATTCCTTATAAATTATATATATATTACATTTTTTATTTATCAATAACTACATCGTATTTATGATAATAATTATATCACTTTATTTGCTTTTTACTACACATACCTTTACAAATCACTACACCATAACTACACTAATAACTCACTCCATAATACTCTAACCTTTAGTATAAATACTACATCTTACATTCTATTAGGTAAATCTATAAAAAGTTCAATTTTAGCTTTCCAATGAATTCATCTAAACTACAATGTTATTATGCCATTATATCATTGAAAAGTTAGTTTTGTATGAAATATTATTATACCATCATTTTAATCATATAAACTATTGATTACATATAAATTAATTATTTTAAAATTATTAAAAATGAATTATATTATCATTTACTTTTTTATTTAATTAATTATTTTTTTGAAAATAAATATAGTTACTATTATAAATTAAACATATATTATAATTTATCTATATAAATCTGTATTGCGTGGGTTAATCTCTAGTCTGATTATCAAGGTTTTTATGTTTCACTTTATTGAGTTTAATTGGTTCCTATACAAAACTTTAGAAAGCTTGAGTCATTAATGATTGAGGATGGTCATGAATTAGATGTGAATTTACTACACATATAAACAATAAATGTTAATTTTTAGATAATTTCATAAAAATCAAGTTACTTATTCGATTTAATTAATTTCAAATAAAAATTGAATACGGTTTTGTTAATTGTATCAAAATCAGATCGAATCGAGTCAAATCGAGTTACTCGAAATCAATTAAATCAAGTAAATCGATTAAATTGAATAATTAACTTGATTTATTGTTAAAATTCAAGTTAAAATTAAGTAAAAGGTCGGGTTAAAATTAAGTACAAATTCACGTTAAATCGAGTCAAAATCGGGTAAAAAATAGGTCAAAATTGAGTCAAATTCGGGTCGGTTAACGAATAATTAAAGGATAAATAACGGAGGGGTTTTAGGCAGATTTTGATAGTTGAAGGGAGAATATGATGAAACTAAAAATCGAGGGGGGGAATAGGATGATGGTCAAAATCAAGGGGGAAATAAACCTAAAACAGTATTTTCGAGTAGGGAATATGTTGCTTTTCCTTTACTTTATTGTTTTTAATGGGTTGCACTATGAAAACTTTTAAAAAATTGGATCACTAATGATTTGGATGATCGTACTGTCTGATAGTTATATGCCGATTATGTAATATTAAAAAGTCTTGGGTCATTGTGTAATTACTAAAAAGGTTTAGTGATATATAAATCGAGGAAAAAAAATTTTGTTATTATATGATTTACAATTTTCGAATCAAATACTACTCTCTCTCTCGGAGACGAAGAAGGACGTTTTGGGGGAAAACTCGTTAATCACCGAAACTGCATCAAACGTTGAAGGCAGCCCCCTATCTCGGCGTGGATACGCGTAGAGGGATAGTAGGTTTGTTCCTTACATCCACTTAATCAGATTCATCAGAATCAGGTAATCCGAGAATCCGTTCTTTGATTTTTTGGTGAATAACCCCGAACCCAATCCGAACATCACTAGATCACACACTTTGGGTAATAAACTACACTTTCGCATCCTCGTAAAAAACCCAACAATGGTATCAGAGCTTATGGTCGTATGTTTTTAGGATATGGGATCAATTTTTGAGCAAAAAAACGGATCAAAATCCGTGTTCTTCGCACCGAGGTGTTTTCCTGAACGTTTGGATCGTATGGGTGTTCTTTGTGTTTGATTCGTCAAACACTCGATTGAGTGTTTTTAGTTTCAATACCGCATCACTCGGATTGTCCGACTCGATCGAGTCGTGAGACGATTCGATCGAGTTGAAGGTGACCTTTCTTATTCCGAGTAGAAAGATGACTTTTCGTATTCCAAATTGAAAAGTGACTTTTCGTATTCCGAGTAGAAAATTGACTTTTCGTAATCCGAGTAGAAAAGTGACTTTTCATATTCCAAGAGAACTCGACTTGATCGAGCTGGTATGACCACTCGATCAAGCCACACGTCGCACGTGTGTATTCTCGGTTGGTCCGACTCGATCGAGTATCGACTCGATCGAGTGGAACCATAAGTCGATCGAGTTAATTTTATAACTCGACCGATTCTCCCGCGAGTCCAGCCTGATGGAGTCCAATGTCGACTTGATCGAATGAGAAAGAGTATCGAGTACAGAGGTTTGACTCGATCGAGCCATATGATGACTCGATCAAATGGACCTTCTGTGACTTAACATAAAAAATAATAATGATAAATTATTGAGTTCCAAATGATAAATCGTTTGTCATTTAAGCTTTTCATTCTGAGTGGATGTGTGAATCGATTCTTGTTTACATGGTACAGCCTGACAACTAGTAGGCATGTAGTTCAGGAATTCGATTAGCGTGTCTGCGACATAAGATGTCTAGTGGGAGAGAACACTTAGTTCTTGTATACGCCTAGACTACCCGGGGGACATGAACTTAATTGTTATCGAACCATGAGTTGATGAATCAACTCAACTATATCAATAGAAACGACCTGACAGCCAGGTGATTATGTGATATAGAGCTAATTTTTAAAATTAATTTATGAATTTTATGGGGATAAAATTTGTAAAGAATCTACTTTATATGTTTGAGAAACGTCTTGACAACCAAGGGGCTCAGACATATAATTGTAGGTTAATGCTAATATGAAATATGATTTTTAATGTTATTGTAACGTTCATTAGCATGCATATCATATAGATTAAGTCCATGTCTTTATGATATTTATTGATGACTAACTCTTACTGCTATTTTTTTATTGTTTCAGATATCTCAAATAATGTCTCAGTTGTCGTTGCGTTCCATCCTCGAGACCCATAGGCTTGTTAGGGAGAATTTTGAGGACTCGTATCGCAACTTGCGACTGGTGCTAATTTTTGAGAAGCTTATCGATGTGATCGATACGCCTGCTCCCCCACTCCCTGATCCCGCGAATCAAAAAACCATGGATGCTTTTACGAAGCATGAAGATCAAAGCTTGACTGTCAAGTGTATCATCCTAGTTTCTATGAGTTGTGAACTCTAGAAACAACATGAGGATATGCCTCATCCACAGATCATCGAGCCTCTTAAGAAGATGTTTGGAGAACAAAGTTGCACGACATGGTCTCAGTTATCGCGGGTTTTGTTCAAGTCGAGCTTGAGTGCGCGCTCCTCGGTGGGTCCACACGTTCTAAAGATGATAAGTGTGATAGAACGGCTTGAGAAGCTTGATTGTACCTTCTGTAAGGAGTTGCAACAAGATTTGATCTTGCACTCTCTCCTGATCTCCTTCTCCCCGTTCATTGTTACAACATGAACAATCTGAATGTCAACTTGCACGAGTTGCATAACATGCTCATTGAGTATGAGAGACAGATTTCTAGTTCGAGGAAGAAATCTGAACCTGTGCTGATGGTCGGTCAATCTTCTTATAAGAAGAAGAAGGGCAAGAAAAGGCCCAAGACCAAGCAAAGTGCTCCTAAGGCCGGTATGACCAAGGCCAAGGGCAGCACTAGTAAGGCCGACCATTCGGATGCTGAGTGCTTCTTCTGTAAGAAGAGGAGCACTGGAAGAGAAACTGCAAGGAATGCCTTACATCTCTTGGCGATAAGAAACGAGGTAAGACTTCTATGGAAATTTTTTCTTGATTTCCTTGACCACTATTGATTCGTCTAAATGGGTATTAGATACCGGTAGCAATTTGAACATCTGCAATTGCAGGGGCAGATAATCACTAGGAGGTTCAAGAAGGGAGAGTTCAGTCTGAATGTTGGAAACGACGCAACTATTGCTGCTTTAGCCTTAAGAACTATTACTCTCTACATGTTTACGGGCAAGACTTTGCTTTTAGAAGACGTTTATTATGTTCCGAAATTTGTTTCGAACATCATTTCTATTTCTATACTTGATAGACGTGGATTTCGAACTGTCTTTAAAGATAAAATTTGCTCTATTTATCATGGTTATGATTTACCTGTGAATGTTTATTTATAGCATGGTCTTTATGTCTTACCTGATGCAAATGTTGAAGTGTTGAACACACATGTTTCTGGTCAAAAGAGAATGTTAGATGATTGTCAAAACCAGATGTATCTCTGGCATTGTAGACTTGGTCGCATGAGTGAGAAAAGAATCACTAGGTTGCATAAGGATAGCCTTCTGGGTCATTTTCGATTATGAAACCTATGCAACTTATGAGTCTTGCATCACAGGTGAGATGACCAAATCTCCGTTTAGTGGAACCGGAGAGAAAGCTACTGAACTTCTAGGACTCATACATACTGATGTATGTGGACTTATGAGAGTTTGAGCAAGGGGTGGATATTACTATTTCATATTTTCACAGACGGTATGTCTTGATATGGATTTGTGAATCTAATAAAACACAAGTCTGAATCTTTTGAAATGTTCAAGATATTCCATAGTGAAGTGGAGAAACAAACCGAAAAGAGTATCAAGGTGTTGAGATCTGACCGGGATAGGGAATATCTTAGTCATGAATTTATCGATTATCTAAAGGATAACGGTATTCTTCCGCAATGGACCTCTTTCGGGACACCACAACATAATGGTGTATCCGAGAGAAGAAGCCGGAGTCTATTGATATGGTTTTGTTTCATGATGGGGTTCACTGATCTTCCGATGAACTTATGGGGCTATGCTTTAGAAACAGCTGCCTATCTGCTAAAGATCAGTTTGTGGGGTTATACTTTAGAAGCGATAATATATCTATTAAACAAGGTTCCCACTAAGGCGGTCTCTAAGACTCCATACGAGATATGGAAGGGACAGAAACCCATCCTTAAACATGTTAAGGTTTGGGGTTGTCGGCCTTCGTCAAGAGATTGCAACCATACAAGTTAGATGCTAGGTTTGATCGATGTAGGTTCATCAGATATCCCACGGAAACTATGGGATATTATTTCTACCATCCGTTTGAATAGAAAGTGTTTGTGACTAGAACGGTAACCTTTCTGGAAAGGGAATTCCTTGAGGATGGAATTCATGGTAGAGAAGTGGTTCTTGACGAGATTCAAGAACCCGATGAATCAACACAAGCTCAAGAACATGAGATATCAAATGAGCAAACCTGGCTTGGAGATGAGTTGTTGAACTCAAGTGCTTCTACTTCAAATGTTGAAGTGATAGCGCCTGTTCAAGAACCAGTTCCTGACCAGTTCAAGAACCTGTTGTAGAGGCTCTTTTGAGAAGGTCAAACCGTTCTCACCGTGCACCTGGCAGATTGAATATGATAGAGCAAGAAGACGTGATCAGTCATAGAGATGACGATCCATTGACCTTTCGGGATGCCGTACAAGGTTCATATTCTGAGAAATGGTGGAAATCCATGGAATCCGAGATGAAATATATGAAGATAAAAAAGTATGGAATTTGGTTGATTCTTCTAAGAGTTCCAAACCAATCGGTTGTAAATGGGTTTTCAAGAAAAAGATTGGAGCGGACGGACATGTGGAGACTTATAAAGCCTGTCTAGTTACCAAGGGGTATAGTCAACGCAAAGGCATCGACTATGAAGAAACTTTCTCTCCTTTGGCGATGCTCAAATCTATTCGGATTCTACTTGCGATAGGGGCCTATTATGATTATAAGATCTGACAAATGGACGTGAAAACAACTTTCCTTAACAGAGAGCTCCAACAAGAAGTCTATATGACTCAACATGAGGGTTTCACGTTTCCATCTCAAAGTCATATCGTATGCAAGCTTCAAAGGTCCATTTATGGACTTACGCAAGCATCTCGGAGCTGGAAAATTCGTTTTAACAAAGCAGTTGAACAATTCAACTTTGTTAGATGCAAAGAGGAACCTTGTGTGTACAAGAAGATAAGTTGGAGCGTGGGTGTTTTCCTAGTGCTTTATGTGGATGACGTATTGCTCATAGGAAATGATATTCCAGCCATGCAAGAGACAAAGTAATGGCTGTCTGATCAATTCTCGATGAAGGATCCAGGAGAAGCAACCTACATTCTGGGAATAAAGCTCTATAGGGATAGATCGAAGGGGTTGCTTGGACTATCTCAGTCCCAGTACATCGATAGTATCGTGAGATGATAACACATGGAAAATTACAAGAAAGACTATTTAGCGATTGGAACTGGAATTTCTCTTTCTAGGGATGATTATCCTAAAACCCCGAAAGAGAGAGAATGCATGAGTAGGATCCCCTAGGCTAGCGCAGTGGGAGCTATCATGAATTCCATGACATGTACTAGACATGATGTTGCTTACCCGCTAAGTGTGGCGAACAGATATCAGGCAGATCCTGGTGAGGAGCACTGGAAGGTTGTTAAGAACATCCTTAAGTACTTGAGAAAGACTAAGGACCAGTTCATCTTTTATGGTAGCTTTAATTTAGAGTTAGAAAGATTTAACGATGCGAATTTCTCAATAGACAGAGATGACAACAAATCCATTTCAGGCTACGTGTTTTGCCTAAATGGAGGAGCGGTGAGTTGGAAAAGTTCC
Source organism: Gynandropsis gynandra (assembly GCA_036759665.1). Taxonomy (NCBI): domain Eukaryota; kingdom Viridiplantae; phylum Streptophyta; class Magnoliopsida; order Brassicales; family Cleomaceae; genus Gynandropsis; species Gynandropsis gynandra. The sequence goes on from CM071861.1 coordinate 9,208,274, forward strand.
TAACAAGGCACTGTAGCCGATTCCGTGATTGAAGTAAAATACATAGTGGCTTGTGAAGCAGTAAAAGAAGCACTTTGGATGAGAAAGTATTGAAGAACTTGAAATTGTTCCTTCGATAAAGGAAGCTGTTCCTTTATGGTGTGACAACACCGGGGCTATTGGATAAGCGAGGGAACCAAGATCTCATTCCAAAGCGAAACATATTCTCCAGAAATATCACATGATTTGAGATATCATCGTGCATGGGGACGTGCGAGTCCTGAAAGTGGATGGAAAGGAAAACACAACAGATCCGTTCACCAAGGCACTTGGGTCAAAGGAGTTTGACAAGCATAAGCCAAGGATCAGAATGAGAGATAAGTCTAGCTTGCACTAGTTTTATTACTTCTAGACATTATTGTATTAAACTAGTTGTGAGTTATGTACTGTTGCACATCAGTTTCATATATATATGGCATTTTCTTGATCATAATGATGATTATCATAAAGTGTATGATGGAGTCTGAGACTAAGTTTAGAAACTTGATATTATGATAAGGATCATAATAAAGAAATTTAGTTTTCGTAAGACTTATTCTGAAAAGTTTTTGCTCGCTTGGATCACTATCCGGACCATAGTGATCCGGAAAGAACAACATTAATGTGATGGTTTCTATAGTGATAGAAATTAGTAGGTCTCTTTACTAATTCACATATATCGGTGATGCACATATAGATGTGATCACTGAACTGACTTAAAGGGTGAATCTTAATGGTTGATTTACCATAAAACTGTCATTAAGTTTTCTCCGGAAGACTAGGTTGTTAGAGTTTTTCCTTAGATCTGAGATCAGCATAGTAACTAGCTTTCTATCTAATATTCTTTGATTCTTGACACCTAGTATCCTAGGACACTAGTTGGATAAATGTTAGGAGTTTTTTGATGCTAGCGTAGTTAGTGACTGATCAAGATGAGATCCGTAAACTCATGGTATGAGTTTGAGCTCTATGTTGTCAGTAATTGTAATGACTGTACAAATGTCTGGCTAGAGTACTTGAATGAACAAAGAAATGAGTTTTTTTAGGTTCATTCATCAGTTAGTTACGATTGACATGAGACATAGTTGATGATCCGTAAGGTATAACAGTTACGACCATACCTAGGATTCATTCGGAGCTAGAAGGACAGAGGGAAAAATATTATCGTTGTCTTCACTCTGGTTCATTTTGAGTAAAGCTGTTACTTCAATGAATGAGTTTATTACTTCACACTATCCGGTCGTCGAGGAGTGTTGGTAGACGTCAACCTCGATTAGTCAATTAGTGGATACTAATTTACTACCGGCTTAGTGATGAACCTACGAGGTCACACGCTTACGAGTGTCTTAGGTCCTGCTTATGATTGTGAGACAATCAATGTGGAATGCAATTATATTTATCCGCTAGCACCGAAGAATATAATTGTATCTGGTTTCGTTATGAGAGATGTACATTGGATGTACGAACATGTATGTGTATGGAGATATATATGCTTAGATTTTTGGAGATATTACATCACGACAAGTGGGAGATTGATGGTTATATACCGATTATGTAATATTAAAAAGTCTTGGGTCATTATGTAATTACTAAAAGAGTTTAGTAATATATAAATCGAGAAAAAACAGTTTTCTTATTATAGGATTCACAATTTTCGAATCAAATACGATTCTCTCTCTCGGAGACGAAGAACGAAGTTTTGGGCGAAAACTCGTTCATCACCGGATCTGCATCAAACGTTGAAGGCAGCCCCCGATCTCGGCGTGGATACGCGGTAGAGGGGTTATAGGTTCGTTCCTCACATCCACTCAATCAGATTCATCAGAAACAGGTAATCCGAGAATCCGTTCTTTGAGTTTTTGGTGAATAACCCCGAACTCAATCCGAACATGACTAAATCACAAACTTTGGGTAATAAAATATGCTTCCGCACCCTCGTAGAAAACCCAACACGTACTGATCACACCAAATCATATAGATTTTTAAACTCTCAATTACAATATTAGTAAACTTATAAATTGCACATTATGTAAACTTCAGGTTACATTCATAGATGTCTTATCCAAACATTTAGTCACATTTTAATGCAAACAACCATGTGAAGGTCGGGACGAGAAACATAGGAGTAGTTGGATTTACTAGCGAAGATCCTCGTCATGTGGTACAATAGGCGTCAATATATGGTCCCATGGGCAATTTTGTGTTTATTTTCAAATTTTATATTTCTGACCATAAGTTTGTATTATGTTGTGTTTGGATGCATAATAATAAATATTGTTGAGGTTTTCAAGATTTTTTAAAGGAATTTCTATAAAATTTGTGAATATTTAAAATTTTTAAAAAGTTAAACCTTTGAAATCAATATGAATTTTTCAACATATTGTTTTTTTTGTTTTATTGGCAAATATTTACCAAAACTTATAAAACTAGTAGTAAAATATTTTATTAATACATTTATCACAAAATTATCACAGGTTTAGAAACGTATAGATTAAAAATTTGTAATTAATATTTTAATTCATAGAAATATTGTGAGTATCGATTGAAAGTTAGTGAAACATTGTAACTCTATGCGTTTTTTCAGGTCGAGTGTGAAATAATGAACAGATAACAATTATATTGAAATAAATATCAATTAACGTGAAGAGTAAATTTCAAAAACATACAATTATGGTATAAGGTGATAAAATATAGTTAACTAGTAATATTAATAAGCATTCACCTCAATATTATTTTCATTATAAAATTTATACATTTAAAAGATATTAGTTTTTTGTTCATTATGTAATCTGTTGATGTCTTCTTATCTATATGACCAAATCTATAATACCAAAATAGGAGATCATTTAACTTTCTCTAATGACCAGAAACGTACATGTTAATAGATTGAACATTCACATGAGATAAGACATATAGACCTTGTTGATGATAACCATCTCCACATAAATCATCACCATGATAAATAGAACAAATGTTATCACTGAAAACTGTCTAAAAACCACGTCCTTCTAACATAAAAATGGAAATGATGTTCAAAACAAATTTCATAATATAATAACAGTTTTCTAAGAATAAGGTCTTGCCCATGGACATACAAAGAGAAATCGATCCTAAGGGTAGAGCAACAACATTTACTCAATTTCCAACCTTCAGACTGAATTCTCCTCTCTTAAACCTTATACTGATCCTTAGCCCCTGCAACATATTGCAGATGTTAAAGTTGCTACCCGTATCCAATACCCATTTATATGAATCAATAATATTTAAAGAGATCACAAAAACATTTTCTATGGAAGTCTTACCTCGTTTGTTGCCATCAAGAGACACAAGATATTCCTTGCATTTCCTCTTCCAATGACCCTTCTTCTTGTAGATGAAGCACTCAACATCTGACTGGTTGACCTTACTAGCACTACTCTTGGACTTGGTCACACCAGCCTTAGGCGCACTTTGCTTGGTTCTAGACGGTTTTTTCCATTTCTCTTCTTATAAGAGGATATGCCCACCAACATCACATGACTGGATCCCTTCACCTCCATGGAAGTCTAGTTCCGGTAATCGATCAACATGTTATGCATCTCATGCAAGTCAACATCCATCTTTTTCATGTTGAAGTTAACAATAAATAGTAAAAAAGAGTCCGAGAGTAATTGTAGGATTAGATCTTGTTGCAACTCCTTCCGAACATGCACCATAACTTCTCAAGTTGTTCCATAAGACTTGTCATCTTTAGAGCATGGGCCGATACTGGGGAGTTTACAATCAGGCTAGACTTTAACAAAGTCTTCGACAAGTGATATCTTGCACTACGAAAAAAAAACAGTGAATTATTAATGGACTGATCTACGGATACGTCCGTTGATACGAATTTCCAACAGATTGCAATGGATGCCCAAAAATGATCAACGATCATATATCTGTTGCATTGATTTGTTGAAACGCCGTTGAAAACCCCAAATTTTCCAACGAATGTCTGTTGCCTAGTGCAAAAGAATTCCATTACGAATATCAATTGATGCCCGATACGACTTTGGAGGAGTCATATCCTCATGCTGCCTTTGGAGTTCAACACTCATTGGTGCCAAGATGATGCACTTTATAGTAGTGCAATCATCATCATGCTTCACAATATCATTGATGGCGTCTGAATTCGCGAGGTCAAGGACTGTAGGAGCGGGCTTATCAACCACATGGATCAGCTTCTCATGAGTCAAAACCAGCCACATATTGTGTTGCTAATCCTCGAAGTTATCCCCAACAAGCTTGTGGGTCTCGAGGATGAAACACAGTGACAAAGAAGACATATTCGAGAAATCTGTTAACAATTAAACATGAACAATTAAACAATAGGGAATGAACATTATAATATTATAAAGACATTGACTTTTATCTATATGATATGCATGCTATCGAATGTTACAATAACATTAGAAATCCAATTTCATATTAGCATTAACCTACAACTATATGCCTAAGCCCCTCGGTTATCAAGACGCTTCTCAAACATATAAAATAGGTTAATTATAAATTCTATTTCCATAAAATTCATAATCTAAAGATGAAGCTCTACATCACATAGCACCTAGTTGTCAGGTCGTTCCTATTGATATAGTTGAGTTCATCATTCATCTTATGGTCAGATAATAATTAAGTTGATGTACTAGGGTAGTTCAGGAGTTTACAAGAACTAAATCTTTTCTCCCACTAAACATCTCATGTTATAGACACATTAGTCTAATTCTTGAACTACATGTCTCCTAGTTGTCAGCTGGTCGTTCCATGTAAACAAGAACTGATTCATACGTCTAATTTGAAGGAAAATCTAAATGATAATAATTTATCATTAGAACTTAATTATTTAGGATTAGACAGAAACATCATTCGGTCCAATGGTCGAACCATACGATTGTCTGATAAAACTGTTATGATATGGAACTTCAAAGCCATATTTTATGAAGCCCAACGACATCTCTCTCGATTCGATGGAGTAGTCTCATGGCTCAATCGAGAGATCATCTTTTGGGATGATCCATCGCCATGTTTGAGCTTCAGCTCAATCGAGCCAAATAGCCACTCAATCAAGTCCAACTCTCAATTTAAGAACCATAATCTCGATTTTTTCGACAGATTTTGATCCATTTTTCATCTAAAAATTGATCCCAAATCCTAAATACAGACGACCAAATGCTCTGATACCACTGTAGGGTTGCTAATAGGATAGAGGAAGTGTTTTTATAAGAACCCGAATATAGATCTAGTCATGTTTTAGGAAGGGATCATGTGGGGTTTCACCGAAAAACATGAAGAATGATTCTTAGAGTTACTTGTTTTGGTGAATACGAATGAGTGTAGGATGTGAGCTCCGAACGTAAAAAGTCTCTAGAGTATCCACACCGAAATCTATCTTTACTTTCATTTTTTGATGTGAATCTGATCATGAAAGGGGAATCGATTCTTTCTCTGTTTTTCGTCTCTATTTGGGGTTAGGGCTTTGTTTAGGGGAAAATTAAACTTTTATAATACTAAACTTTTTAGATATTTACAAAATAACCCTATGACTATTTAATATTTCATTTTGGCACTATACTTTCACTAATAGTGTTTAAATAACACTTACGATTAGTTATATAAAAAACACAAGAAACTTAAGAAAAAATTACGAATAGTTGTGGAGAGAAATAGATAGGAAAAGAGGGAAACATTCTCATCAAATTTTGGCCACGTTAAGGTATTAACGGGAAATTTCGATCTCACTATAAATCATTCATGGATGTTTAAAACAATCAGAACTACATTTATGGATATCTTCAATCCCTAAAGGTTTACGAAACAAACCACATCAAATATAAAATTTTAAAACATAGTAGATGTATTATTTGAGTTCTTAAAAAGGCTTCCCATGCCATATCAACAACCATACAGTGGTATCTGAGCATCTGGTCGTCTGTTCATAATTGTTCACCAATTTGGGAAAACCTATCGATTGAGCAAACTTTTGTTAGCCCATGAAAAATTTTGCTATCAAAAAAGGATTAATCGAGTAATGATTCCTTGACATGAAATATTTCATCTGAAGACTTATTGATAAACAAAAGGTTGCTCAGGCTAAATGAATCCTTAAGAATAATTGCTCCCAAGTTGATCGGGTCGAGCAAGTGTTGCTCAACCCGAATAATTGTTTCATTAGGACAGATCGTTTGAGAAAAAGGTGGCTCGACACGAGTGAACCCTTCGAAAGAATAGCTCATAGGTTTTTCAGGACGAGCATTGTGATTTTTCGGGCCAAGCATTTTCTCGGTGATACAAATTTGGTAGATCAATATGACCGTCGGATCGAGCAATCTATCACAAACACATACCATTACTAGAATATTGAGTATGAAAGAGTCAAAATTGTTGTGGCTAGTGACTTTCTTATCAAAATTAGACACATGAGTTGAAATCTCATTTATATAGTATGGCATGACTATAAAGAGCATATAAGTTGAGAATTAAAAAATGTAGGTGTTGAGAACAAGGAAATGGATCTTCCATAAATCATCAAGAACCAATCATGAAGACAAGAAAAGAAGCCTCATAATATGCTCGCTCACATAAATGTGGAAGGAGTGGCATTGGCTCCATGAGAACGTCAAGTGGCATTGACTAAAGTCCACGAGACCATTCTACAAGATAGGAGGTTCCAAAGAGCAAGCAGTCAGAGAACTCAAATCGTTCTGGTCGAACAAGCAACCGATGGACTCGAGCAATTTCTCAGAAAAAATGTACACTCCATACACATTTTTTGCTCACTCCAATAGAAGTGCTTGACTCGAGAAAATCCTCGACATCGAAGAGTGTTCTATGAAATGGATGACTGAGCTTGAGCACACGTAGCTCAATCGAGCGTCCATATTCTTCTAGCCGGATTTCAGTTTTAAAAGCTTATACAACACTTGTCTGATTGATCACCCTGTTGACTAAGCGTTTTCTCACATTTTTAATTTATGTACTTATTTCACCTAGTTTCATTTATATTTTGGTCCTTATAAATAACACACCCATTGTATGACATTTCAAATTAAATTTTTGTATTGAGAGAAGTCTTTTTCCTTGCAAATTTATAAGAGATTTAGCTCAAGAACTCTTTGGAGCCATTCTGAGGGTTCAACCCACTTATTAACCTTGATTACAAATATTGTAGTGTTGTTCATTGTGTTTCAGTTGTAAGAGATTTTGGGTCATTCATCATTGGAAGAACATGTTTCAGTTATAATTATCGAGTTACTAGGGATGTTCATTCCAATTTCATATCCGTAGGTCTAGTGTATGTAATGTGGAAGGGGGGTTAGCAATTTGATTGTATATTCATCTGGACTACCTGGTGTATACATATCATAATTTTTGACAACCATAAATCTAGACTATCCGGTGTATACATATCATAATTTTTTACAACCATAAGTGATAGGTAAGCTCAATTATGTTGATAAGAATGACATTATTATCATAGGACTATGTGATGCGGTGCTACTAAGATTGCATAAACCCTAGTTAGTATATTTCAGATGCGACCTGACTACCTTGAGGTTCACTCATATTAGATGGATTTAAATACTGTTAATAAGAAATATGATTTCTATTGTTATAGTAGCATTAAATAATAGTTAACATAGTTTGGATGAATTCTATATCCAAATAATGCTCATGAATCATTCTTAAGTTGTTGTGTTTTTTTTTTCTGTTTCCACATCTCTCGAATTCTATAAGGAAGATTTTCTTTCATTTCATTGCGAGTCATCCTAGATGTCCACAAGCTTGTTGGGATAAACATTGATGACTGGTACCACAACCTCACGTTGGTTCTTATGCAAGAGAGACTTATCGATGAGATTAATAAACAAGTCATGTAGGCACTGCATGGAAAAGATATTGATGCCATACATGCTTACCTCTCATGGATGATGTAATCATTTCTTAATGTTTAATCTTGACTTCGATGAGTTTGGAACTCCAGCAACAACATTAGGATGTAGATCTGTCACAAATAATCGAGCATATTAAGAAGATGACGACTATAGAGTCGAAAGACAAGTATAATTTCTACTTTTATTATTGTTATATCGAACAATTTCCTCTAATAACATTTGTTCTATTTTTAATGATTAAATTATTTACAACATGGTGTATATATCTTACATGATGCGGATACTAATTTGATTAATATGCATGCATGATTCTCGTCACAAGAGATAAATGGATCATCATTTGAATTAGACTTTTCTCTAGTATTGTAGGCTCTACCATCTCAGAAAGAGGATGATAAACTCATTGCACCGGAATAGTTATCCTACATAATACCATTATCAATCTTATGTAACTTGTGAATATTGCCTCCGAGTGAAAATGATTAGATCTTATTTTACGAGAATTGAAAAAGAGCTACGCAAATCTTAGTACTTATACATACATATTATACATGCATATGTAGGTTTTCAATTTTTGTAGTAGTTGTATCCTATAAAAATCGATGATAAACTTTTGTCTTAGTACACAGCATTGTAAACCTCAATTGCGCGGCTGGATTAATATTTTGATTAGATTATATTTTGTTCAATCACAGTTCAAATAGTAATCTTTTCAACCATAAACATTATGTTGGAACTAAATGAGCCAAAAAACTAACACACTAAATCCATCGTAATTCAGAAACACTAAACACATCACACAAGTCACAACTAAACACGAAACCAATCATAAACTCAAAAACAGTAAACACTAAGCCAATCCTAAGCATTAAATGATCCAAACATTAGTAAACCATTTCTTTTTAGTTTGCAGAACCATAAAACCCAAAAAGCCAACCTCTATTTCGAAAGTTGACACCAAAGTTTGTGGGTCAGTCACGCTTTGAACGGACAATGAACAACGCCCAAAAACTTCATACACGACTCATCAAAGCCGGTCTTGACACTGACCCTCTCTCCCTCCGCCATCTCTTCCGCCTCTGCTGCCACGATTGCTCCTTCAACGGCGACTCCACCGTGGTGTCTCACGCACGCGCCGTCTTCGAGCTCGTACCTTCACCGGATACATTCACTTACAACAGAATCATCAAATCACTCTCCTGCCATCCTTCCTCTGTTCCTCAAGCTATCTCCTTCTTCTCTCGCATGGTCTCCAACGGTGGCCGACCCGATCACTATACTTTCCCCGTCGTTTTGAAGCTATGTGCCCGCGCGCGTCGCGGTTGCGAGCTTCACGCGTTTGTTCTCAAGCTTGGATTATGCGATCTCGTCTATGTCAGTAACGCGTTGATAAATGTTTATGGGTTTTGTGGGTATGTGGAATCTGCTCTCAAGCTGTTCGAGGAAATGCCTGAGAAGAACATAGTTTCGTGGTCGACAATGATTTCTTGCTTTGTTAATAATGGGTTGTGGAGTGAAGCTCTCGAATGCTTTCAGCAGATGCAATTGGTGGGAAATCTGAGACCCGATGAGGTTACGATGCTTAGCGTTGTGGTTGCGGTTTCGAGCTTAGGATCAGTGGAATTAGGGAGATGGGTCGAGGGCTACATTCGCAGAAATGGTCTAATACTCACTGTGCCTCTAGGAACTGCTTTGATCGATATGTACTCCAGGTGTGGCTCGGTGGATAAATCGATAGAATTGTTCGATGAAATTGCTCAACCAAACGTAGCTACATGGACCGCATTAATTAACGGGCTTGCGGTGCATGGGCGTGGGAAAGAGGCTTTGAGAGTATTTTATGAGATGAAGAAAACTGGGTTGAAACCTGATCATGTCATGTTTCGAGCGGTTCTGGTTGGTTGTAGTCATGCTGGTCTTGTTGACGAAGGTTGGAAAGTGTTAAACAGTATTAGGGACGAATACAACATGGAACCAACGCTCGAACATTATGGCTGTATGGTTGACATGCTAGGTCGAGCAGGTTTGCTCTATGAGGCGCTTGACTTTATTAAGAAAATGCCCGTTAGACCAAATGTGGTGATCTGGAGAATTCTCTTGGGTGCTTGTGTGATGCATAACCGTCTCGACTTGGCCGAGAAAGCGAAAGAGAGGATTAAACAGCTAGACCCTGATCACGATGGCGATTATGTGCTTTTATCAAACGCATATGGTGGATTAGGTCGGTGGAAAGAGAAGGCAAATGTTAGGAGTTTGATGAGGGATAGGAGGATAAGCAAAGACCCGGGCTGTAGTGTGCTTATCATGGATCAAGGGTTTCACAAGTTTGTATCTGGAGACGAATCTCATCCATCGTCACAGGAAATAAAAGAATTTCTGGTTTCATTGATTGATAGTATTAGGGAAAACGGGTATGCACCGAGTACATCAAATGTTTTTCACGACATCGAAGATGAAGAGAAGGAGAATTCTCTTAGTTTCCACAGTGAGAAGCTGGCAGTAGCATTTTCACTTCTTAGTTATAAAAATCGGAAAATATTGAGAATCATGAAGAATCTGCGCATTTGCCATGACTGTCATTGTTTCATGAAGCATGTTTCTAGCAAACATGGTGTGGAGATCATAATTCGAGATCGGAATCGGTTTCATCATTTTAGGGAGGGAAGTTGTTCTTGCAAGGACTATTGGTGACACATTTCAACAACACTGGCAATTTTTTTCTTATTCCAATCTTCACACTTATATGGAAGCAAGAGGAGTAGAAGTCTCAGTAGCCTTATGTTTAGATTCAAGCTTGTGATGAGGCCATTAATATGTAAGCATCACTTAAACATTAAATTCCTTTGATGAGTCAATCATCCTTCTGAAGAGCAACATAGTTCAACGGTATTGGAACATTAGGTCTGCTGCGTTTTGCAGTTCTTGTCCACCCGAAAGTCCTGCACGACTCGCCCATAGTCCAATCGGTGTTCGAGTCCCAGTGTCTAAATTAAAGACTTCATTCCAACGGCTTCATTTTGGCAGACCTCAAACCATACAATACTTCTTTTTCCAAAACGAGTTATCTTTATAATGCTTTTTCCTTTTCATGGTATGAATAGAACATCCTAACATCACAATTTTAGCAGAAGCACACATCCGATGCAGACTCCAATAGTTTATTAGTAGTTTCTCTTTGAGCATTTGCAAGAGCGTGTGCTGGAATTAAAAGCATAATGTAATTAAGCTGAAAGTGGCACACACAAAACTGAGTACAAACATCGAAGCAAGTGACTCAATGCCTTTTTACTTTAACATATAAGAACTAGACTCCACATTCGTTTTTCTAATCTTTAACATTGGCGGTCAGATTTTACATCATCACTAATGAAAAAATAAACAACACAACTGATGTCACATCTGAGACTGATGAGTTTCTCAACGAAATCTCCTTAATTAGCGTCATAGAATTACCGAAACAGATAAAGAAAAACATGTTGGAAATCTCAGCTTGTGAGATAAAGAACAGGAAAAAACTGAGGAAAAAATATATAAAGGATTTGGCGCTGCAATTGTAACAACATTCCCATTTCATTTTGTTGCTATTTATAAAAGAAAAAGTACAAGTCAAAGTTTTAATACCACAACGATCCATGATATATATCCATGATATATGATCCACTAACGCCACCACCATTACAAATGACCCATTAACACCTTTGAATGATATGAGATTTTGAGTTTTTCCAATAACTAATCAAGTTAAGAAAAATGAAAGGACTAACCTCTATAATTAATCAACAATTTCCCTCCAACTCTTGCAATATTTTTCTTTTATCTCGATCATGTGAATTCTTGTGCATAGTTCTTAAAATCTGATTCATTCGCGTGGCTTTGTTGATGTACGCGAGTTGGTCTTGTGTAGAGGATACTCGAGGATGAATACTCCATCTACAACTCACTCTTAAATGAAGTGAAAACGAGTGTCGATATTTTTGCTCTGGTCGTGTAAAAAGGGGTTCTTGCATAATGCGATAGAGAACTCATTGTCAAGTCATGAATAACAAGATGCCTTAATGAGCTTCGACGCTTAAGGTTTTATTTCGAGGAAGTAACTCAAGATCCAAACTAACCAAATGCCTAGACAAGTCGTGTTTTAAGGGCCAATATATTATTCCTCATACGATAACAAAGCCACCATCTACTGTTTCACCGATTATCAGGTGATGGGGTTGTCACCATGGAAGTACAAGATTCTAGTTGTGTTCTTTTGGGTGTCGATGTCACCAGCCACGTCGTTTTCCTTGAATCTTCGACAAACGTCGTTAACTACCACACTTTTTTTTGTAGAACATCTTATGATTGTGTGTTCCACTATGTATCGTAGCACGCGCTTAATATAGCCATATTGTATTCGTATAGCTTCTCCATGAAATCACTCACTACATAAGCGAGTTATGTTTGCATGTTCAGAAGGTACCAAATGACTTCAATGATGCTTTGGTATTTGGTAGCTTCAACCAATGGACTATATTTTTTTCTGGCTCAGATTTAAACGTGCTACCATAATCGCCTTGCACACAAAGCAATCACTCGTATCATTCCTCTCCAAAAATTCTTCCACATATACATATTTCCAAAGTGTGATGCCGGTTGCACTTACCTTGAACTTGAGATATTAGGTCAATAATCCGAGATTGCTTTTTTAGAACAAAGTCTTCAACTTGGCCTTAAACACACTGATAACGTTCTTACAAAATCGAATGATGATCAAGTTATCAACGTAAACATCAATCTTAAATCATGATGCTCTTGTATTTCTAGTGTATATCTCATGTTGGAAGCACTCCTTTGAACCCAAGCTACTGAAAATTTGTGTTTAACTTGGTGTTCCATGCTCTTAGTGTCTGTGGAAGTCTTTAAATGGTCTTGTGCACGCGTAAACCTTTTATTTCTGGTCTTCAATGACGAACTCCAACGATTGTGTAATGTACACCTATTCTTTGAGAATTCCACTAAAAAACTCACTCTTGATATCCATGTTGTAGACTTTCCATCCTTCACTTGCTACCATGAGCAATAGCAGCCACACAAACTCTATGTTGGCCCCAAAAACAAATATTCATCAAATTTTGTCACACTTCCCCTAAACACCCACTTGAACCCAACACCTCGGTGGCCGGCGAGGAGGTCGACGAAATCCTAAATTCCATTATCGTTGATCGAATTCATCTTTTAAGCATGGCTAATGCTAGTGTGCATGTTACTCCGTCTCGAAAAAGGAAGTTAGCTCTTCTACCACTATAAAAAGCAACTCAATGAAATACAGTGGATGGAGCGCAAATCCATGTGGTGACACTAGCTCGAAAATGTTATAAGTGGTGCAAAAGTTAAAAAAAGTGCATCATTATTATCCGTATCAAGGTTTGGTTTAATGTATGTTGGTGGTAAGCCAAACTTCACTATCTTTGGCATTAAAATAGGAGTTCGAGGGACTTTTGCATAGTACCTCTTGGGTTTGGTTCACATGGAGCAATATACTTGATGTTTAATGGCTACGTTGAACGCATTGTACAATCCTTTCCATAAGCCTTGCAATCCCATTGACCAATTTCATCGAAGGTTATATCATGTGCCATGCACTCGTTTCTTGATTGGATCAAATATCCTGGCACCTTGGGAATCCCTTGAGAAAATAGAAAGAAAGATAGACAAACAATGTCGGCAGATTGAAAGGCTAAGACCATAAACTATTTTTTTATCCATTTTATGAAAAATAAGTTAATTAAAATTTCTCATGCCAACCCTTGGATCCATCGTGGTACCCAATAAAGATCATTGGCGTGCTTAAGTTGTTTAATTTCTTCACAAAGGGTTGTGTGCTTTTAACATGCACTTTGAGATGAATGTGCGAAAGAAATGTATTTTTGGTTTCTCATCATATCAAACCCCATATGGAATCTTTTCATCAAGATTACGTCTTGGAAAGCAATTTAGGATGAACACTATAGTGATCATGGCTTCTACCAAAAACTCTCCAGAGATCCTTTTTCTCTTTAGCATGCATTAGACAATGGGGACTATGGTATGATTTCGATGCTCAACCCCTTTATGTTATGGTGAGTAGACGGGTCATGTATTTTCATTCAACAACTTGCACATGCAATATTTTGTAGAGTTTATTAAGGTAAGATCGACTATGTGATCAGTATGAATCACTTTGAGCCTTTGTCATGGTTGTATGGTTTTCACGGCTTGAACTCTCTTGATTGTCATGGGGTTGATCATTGCTTGTAAGAATATTGAATCACATATAACAAATGAAATCTTCTACTTACAGTAGGAAATAATAGTTCTCTTTTGGTATTATTGGTGTGATGGGTTCATAGAGATGACCATGGAAGAGTCAAGGATGCTTGCACCATGTTGCCCTTCCTCTAGGAATGAGCTCTGCCCCTACTTGGCTGCTGGAAATATATCACATAATTAGTCTATTTGAACAATGTGTTGCCCACACACCATTGTGTTGTGTGAATTTATGTAACACTGAAAAACTGATGCGAATGTATCTTGCAAGTCATTTCTATGACTCATCAATTTTTCTTGTAGTCATACACATCGAATGTACAATGATGTGGTAGTTAAATAGAGCTCTTGGTTGGTCACTAGATATGTGGCATCAATACGCCCTTCTGATTAGTCATGGACATCTAAAGATGTCCAACTGCCCCACACTATGAGATTCTGGTGAAGCAAGGAATGTAGTAGCAATCGTTAGTGCACAATGCTTTATGTTCTTGTATACAAATAGGATTATACCTCATCCTTCAATATTTTCAACATATTAATCTCCAGAGCTAATGGTTCCAACTACTAATAAGTAAAAAAAATGAGAAGATAACATACACTTTTCATGCTATTTCTTGTCACGACTCATGTGTACATTAATCTTCATCTCAACAAGGTAGATAGGAGGCTTTTCGATGATGATGACCTTAATGGAGTAGACTACGGTGTTGGTAAATCTATTGCCTTCATGCTTGCCTTAGTCATAGAAAGCGTGGATCCGTCGTTGTCCCCATAGGTTAGATGTGCCTCTTTATTTTTGGATTTAGATCGCAAGTCTCTGGCCCAATATCAATCTTACCATAATTTTGACATTTTTTTCTTACATAAAGTTCCACCATCACCTTGGATCTATACGTATTTTTGTTTTTTCTATGATGTTTTCTTGACTTGGAGCCTATAGAAGAACCATCCCCTTGATGTTGCTCATTCACTTGTGAGGCGTATTCTTTCTTGAAGAGGTAGAGTTTACCCATGGCCAATGTGGACACCAACGACTCAAACCATTCTTCTGTTGACTTCAATCTCTTTAATATCCCTTCTAGAGAAAATTTTGACAATCCAACGATATTTCAATGGAAATATATGCTTGAATGTGGACGAAACGAACCATAGATACTTCTTGAAAATCTAATGTGACAATTACGAATGTCCAAGAATGGTTAGTTGATTAATTATACCAAAGATACACATAGAAAATTTATCCACCTTCTCATAATTATAGAACAAAAAAATAAATTGTCTCATACAAAATCGTTTCTTAGGCCTCCTTGGCATTGTTTGTCTGGACAAGCATCGAGATCATCTTTGACAACATTCCGCACATGATAGCTTCAAGTACCATCTAATCTTAGCGATCGTCGTCGATGCCATTCTTGATGGCTACTGGTTCAGAGCACCCCCTTCATCATCTGTGATCAATCACCATAATTCGTTTTCGTGAACATTGAAAATTTTGCACCAGTCACATCCTTAATCACCTTCTACACCATGTGATTTCCATCATCATGATTTTATCTATGACATAGGGGAAAAGAGGGAGACTAGCGATGTTCACCTATTGTTGGACTTCTTAATGCGCTAGCGTTGGATGACAACATTTCCATTTCTTTTCATTCCTATTAATAATAAAAAGAAATCTACAACTCAACTAAATGACAAACTAACACCATTATCCATGGTAAATGATCCATTAACACCACAACCATGATAAATGACCACTAACATCTCTAAATGACATGAGATTTAGAGTTCCATTACTAACTAATCAATCTAAAAGGAAAATAAAAGAACTAACATGTAAAATTAACCAACAAAGTCAAAATTTTGTGTATATTCATTGAACAATGAATTAGATCGAAAAAAATAACAGATAAAGTTTTTAAAGGATGATAAGAACCACAATAGCAGCTAGCATCATTTGTCATCAAAATATAATTACTAAGGCCAAGCAATTTCAAACACATTGCTTTGGTTTATATAAAATTCATGACACGATATTACATGGGAATCTTACCACTTTAGTTCAACTGTTTTGGATCATCTGGATGATATTTTCACCTTGGCGCTTGGCATACTTACTTTCTTACATATACGTTTTAGGTCGTGTATTCAAGATCTCCGTATTCCAACTTGAAGGGATCTATTGTGGTATATGCAATATATTATTGTAAGTATAGAATATATATGCATATTCATAGCTGATTTAGTTTCCTAATTGTACTCCACATCCCTTGTGTATATATTTGCTCAAGTCAATGACAAAAACCTTGGCGGAAATTCACAAGTTTATACATTATCTTGAATTAGAAAACACATAAAGTATACTTATTTTGGTACTCACCTAAATTTATGTGAACAAATCTATACTATGAAAGCTTCTACAGCTGAACGGTTTTCGTACTTACATTTCCATATTCATCAAGCCACTTTTCCTCGTCTGATTCATGTCTCCACTTTGCAACTTTGTCCAAAATTTCCTTCCTACTCAAAGCTGCTTCTTTTTCCGTTTCAAATTATTCATCAATTATTTCAAATATATCAAAAATATCAATATTACATTGTATCGATTAACTTCATGAAGGAAATACAAAATCATGTACATTGCATTTCAAACTAATCTATGGAAAATATGGATTTGGACGTAAATAAGATGAACAACATGTTAGAACTATAGATCGTAAATGTATTATTTATATGTTCGATGTCGTTGTATAATTAGTCTAAATTATAAGGTTAAAGCCATAAATATTAATTATAATAGTATTGTGTGGATGTCATTTTGTAATTTTTAATTTGTTGAGTCCAAATTAGAAATGATAATATTATATTAATTATTATAAATATGGAGTTTTAGAATTTTTTTTATTACCATAGATGGCATTACAATTTCGATTTATGATAAAGTGAGAAACAATGTTGCTATAAGTCTAGATCGACGCTTTTTGTAAGATAGATATAAATGAAATGAAACCCGTTAGAAATTCGGTAGCAGAATCTAGAACTTATATTTCCTAAGAAAGACATCTCAAACTTCAATTATAATCTAACTAAAAAACCTCAAATACAGTGAACGACACCATAACACTTGTGATATTGTCAGGGTCGGTTCAACTAGAGAAGAGGCCATGTGCCATAAAATTAAAATAGGCCTTTCGAACTGAAATATTCCATACAAAAAAATTTCTTTTATATACAATAAATATTTACATTTATTTGAAAAGAGCTATTCTATTTGCATGTTTTGAAACGAAATATTCGATTAAGCTTTTCACATCTAAATTCTCTATGAGACTACTTTCAATTGTCATTAAAGCTAATCCATTCAACATTTCTTGTGACATAGTGGTTCGCAAGTACGATTTCAATAATTTGAGCTTCGAAAATCTTCTTTCTACAGAAGCAACAGTAATTGGAATAGTCAATAAGATTCTATACGCAATTATGGCATTCGGAAAACAATTATACCGTTTCAATAATTCTAATAAAGCAATTGTTCCTATCTTTTCATTTGGTAAAAATTCTCTAAGTAACTTTAACTCAACAAAACGCTCATATCCATTGCTAGTCATTCTTTTTCTATTTCTACAAATATCATATCACAAACTAACCACAAAGATCAAACAAAAAAGCTGATCCATCTGATTACGCAACAAAATAAAAAAGAAAGACGACGAGAGACCAGAAATACATACCAGCGAAACTGAAGATCTCAGATGGCTGAAACTCAAGTAAAAAACCTTGGAAGAGAGTAAAAAAGAGAATTTCTGGATTTTTAGGAAGGGTTTTCTGGAAACCGTGGAAAAAGTTTCTATATTTTTTAGGGATAAGGGTTTTCTGGGAACCGTGGAAAGAGTTTCTATATTTTTTGGGATAAAAATTTTTTGGAAATCGTAGAAAGAATTTCTATATTTTTTTAAGGGTAACTGTTAAATTTTATTAATTTTTTTAATAATGGCCCCTCAATGAACTGAGGGCCCTGTTCCACAGCTCCTATGGAACATGGCGGTAACCGCCCCTGGATATTGTGTTGATAAGTCGGTCAACACTCAGAATCTCTTCAATAGTTTGATAGCTAAATCTCAAGAATTAGCAAGAAAAACAATAGGTAATAATCAAAACTATAATAAAATGTCATATAATGTCTCCTATGATACAAACAATAATGAAAAATTGAATAAAACAAACCAATTCAGTAAAAATGTTTGGTCGAGCAATGTAACCACTCGGTCGAACACCACATAAGTCTTTAACCTAAAATCCACAATATGTAAACATATTTGGTCGAATAACTCCTATTCTCAGTTGAGTTTTCCCATGCTCGATCATGCTACGTAATACTCGGATCGAGCGGTCTATAGTCCTCAGAATACTCTATTTGCCTAGAAAATTAACTCGAACTGAATGCCTTTAGCTCCTCTAGCTTTTTGTTCCTCTCGGCCTTTTCTCCTTGTAAATTAACCTTGTGGTCTTGACTCAACTGAATGTTCCCATCCATCTATTGAGTATCCTTTTATTATCCGTGGTGGAACCACGATTGGGTCGTTATAAATGCTTATTGTCTTTTGTGTATATTTTTGTGGAATTGTTGTCGATGGTCATATCTTGATTGGCCAAAATAAACATAAGAGGGTCGAGGTGACTGTGAATGCAGTAAAAATAGGATCAGAGTTTGTTTATGTTGTTTCAGGTGGTTGAGAAAATTAAGGGAGGTGATTTTAAATTAAATGAGACTGGAGCAAGTCAACGAGAAGATCGAGGAGAAGATTGAGGAACCAAGAGAATCGACCGGATTCAAAGCTGAAGAGATTTCAACATGACGGCGCGGCGGAAGAACCGGTGGTGGTTGCTGAGCCGAGAGCAAGGCAGATAAATTAATCTGAAATCAAGAATGAAGATTAACGAATCTGTAGTGCAAAATCGAAGTACACTAAACAGAGAACAAGAGACTTCAGAGTTTAGGTGTACTTAATCGATCAGTATCATTAAGGTGCATAAAACAGAGAACTAAAGAGTTCAAAGTTTTTAGGTGTACTTAATTGGATACTGGGTGGTGAGTGAAAACAGTTGAGGTTGTATTTACACGTCTAACTCAGGGGGAGTTATCCGTGGAGGTCTTTAGTACATTGCAGAAAGCAACAAGTGTACCTAAAGATTGACAAGTAAATAACAAAAATGTTTGATATACTCTGGTCTTTTGATTTTCGATTTAATACATCTTCTACAAGTTTTTCAATTGGTATCAGAGCTGGTAACCACTATTTGATATAAAATCTAAAATCTGGTTGGAGATCCAAGAAGAAGACTAAAATGGAAGGACCGAGAGACATGTATTCGTTCGGTAAACCAGTCATGCTAGATTCATCCAATTATGGATACTGGAAAGTAAAGATGCGAGCAAGCATTCGAGGAATTGACGAAGATGCCTGGAGTGCAGTCAAAAACGGATGGACACCACCTACTGTTATCGACGAAAATGGAAAAGAAAAGGAAAAGCCATCAGATCAGTGGACACCTAGTGAAAAGAGAAGTTCAACATTTAACGCTAAAGCTTTGACAGCTATCTTTGCATCAGTAGACATAAATGAATTCAAACATATTCAAGGGTGCGAATCAGCTAAGGAGGCATGGGACACGCTAGAAACCATTCACGAAGGCACAATAAGTGTGAAGAGAACATGGCTAGATATATTGGAACACCAGTTTGAAAAACTGGAGATGGGAGAATACGAAAGGGTGAAGGAATTCAGTGGACGAACCGAAGATGCTGGATTTAGAAAGGAGAACAAGTGTAGTTCTCAATGTCATGAATGCAAAGGTTATGGGCACTTTAAATCAGATTGTCCCAGCATCACAAAAAGGGAAAACATGCTGAAGAATCTCACAGAAACACAGTGTTTTAAGTGTAAGGGTTTTGGTTACACAAAGAACGAGTGTGCTGACAATAATTCAGCGAAAGGCAAATCACTAATCATGTTGAGTGACTCCAGTTCTGAATCTGGAGAAGAATCAGAAGAAGAACAGTCCAGTTTTGTTGCTTTCATAGGAATCATTGATGAGGATGACAAAGATAGTGAAAAAGATCAACTAGAAGACGAAGACGAAGTTGATGTTGAAATGATCTACAATGACTGGATCAAGATGGGAAAGTTGAATGTTCAACTGATGAAGGAAATTACAACGTTGGAAACTCAAGTCCAAGACATGAAAAAGGAAGTGCTTGCTAAGGATGAGGAAGTGCACTTTGTTAAAAGACAGTTAGAAGAAACAAATAAACAACTGAAGATGTTATCCAATGGAACAGAAAAATTGGATCACCTGCTTTCAATCGGAAAAATAAAAGGTGACAATCACGGAATATGATATGTTGGAAACACGAGCAATACAATAGATTTGTTTCTGGAGGAGATTTACAAGAAAGACAACTAACTCACAACACGTCAAAACGTGGTCAGAATCAGCAAAGTATTAACAGGAAAAGAAATTGGAATCATCCTGTTGCTGACTACAGACGCAGAGAACAACATCAGAGAGGCCTGCATTACTACAATCAGAGAAGTAATATGCCAACGTCAAACTCAAGAAATCACGGTTGGAAATCACAATATGGAAATTACAGAAGAAGAAAATCTGTTACGTGTTACTTCTGTGGAATTAAAGGTCACAAACAACGTACATGCTACAAGAAAAACAAGTATGATACAAGCAAGTCCTAAAAAATAAAACAGATTTGGGTAAGGAAAAGTGATCTGACTTGCTACGTTGCATACATCTC
>CM071861.1:9230972-9252966 GCA_036759665.1 Gynandropsis gynandra
AATGGCTATAAAAGAGGGGGAGTTGATCTATTCATATTCATTCATAATTCAGATGGCATCTTGTTAGTTGTTCAGATTTATGTGGATGACATTGTCTTTGGTTCCAAATCGCAGGTAAATTGGTGAGCATGTTCGGAGAACTAAGTTACTTTCTTGGGTTACAAGTAAAACAACTTAATGATGGGTTGTTCATCTCTCAGAGTAAATATGCCAAAAATCTGTTTAAACGATTCGAACTGGATCACAGTAAGTCAGCAAGTACCCCCATGTCGACAACAACAAAGCTGACAAGAGATGCAGATGGTGAAGATGTCGAGGTTAAGTTGTACAGAAGTATGATTGGCAGTTTACTGTATCTTACTGCAAGTAGACCTGACTTATGTTTGAGTGTAGGGATCTGCGCCAGGTACCAAGCTAAACCAAAGAAATCCCATCTGCTTGCTGTTAAGCGGATCATCAAATACGTCAAAGGTACTGCAGAGTATGGGATATTATATTCCAAAGATACTAATTGTGAACTTGCAGGGTTTAGCGATGCTGATTGGGGAGGAAACGCGAATGAACGGAAAAGTACTTCTGGGGGTTGCTTCTTTCTAGGAAACAACTTGGTCTCATGGCACAGCAAAAAGCAAAACTCGACGTCACTCTCTACGGCTGAGGCTGAATACATTGCTCTGGGAAGCTGCTGTACTCAATTGCTATGGATGAATCAAATGCTTATGGACTACGGTATGAAATCCAGAACCTTTACTGCACGGTGCGATAATACTAGTGCAATAGATATCTCTAAAAATCATGTTCAACATTCTAGAATGAAACACATAGAGATAAGACATCATTTTCTGAGAGAAAAAGTTGAGCAAAAGCAAATGAACGTTGAATATGTGCCTACGGAACGTCAACTTGCAGATATTTTCACAAAACCTTTGGATTTAAATCGGTTTATTTCTTTGAGAAAATCTCTTGGTGTATGTGAGCTTTGATCGTATCTTGCATATTACATTGATGAAATTGTGTTTTTGGAACGTTTAATGATTTCATGAAGAAGGAGAAAATTACTGTCATGTCTGCATGTTTTAAGTACACTTAAATGATCTTTGTTCCGAGTCTGAGCACTGTCTCGGTTTATGAAAGGTTCAGTTTTTTTTAAGTGCACTTAAAACTACACTTACTCCTCTGACAACTCTATATGCATTTTTACGCAAAAAATGAAATTTGTTTTTGTCATGAGTATATGTCCGGGTCTAAGTTGGGAGATATTCAGTTTCAGTTATAACGTCCTATGACACAAAGCCATAAATCGTGCTTAAATACTCCTCTATGCATACATAAGAGTATACCTAAATAAAGGTAGTCAAGGAGCTTGTTATATGAATAAAAGGATATCTAAACAACGTCCTAGAAGCTGTGACTGAGTGCTTGAAAAAAAAAATGAAGAGTAATAGATTGCCTTAAGTGGAGAACACATTTCTTTAAGTGTACTTAAATATTCAACCGTTTACAGTTCTTGGCTAATTCTTCATGATTTGTTTTTGTTTTGAAACCATTCATCATGTTTTATGTCAAGATGTTTAAAAATGATCTGACAAGCAGAATATACACTTGAGTGTTTCTTTTCTCTCTTTCTAGCTCACCGGCGGTTGTTTTAATGAGATGAGATGTTTGTGGGCTGATGTGAGTGGGCATTAAATTCGAAATTTTTCAAAAATCCCTGACTGCTCTCTGTAACTGCACCTCACACGTTTGAAACCGTTTCATCTCTCTCATTTGGTTACATTTCAAAAAACCCTAACCTGCTCCTCTAGAGAAAAAGAGTGCATTTTCTCCCATTTGCAGATTATTCTCACACAAAATCAAACACGAAGCTCTCACTTTGGTCTCTCACCGAATGACTCACTCATCGTGGACGGTAAAGAGGTGAAAATGAAGGATCTAGCCTTCACTCGCAATCCCCCGCGGGTGAACGGTCGCCGTTACAAAGTCATGGCGACGAAGTTTTTTGCTCCAACCAAACAACAGAATATGCGACCCGGTGCTTCTCCACTCGTTCATCTCCGTACTCACTCTGATAGTGACATCAGAGTGCCAATTGATCCGACTGCACAGACGAATCCTCCGATGTTGTCTTCTGAACCTAGAGATGCGTCTACATCAGAACGGTCTCCTAGTCCTGTCACCGTTCCCTCCTCCAGTCCAGAACCATCAAATCTTCCGAAAACGCCGGAATCTGAGCGCAATATTCCGGTATCTGAAACACAGTCACCTCAGGCTTCACGCAGAGGTACACCAATTTCTGTTTCAAGGACTTTGAAGGAGAGGGAAATTTTTTCTGAAAAGGGGCTTAGTGTGCAACAATTTCAACATTTATCCGTGTGGAATGTTTTAGTTGACAGGAAGTTGACGAGCACAGTTACCACTGTGACTCCGATCTGTAAGGACCTAGTGTATGAATTTTACGCTAATCTGTCCCCTGAAATCGAAGACTTAGGTTCAGCTGTGTTTGGCACCACGTATGTTCGTGGTAGAATTCTGAAATTTAGTGCGGAAGTCATCAATGAGTTCTTGGGTACTCCGCATACGCCGATTACACGGAGCAAAGAGCTTCAGCTGGATTTGGATATGGACACTGTCACGAAGGAGTTGACAGAAGGCCGACTGACTTCATGGTCTGGGCAAATTCCGAATTCCAAATTACAATGGAAGTTTGCCTTGCTAAACAAGATTTCCCGAACAAATTGGATTCCGAACAAGAAATCGGACGCTATAAGATAGGACACTGCAGTATTTCTTTACTGCGTGAAGAATGACATTCCCATTAACTTTGGGAAGGTGTTTTTGGATGTCATTGTTGGGCTTTGATTATCAAATTCAACCAAGTTTATTCTTCCGTTTCCTTGCCTGATCCAGAACATATTGGTTCAGCAAGCGTCTGATATTATCGGGAAATTTGAAGATGGCAAAGCGCTACATGGCAAAGATGCCATCGGTGTCAACTGCTGGGTCTTCGAAGAGTAATGTAGTACGGGAACTTAAAGAACTCCGCCAAACCGTGACGGCCACCGTGAGTGACATGCTTCGCAAGATCGATGCCCTTATCTTACGTTCTCAGAGTAATCAAGTGCACTTATTTTGATATGTCATTTGTTCTAGTTTATGTTGTGACTAATTTGTTTGAAATCTTATCATATAAAAAGGGGGAGACATACAAAGAGAAGAAAAAGAAGAAGAGGAGGAAATAGAGGTTGAAGAGATTCAGGAGGAATCTTCTTCAAGGAAGAACAAAGGAAAAAGAAAGAGAAATTGATTTGTTTCATTTTTTTCTTTCTTTTTAAGTGCACTTAAAAGACAGTTGATTAAGTGTACTTAATGATCGTTATTTTCCTGTGTTTGATGATCTGAACTAGGGTGTTAAACTTCGTATTATGATTGTTATATGTTTGGATGTTTTTTTACTGCAATATTTTGAATTCCTTGGTTTTTGACGATTAGATGTTTTTGTGATAAGAATTCAAAGGGGGAGATTGTGAATGCAGTAAAAATAGGATCGGAGTTTGTTTATATTGTTTCAGGTGGTTGAAAAAATTAATGGAGGTGATTTCAAATTAAAAGAGACTGGAGCAAGTAAACGAGATGATCGAGGAGAAGATTGAGGAACCAAGAGAATCGACCGGATTCAAAGCTGAAGAGATTTCAGCATGACGGCGCGACGGAAGAAACCGGTGGTGGTTGCTGAGCCGAGAGCAAGGCAGATAAATTAATCTGAAATCAAGAATGAAGATTAACGAATCTGTAGTGCAAAATCGAAGTACACTAAACAGAGAACAAGAGAGTTCAGAGTTTAGGTGTACTTAATCAATCAGTATCATTAAGGTGCATAAAACAGAGAACTAAAGAGTTCAAAGTTTTTAGGTGTACTTAATTGGATACTGGGTGGTGAGTGAAAACAGTTGAGGTTTTATTTACACGTCTAACTCAGGGGGAATTATCCGTGGAGGTCTTTAGTACATTGCACAAAGCAACAAGTGTACCTAAAGATTGACAAGTAAATAACAAAACTGTTTGATATACTCTGGTCTTTTGATTTTCGATTTAATAGTCATCTTCTACAAGTTTTTCAGTGACCTTCAGCAAAAACGTTACAGTGGACGTAGCAACAGTTCGTGGTAGTGTTTAGTTACAAAACATTTTGGAATAGTCATCGGTCTGGGTATTTTGGAGATGAAGTTGGTAAGAATTTGAATTATACTTGAACAATGGAACATGTTTATCAATAAATGTAATAGCAATGTAATTACACGTAATTATTTTTAAATACAACATTTATTGTTCTTTATTACTTTCTTTTAATATTATATTGTTCATTGTTTTAAAATTATAAAAATCTTTTAATTTGTTTTGGAAATTTTTTAAATTATTTTAATTATTAATGAGAACGAACGATCAAGATAAAAAATATTGAAAATGAGTGGTTGCAAACCAATCATGAAAGAATCTAATGTATGATCGAGATTAAAGGGAAAATGATCGGACTGATGTAAACTAATTTGAGAAATCTTCAATCTAATGGTAAGGATATGAACAATAAAATCGCAACTCATATATATGTATACTCTTGTTTTTGTGTATATGTATATGTAGATGTATACTTATATGTACATGTTCTTATGAAAATATATATATATTAATTTTCTAAACTTTTTTATAAAATTATATTATAAACTTTAGAATTATTATTTGTTATTTGATACATTTTATATCATTGTAAGTTGTTTCAATTATTTTATTTAGTTTCTATTTTTTCAAATATTTTTTGTTTCCTTATTTTCAAATTTTTAATATTTATCATTTTTAATAATATTTTATATTTTAAAAATCGAACAGATGATATTAAACATAAATTAGATCGGACGATTATAAAACAGTCTTGAAGATCTATATAAGACCGCTGAGTATTAAAAGAAAAATATGATCTAATTGGGTGTAAACAAAGCCGTCATATCTTGTCAAGATCTGACAAAAAAATCAATGGTCGAGAACAAATGTGAAAACTCAGAAAAAAGAAGTCAATTGAATGATTTAAAAGGGACAGATTACACATAATAATCATATTTCTCGCATTTATTAGTAACATGGGCATAATATCAGAGATACCTTCATAGAACTGAATACTTCACGTCTACTCTTGTGAAAATAATTGTTAAGTAAAAAAAGAAAAAAAATTAGAGAAAATACAAATTTATCTTTAATTTTCGCACATGAAAAATACACGTTCTGGAGTTTTTCGATGTGATAAAGTGTTTCAAAGTTGAGAGCAAGGAATACGAGGGGATTTCGACTTGAGAGGGATCAACTTGAAGTTGGAAAGAAGTAAAATGCAAGTTGAGACCAAGCAATTTTGAAGCGAGAAAGAAATGGCTAGAATCAATAGTGAAGAAGAGAGCGCGAGTCAATCTTCAATGGCGTCGGTAAGTGTAAGTAGTCAATTTCTAGGGTTTTATAGGTTGTTGAGTCGTAAAATTGTTTGTTGATTTGAAATGATGGTGAGTCTCAGTGAGTCAGTTGAGTCTCGGTGAGTCGGTTGAATCTCAGTGAGTCGCTTGAGTCTCAATGAGTCGTTTGAGTCTCAGTGAGTCGGTTGAGTCTCAGTGAGTCGTTTGAGTCTCACAGAGTAGCTTGAGTCTCAATGAGTCGGTTGAGTCTCAGTGAGACGGTTGAGTCGTAAGGGGTTATCGAGTCTCATTGAGGCACAAGGGTCGCATGAGTTGCATGGGCCGCTTGAGTCACAAGGGTTGCTTGAGACTCATGACCATCTTCGACTCAAGCGACTCATTAGGTCTCAATGGTCGCAACGGCTGCTTGAGTGTCATTGAGTCGCAAGGGTCTTTTGAGTCGTATTGGTCCTTTGAGTCGCTTGGTAGCTTTATTCGCATGGGTCACTTGAGTCGCAAAGGTCGCTTGAGTCGCATGGTTCATTTGAGTCGCATGGGTCAATTGAGTCGCAAGGGTCGCTTGAGTCGGTAGAAGTCTAATGTATTCTTAATTGGTCATTTTGCAGGTGGCCACCAAAGTCGAAGTTTGTGTATGAATTCAAACACATGGACAGAATGCTAAAAATCACCACCAAATGTTATCCTCACGAGACAATAAAGAAGCTGAGAGAAATCTTAGATGAATATGAGTTGCATTACTTTAAAAAGGAGTCACAATTTAGGAATTTATTCAATTTCCAATGTGAGTCCACATTGACGAAGGTTCAAATGTTTGTCATACAAAATTATTCTGTGATTGTGCGAGACAAGAAGGAGTTGTGGTTCATCTTAAACAGTGTTTCTATCCGGTACTCTATAGTGGAGCATGCACTAATTTTCGGATTGAACAACGGACCCTATCCCAAAGGATGGGAGTCCAAAAGGGGTGATACATTCAGGCTGAAGAATTTCGACCGTGGAAAGGTGATTGCCGCACAAGCCAGTGAAAAGCTTGTAAAAGCAAAGAATTTCGACGACTGGACGAGGTTAGAAACTTTAATGTTGTTGGTGCAAGTTCTGGATCACAAGCCTTCATTAGATAATTTTATCAGCCATGATCTCATTGACATGGTTGATGACTTGGAATTTTGCGAAGGCTTTCCATGGGGGCTTTACACATTCGAGAAGCTTGTGGATACTTGCCACAAGCCCGTTAGCAGAGAACAACTGAAACCAAAATAACATTACGGCGGTTTCATGATCCAATTAATGGTAAGTTGTATATATTATTCTAGCAACTTGAATGTTTTCCTACTTTTTGCATTCTTATCATTTTGTTTTAATGTTTTAGTTACTTCAATTCGAAACCGTCCTTAGTTTGGACGGAAAGGGATGGTATGTTGATGTTATGGATACAGATCCATTATGCCCAAAGATGTGCAAGAAGAGGGTTAAATCCAAATTTAACTGAAGTATGTAGATGTGGTAAGACAGATCGAGGATTCTAAGGTGACAATTACACAAGGGTCACAAAAGGGCCATAATGGTTATTTTTTGTTTTTAAAGAATATTTGAAGTATTCTTTGCGCTTAACACAAAGAGGAAGCTTTACCTTTTTATCTGGAGGATTACGAGGGATGCCACGATCCCGATGTTCAGATATGGATGGAGCATCTACGTAGAAATTAGAAGGGTATTTGTTGGGAGGACATCTGTAAGGAAGAACCGCTAACGCGAAAAGCAGCTCTTGGTGATCAAACGAAAGGGAAAGGAAAGGGGACTAAGAGGAACAAGAGCGTGGGTGAAAAAGCAATAGAGGTTGTAAATGTTCTACCCATATCTGAAGTTGATGAAGAGGAAGGATGGGTCGTGGTTGCTGAAGCTGATGAAGAAAGAGAAGATGATATTGAAGCTGAAGCTAAAGGAGAAGGTGAAGGTAATGATAAAGGAGAAGAATCTGCAGTCCCACTCACATTGGAGAATAAATTAATTAAGAAAATAAAGAAGTCGGAGAAAAGAATCATCAATTCCGTAATACACCTTCTAAGGGATGTCGGGTTTCGTTTGCCTAATCCAAAATCAAAGGCGGCAAATCCTAAAGGTGCTGATAAGACAAAATCAAAGTCTACCAAGAAAGATGCGAGCACCGGACACCAATCTTCCGGTACTGTGAGAGATGATGATTTTGAATTCCTTCGATGTTCATATCCAGTGTCAAGAAAAGAGCCAAGCGAAGAGCTGGTTGAGTCAAAGGCTGAAAATGACTCTAGAGATGACTTACAAAAGGATTTGGCAATCTATTCGAGATTAGTTGAAAATTTTACATATGTCGTCAGTATTTCTCTAATTGAATACACTTCTGAAGAGGTTACTGCAGCGGTTACTTCTGTCGAAGTTCCACCAAGTAAATAATATTTATTGAGAAAGATCATTTGAATCAATTTCAAGCGAGAGTCGTATGGGTCACAATGGTCACATAGTTCGCTTGGGTTGCATGGGTCGAAAGGGTCTCATAAGTCGCTGGGTCGCATGGGTTGCATATGTACCATGGGTCGCAAGGGTCGTAAAAAACCCATGGGTTGTAAGGGTCGCATGGTCGAAAGGGTCACATGGGTCGAAAGGGTCGCATGGGTCTCATATGTCCCACAGATTGCATTAACGTAACAAATGATGAGTTTATTGAATGAAGTAATTTTTATGCAGATTTTGTCGTTGGTGTTCCTGAGGAGGTTCCTGCCGAGGATACTCCAGTGGATCCTGTCAAAAAGATCATCACTAGAGAGGCTTCTGCCGAGGATACTTTAGTGGATCTTGTCGAAGAGGTCATTATTGAGGAGGTTCTTGCTGAGTATACTCCAGTGGGTCCTATCAAAGAGGTCACCACTGAGGAGGTCTTTCCGAAGATACTCCAGTACATCCAGTCAAAGAGATCATCGCTGAGGAGGTTCCTTCCGAGATACTCTTGTGGGTTCTGTCCAGGAGGTCATCGCTGAGGAGGTTCTTGCTGAGTATACTCTAGTGGGTCTTGTCGAAGAGGTCACCGCTGAGGAGGTTCCTGCCGAGGATGCTCTAGTGGGTCCTTTCGAAGAGGTCGCCACTGATGAGGTTCATGCTGAAGTACCGCCAAGTAAGTAATATTTGAGTCACATAGGTCACATGGGTCGCATGGGTCACAAAAGGTCGCATGGGTCGCATGAGTCGCTATTTCCTATTGGTCGCATGGGTCGTAGGGGTCGCATATGTCGTATGGTTGTAGGGTCCTCATGGTCGTATGGGTTGCATATGTCGCATATGTCGAATGGATCGCAGAGGTACAAGAGTCACAGGGTTCCAAGGGTCACATGGTACAAGGTTTGCAGAGGGGTCAAAGGATTGCACGGGTCCACGGGTTGCAGGGGTCAAATGGTCGTAGGGGTCCAAGGGTGGTAGAGATATAAGGGCCATAGAGGGGTACAAGCGTCAAAGAGGTACAAGGGTCGCAGAAGTACAAAAGTGGTAGAGGGGTCAAAGGGTCGCAAGGGTCGAAGGGTCGTAGGGGTCCCAGGGACACAGAGGTACAAGGGTCGCAAAGGGGTCAAAGGGGTCCAAGGGTCGCAGGGGTACAAGGATCGCAGGGGTCCAAGGGTTGTAAATGGATCAAATGGTGGCAGAGGTACAAGGGTCACAAAGGGATATCCCTGTACCCGGAGACTAATGACATCCCATCATGTCATCCTTTAAATTTTATTCATATTTTTTTGTAAATAACTTGATAAATTATTATTTTGTTTGAATTTGATTCACATTATTTGTAAATAATTTGATTTGTCATAATAAATTACTATTTTTATAATAATAAAAAAAGAGTTGCAACGGTTCAAGGGCCGCAGGGGTACAAAGGTCGTAGTGGGGTCAAAGAGTCGCACAGATACAAGGATCGCAGAAGGGTTGCAATGGTACAAGGTTCGCTGGGATTCAAGGATCGTAGAGATACAAGGATTACAGAGGTACAAGGGTCGTAGGGGTCCAAGGGTCACAAGGGTACAAGGGTCGTAGAGGGGTCAAAGGGTCGCAAGGGTTAAAGGGTCGCAGAGGTCAAAGGGTTGCAGCGTTATAAGGGTCACAAAGGGGTCAAAGGATCGCAGAGGTACAAGGGTCGCAGAGGTCCAAGGGTGGCACATGGGTCAAAAGGTCGCAAAGGGGTCCAAGGGTCGCAGAGGTACATGGATCGCAAAGGGGTCAAAGGGTCGCACAGGTACAAGGGTCGCAGAGGTAAAAGGGTCGTAGAGGGGTCCAAGGGTCGCAAAAGGGTCAAAGGGTTGCAGGGGTACAAAAGTTGTAAAGGGGTCCAAGGGTCGGAGGGGTACAAGGGTTAGAGGGTTTACAAGGGTCGCAAGGCTTACAAGGGTCACAATAATAGTAAATCCACAATAACACCGATGCTAACAATAATACTAACTCTAGAATAATGGTCAAAAACCAACCAAATACAAACATGAAGTTCAAATTCAAGGGAATGTTGTTGTTCAAGGGAAATTCAAACTAATAAAAATACAACTGAAATCAAACTATGTTGTTAGACCCTGTTGGAGGAACAAACCGAAGCACGGGTATTGCCCCATTGGAGACCAGTTCTAATGCTAGCGCCACCACGACTCACGAGCCTTAAATCTGCCAACCACGTCCTTCTTTGATCGTTTATCAACATTATCTTACATCGTCTACCGTAAAAATCGCTTGACCTCGCAAACCCTATCGAAAAGGTCTGTGACATCACCCAAATTACATCAATAGAAATCGGTTTGAGGTCACTTAACAATGCATCTATGGCCAGATTTGAATGTGTGGTTGGTATCGAGAAAATCGTCTGAGCAGAAGAGTATGACCTTGCTTCTGCATTCTGCATATGATGATGATGATTCTCCAAAACTGATGACGTTTAAAAACCATGTCACCTTCATAACGGAAAACTATGAAATCCCCAATACGAAAATCATGGTCCTTGGATAAATCTTTCCATCCATCAGTGAATTTGGAGTCATCCAACTTGACTTCCCATGTTTTGTTAGACACATCCGATTTAAACGTTACTGTGTGGTAATGCCTCATTTTACCATCAATATGCTCATCGAAAAACTTTTTCGGAATGTCATGTAACAAAAACGAAAAACAAAGATAAATTTGTACGTTCTCTACATGTAATATACCGACAGAGAGACAGATGAAGGAGATTACAAGGTAGTACTTGAGATAGCTCGGAAGAATGATTTGGACGAAATGAGGGAAATGTGGCATTTTTTAGCAAAACATGGGTGGAAGATGATGAGAGTTAAAGAGAGAGTGTATCGTTATTCCAAAAAAGGAAACGACTGGAATTCGAAAAGACATGACCCTGACATCGAATCGACGTCAGATGGAATTCTAAAAGGCAAGACCACATGGTTATGTTTTTCAAACTTTTGGTGACAAGTTCAGCGGAAATTTTGGTGAAAATAATACATTTACAACTCCAAACTAATTTATAGGTCGCATGGTGAAAATAATACATTTACAGTGTCGCATGGATCGATTGCTCGCATGTGTCACATGGTGCAAATAATACATTTACATTGTCGCATGGGTCCCTTTGTCGCATGGGTGGCATGGTGCATATAATACATTTACAGCGCCACACTAATTTATGGGTCGCATGGTAAAAATAATACATTTATAGTGTCCAATGGGTCGCATTATGAAAATAATATATTTACAGCGTCGCATGGGTCACTTGGTCGCATATATGGATTAATAGATGTTAACTCGACGAATTTATGGATTTAAAGAGATCCGTGTGTGACTCAATGCATTTCCAAATCACCTACAACCATGACCTTAAGTATCGCGGATACAGAATAATGTGTGAGTCTACCGATTACCAAGACCTTATGTTATGCAGATACAACATAATGTCCTCCATCCACGTTGTAATGACTTGTGTGTATCTTCATATAGACCAAGTCCAACGATTACCAACATCTTAAGTAACACATAGATAACACGATGCTCAGCGTCTACCACATGACCTTCGTGACAAAGGTCAGAAAGGTCACAAAGGTAACTGATGCGTTCCAAGTTCAACAATATTAACCTAAACTACCCGCAAGTGCACTACACATGTGTAGTATTTTAAGTTTCAATCCCACAGGGACTACGCAACACAACCTAAACCCAAACTACGAATCAAACTTGCAAACGAAAAAATATTGGTTTTAAGAATGAAATAATTAAAAACAATAAACTAACGAGTTCTAAACAGGGAGACAAACGTTCCAGGATCACGGTTTCACCACAAGACTTCCAAAACCAATAATCAACCTATCCAATCATGCATTCCCAATCAAGTTATCTAAGATGGACGATCCTAATATAATATCTACCCTCTCTCAAGGCATAGACACGTGATCTAGTCAAGTTATCTCCTACTTTCGTGGCTGACACTTAAACTAAACCCATAAGTTCTATGATTCATCCGTTTAACCCTCAACTGCTACTGCCCTACTTTCGTGGCCTAGCCTCGATTGTTCTATGCCTGAGTATCCGGAATTAGAATGCTCCTTTCGGTCCTTCTTCTAAGTTCCTAAAACATGCATCTACGTGGTCATTCACAAACACAAGTCAATCAAGCACTCAAACGAAGAATAAATAAACAAAAACGGAAAATTGCATTCAAAGATAAATCAAAGTGGTTCCGGGATAGACATGGGCTAATCCCTTCTCCTAGAACAAAACGACTACTCGCTCATGCGTCCGAAAACAAACAACATAATTGAAATAGATAGTTTAAGGAATATAAAAACCAAACGAAACGAGAATACCTATTCGATCTTTAATGCTCCTTGGATGTCTCCTCCGTCAAGAATGCTCACAAACAGCTCTCCTCTCTACTCTCTCTCTCTGTAACTCTCTCCCTCTCCAACATGTGTTCTCTTCAAAACTGAAGTGAATTCGTCCCCTTTGCTCTCTTCCCTGTCTTTCCTCTTTTCTTTCTTTCCTTTTCTCCTCTTTTTCCTCTTTGTTCGTTCACTTCTTTTCCTCTTCTTTCCTCCTTGTTATAGCATGTTGTTTTGTGAGTTTTCCGTTCTTATTTGCATTGGTTTCTATTCTAGAGTAAGTGGGCACGTTTCCTTTCTATTTTCCAGCCATATAACTCTCATTGCTCTTCTCTAACAGTGTTTTCTTTTTGTGTAGGCAACTAACCACTTTCTTTTCCTCTTTGGCCGAGTTTCCTATTCTTGTTTCTGCAGGTGACAAACGCAACCCGCGCGGGCTGCAGATTGTGCCCCGTGCGGGCTCACTTGGAGGGGATGGATCCAAGCGTGCTGAAGGCCTCCCCCCCGTCTTGCTGAAGTTCCTCGAGCTGCTAGAAGTTAGGCCCCTCGCAGGCTAAGGTGTGTGCCCCACGAGGGCTGTGGTTGAATGATGAGTCTGCGCATGCTGAAGCTTGCCCCGAGCTGTGCTTTGGTTGCTGTTGTGCCCCGTGCGGGCTGAGTTTCACCCCGCGTGGGCTGTGTTGGAGTGGATGATTCGCGCTATTTCTCGTTCTGTTTGTTCTGTTATGATCCTCGATGCTAATACTTTGTCCTGTGTACGTTCTTTAGCTCCAAAACAAACCAAATATGCATTATAACCTGTAAGAACATGAAAACATGAAAAATGAGTAAAACGGATACAAAATCACACGTAAACATCGCATCTATCATCATAAACATCGCTTAAATCATGCGAGAAATACGTATAAAAAGCGAGACGATTAGTAACAAAGATTTTTCAGAGAATTTAGGATTAGAGACTTAGAAGAAAAAAGGAGAGAGATGGGATTCTCCTGATTCAATCTCATCTCTAATGGATGTGATGGTGAGACTTATAGAATTTGATGAACCTTTTAATGTAAGGGTAACAGAGATTGATGGACAGAGAATGTCGAAAAGAAAGAAGTCTGACAACGAAATGATGTGTCGCAAGGGTCTTGAGTGCCTCATTCGTAAAAAAAGCATAGCTGGAATTGGAAAAGCCAGGAGTGTGAGATCAGAATGACTAGTGGAAAGGGTCACAAGGGTCACATGGGTCCCATGGATCGCAATGGCCACATGGATCGCAAGGGTCGCAATGATCGCAACGGTCGCAAGGGTTGCACGGGTCGCATGGGTCACAAAGGTCGCAAGGGTCGCAATGGTCGGAATGGTTGCAATGGCCGGAAGGGTCGCATGGGTCACATAGATGCGAAATTGAAGAATTTATCGAATTATAATAATGAAAGTCACAAAAGTTTAGTCCAAATAATACAAATAATATAATATTAGCAACTAATAATACAAATAATATAATTTTACACACTAATAAACCTTTTTTCTGAAGTTGGTGTTGTTTTGGTTGTCACATTCCAAACATTGTCATTGATGCTGGCATTTGAACCCATTTGTCTCGATGAAGATGGGGTTTGTCTCGATGAAGATAGGGCATTTATCCGAGCCTCACCGGGTCCAGGATAGCGATTCTCTTTAGGCCTCCCACTTTGCCTTTTCTCAGCCAACATAGAAGGTAGAACTGTAACTTCAGAATATTGAGGAGAAATGTTCCAATCACTGAAATTTGGAATCGAATACACGGTTTCTTGCTAAGCTAAACGCCATGTCTCCCTAAGGTAGTATGTTGAACATAGTTCTGATATCTTGTGACCTTTACCAACCTTATGTGCAACCGCAATTACGTGACTGAATGGATACTTATCCACATCAAATATTTTACAGTCGCACGTTCTTTTTTGAAGACTCGGTACAAATATTCTACCCTTCTCATTTCTCACCTCACACTCGTTACTCAGTCTATTCAATTCAATAACCTCATACTTGGATGCTTGTCCAAACCGTTGATGTAACATTTTCTCAACGTAAGTTGTTAACTTTTGAGAATCATCACCGGTAGCTGCTTTTAACCTATACTTCTTCAATGTTGAATTACTCACTCGGCCCCATTAGTGGTTAATAAGTTATAACTTTCACCCTTAAATTTGCATCTTGCCCACTGAACAAGATCAAGTTCCTCTTTCTCCAAATACTTTTCAACATTAGGATACTTGCGCAAATGGGTACAAAGGTCAAAATGGTCACAAGGGTCACAACAGTTACAAAACTCACAAAATTCATATTTGTACCTGGCCTTCAAATCATTTAATAGCACTTCAAATCCGTTCACTGTGTATGTTGCTGCACATTTGAAGAACATTTTCGCCACATTATCACCCTTTTAAAATCTTTCTACTTTTCCCTTTATTGACGTAGCTCTTTATATTTTGCGATATATGACACGCACAAAAACCATGATTAGCTTATTTATACACTTATTTGGCTGTTTTGATCAAGCTTTTATGGCGATCAGATATCACATCC
The DNA here is from genome assembly GCA_036759665.1 of Gynandropsis gynandra. NCBI lineage: Eukaryota > Viridiplantae > Streptophyta > Magnoliopsida > Brassicales > Cleomaceae > Gynandropsis > Gynandropsis gynandra. The sequence goes on from CM071861.1 coordinate 9,245,845, forward strand.
ATCGGGTATCACCTCTTTCAACCTTGACATAAACCACGTCCATGATTTATCCTTCTCTCTGTCGACTATTCCCCATGTAATAGGATATTGGTGATGTTCACCATCTTGCATGTTCGCTACAATTAATGCTCCCTTGTACATTCATGTCAGAAATGTTGTATCCACAACAACCATTGTGGTGCATATTCGTGACAATTGAGTCCACTTATCACGCACGCTCTATCAGAGAATATCAGATAGGCACATCATTCAGCACGAACCAAAATTTGTTTGTCTTCATTGTCATTGTAGAGCGGAGAAATAGAGTCCACAACCCAACAGCTTTATTTTGCTTCATCCTCTTCATATGAAATAAATGCTTAAATTTAGTATGTTGCACGAACCATTTCAATTTTTCAGGATGCAAGGCTTCTTGCAATTCTGAAATGGTCTTGAACACAGAGCATTCCGTTGCAATTTTACAAGGTTACAAAAATTTGCTAGAATAGAAATAGAATCCTTTTGGATCCACTGGTTTGCACTATCAAACAATAGGAAAAGAATGCTTAGTATTGTAAAAAATAACAAGCCTGAAAAAATTTGTACAGCTTGTATGGGTGGTACAACGTGTACAAGGTATGGCACAACATGTTACTTTGGTACAACGTATGTCTGTGGTACAACATGTGTGGTACAATGTGTGAATGTGGTTCAACGTGTGAGTGTGGTAGAATGTGTGCCTAGAGTACAACATGTAAGTGTGGTACAATATGTGCCTGAGGTACAACGTGTGAGCGAGGTTCAACATGTGACTGTGGTACAACGTGCGTCTAGATTACAACGTGTGCATCGCACAATGTAGGGTGGCTCGAAATTGACTCGCACCACGGTACAACGTGTACAATGTGTGTAAAGAGGAAAAACATTCAGAAAAATAGTGAGATGAAAAATTTTCGTACAAACATGGAAACCTAACGATGAACTTGACTACAAATACATACATTGTCCGAAGGCACTATGTGATACTCATCCGTAGAGGATGATGAATACGATGAGATTTTAAGAATTTGAAATATTTTTTATGAATTTGGAAAATTATTTCAGACGGATTTGAAGATTTTTAAAAAATGAGAAATGAATTTTTTTAAATTATAGTAATAAAACAAAAAATTGTCTGAAATATACAAATCATGGCTTTTCATATAAGATAAATGATATTTTTGTAATATTTTGTTAGAATAGGAATATTAGAATTATTAATCGATTTCTTTTAGTCTAAAAAATAAGATACATTAAATTTTTTTTTATAATGAGATTATTTTATCAAGACGATATTTGTGTTAGTATATATAATATGTAATATTCCCATAATATTGGTCTTGCCATATTTAGTCCATTCGTTGTATTATATATACACAGATTGTACATATAATAATGATCAAGAGAGTATTTTCCTAATTACATGGTATCAAAGAATTAACGTAATTTTTTCCTCTCTGCCGTCTTCTGCTTCTTCCTTTCCCTGTTCCTCTGTTTTTCATTTTTCCACACAGTCGCCACCCTTCCTAATGGCCGCCGCCGCCGCTGTATCATCGGAGAAACCCTTCGGGATTACCAATATCAAGTCTCATATCCCGATCATTCTCGACATGGAGGAGATGAACTATGATTCGTGGCGCGATATATTCGAAACTCATTGTCTTAGCTTTGGCGTCTTGAGCCACATTGACGGCTCCGCCCCCAAAACCGATGCTCCAACTGAGGCCTGGAAGCGCTTAGACGGTCTTGTGAAGCTTTGGATATATGGAACCATATCAAAGTCTTTGTTACAAGATGTGTTGAAAACAAAATCCACGGCCCGCGCCATCTGGTTGCGTCTCGAACGTCTGTTCCGGGACAACAAAGAGGTTCGTACAATTCAACTCGACAATGAACTCTGGACAATCGTCATTGGTGATCAAACAATGCATGCCTATTGTCAACGAATCCAAAAGATTGCCGATCTGCTTGCAAATCTGGATGCTCCGGTTTCGGAGGAAGCTCTAGTGATGCACACAAACAATGGACTCAATGAAAAGTTTGATAACATTGTGTTATACAACATCAGAAGCCATTTCCATCCTTCAATGACGCGTGATCCATGTTATCGCTTGAGGAACAATGCATTTCTCGTCACAGACGCCCAGATCCGACCCATACTGATCATGGATATGCTCCTACGGTTCTCCTCAGTGATGCAAGAAATCTACCACCAGCACCCGCTCTGCAGCCGTATCATCAGCACCGGGGTCGTTCTCGTGGCCGTGGACATCGTGGGAACCGCAGTGGATCACACCATCATCACCCTTAAAATCAGTGGAACCACGGACCGCTAGCGTATCAGCCACCACCACACATGCTTCCCGGATCTTGGAACCTCCCATATCAGGGACCATACAACTCGACCGGTTGGATTCATGTCGGCTTTCCTTCTGCACCATATGCCACGCCAACTTGGTCTCCGAACCCTGCGCCGACACATCCGACGTCATATGGCCACCATCTGCCCCCGGGGTACTCTGTCTCTTCACCGGCACATGCATCGCAGCCGGCTCCTCAGCAAAACTCGGCATTTCTCATGCAAGGAACGAGCGTTGCAGCCTCTCCAGCGGTAGTTCCCACATCTGTTGAGGTGTCCCCTGACCTTATTCAGGCACTCAATGCCGTGAACCTCAAGAGCGACAATGACTCTTCTTGGTATATGGATACCGGCGCAACAACTCATTTAACATCACAACCAGGTACGCTCGAGACTACTTTTAATTCGAGCATTAAACCCATTGTCTATGTCGGTAATGGGTCCTCCATAAATGTCACACAAACTGGCCAAACACAGATAAAAACCACCACCCGTAACTTTCATTTGCCCAATGTTCTCGTCACGCCCTCTATTGTCAAAAACCTTATCTCGGTTCGACAATTTACTCATGATAACAATTGCTCTGTCGAGTTTGACCTTTTTGGTTTCTTTGTGAAGGACCTTACGACGCAAATAGATCTTCTCCGATGTGATAGTTCGGGCCCCCTATACCCACTTCTCCCACCACCACCATGCGCTCAGTCCACCCCTCATGTTCACGCTTTTCTTTCGACGGGATCCACTGTGCACCACCGTCTCGATCACCCTGGGAACTCCGTTCTTCGTTCTTTGATTTCTTCGGGTTTTATTCGTTGTAATAATGACAACGCACAAACTTTGTGTTGTGTGTGTCAAATTGGGAAACACATTCGCTTACCTTTTAATAAATCTCTCACTTTGGCTACACATCCCTTTCAAATCGTTCATTCGAACATTTGGACATCACCCGTCCCTAGTGTCAGCGGGATAAAATACTATGTGTTATTTCTTGACCACTTCTCTCACTTCGTTTGGATCTATCTCCTTCGCCAGAAAAGTGATGTGTTCACAAAATTTCTTCATTTTCATTCCTATGTTCATAATCAATTTGGGACAAAAATCAAACTTTTCAATTGTGACCACGGGGGAGAATATGATAATAAGGACCTTCAATGTTTCTTTGATTCTCAAGCAATCTTCTTCCGTTTTTCTTGTCCTCACAAGTCCCAACAAAATGGGAAGGCCGAGTGCATGATCCGCACTATTAATAACCTTGTTCGAGCCTTACTCTTTCATGCGTCCATGCCATCAGATTTTTGGGTCGAAGCACTTCATGTTGCTGACCATCTTCTTAATCTCCTTCCCTCGGCCGCTATTAACAACGTCGTTCCCTCCACCAAACTTCACCCAATGCCCGCTCTTACGACCATCCAGGCAATATGAGTTTTTAGAGCTTGATAACGCCACATCTTCTATTCTTCACTCTCTTCTCTAAAATCCAACTCCACAAACCATACCAACCGATCCCACGTCGACCGTACCGCCTCGATCTCATTCCATGACCACTCGAAGTCAACTTGGCATAACCAAGCCATGTCATGTCTTGAACCTCCACACCAACACCATTTCACCCGTCCCTAACTCACACATAAAAGCCATGGAGGATCCGCTTTGGTGTAGTGCGATGCAAAATGAGTTTGATGCTCTTATTAAAAGTGGTACTTGGGACTTGGTTCCTCGACCACCCGGCGTTAATATTGTTCATTCTATGTGGTTATTTCGTCATAAGTTTAATGCAGATGGCTCTCTTGCTCGATACAAGGCGCGGCTCGTGACGAACGGAAAATCACAACAAGTTGGCATTGATTGTGAAGAGACCTTCAGCCCCGTGGTGAAACTGACTACCATTCGTACGGTTCTTAGCATTTCCATCTCTCGTGATTGGTCTATTCACAAACTTGACGTAAAAAATGCCTTTCTCCACGGCAATCTCAAAGAGACAGTCTACATGTTTCAATCTCCTGGTTTTCGAGACTCGGCTCACCCGGATTATGTTTGCAAATTGAAGCGGTCCTTATACGGCCTCAAGCCAGCACCGCGCACGTGGAACAAACGATTCACCGACTATGTCTTCATCCTTGCTTTTCTCAGAGCCGCTGTGATTCCTCCCTCTTTGTGCTCCATCGTGGCACGGACCAAGCCATGCTCCTCCTCTATGTGGACGACATCATCCTCACAGCATCCTCCACCAAACTACTTCACAGCATTATTCAGTCAATCAAGGCAGAATTTGCCAGGTCCGATCTTGGCGCGCTCATCACTTCCTCGGGGTCACTGCTCAACGGAACGCAACGGTCTCTTTCTCCACCAAACCGCATATGTTGAGGCTATATTCGAATGTGCGGGCATGTCCTCTTGTCACCCTTGCACAATGTCGTGTGACACCAAGCCTAAATTGATGGCAGATTGTGGGCCTCCAATCGCGGATCCAAGTTCCTATCGCAGCACTGTCGGAGCATTACAATATCTCACGTTCACTCGTCCCGACATCCAATACGTTGTTCAACAACTCTATTTGTTCCTCCACGACCCACGTGAGCCTCACCTCAAAGCGAGTTCTCTGCTATGTAAAGGGCACCACATCGCAGGGTCTGCAACTGCGTCCTTCACATACTACGGGCTTGACGGCTTACTCCGATGCAGACTGGGCAGGCTGCTCTGACGGTCGTCGCTCCACATCCGGGTATTGTGTGTTTATTGGTGTAACCTAGTTTCCTGGTCATCCAAGCGACAGCCCACTGTGTCCCGCTCGACACCGAGGCCGAATACCGCGCGGTCGCAAATGCAGCTGCTGAAACATGTTAGCTTCGTAACCTTCTCTTGGAGCTACATTGTCTCTTATCCAGCGCGACATTGGTCTATTGCGACAATGTATCTACTCTCTACCTCTCAACCAACCCCGTGCAACACCAACGGACCAAGCATATCGAGATCGAGATACATTTCGTACGAGAAAAGGTGGCCCTCGGGACCGTTCGTGTGCTCCAAGTACCGTCGTCCCACCAGTTCGCGGACATCTTCACCAAAAGCCTACCTACTTTTCTTTTCACCGAGTTTTGATCCAGTCTTACCGTTCGTTCGTCTACCGCTACGGCTGTGGGGGAGTGTTAGTATATAGAATATGTAATATTCCCATAATATTGGCCTTGTCGTACTTAGCTCATTCATTGTATTATATATACACAGATCGTACAAATAATAATGACCAAGAGATTATTTTCCTAATTACAATTTGGTCGAATTCATTTCATATTGTAGCCCAACCAAAGTTTCAACTTTTACCCAAATAAACCAAGGATCGGTCACACTCACACTTTGAACGGACAATGAACAACGCCCAAAAAGTCCATGCACGACTCGTCAAAGCCGGTCTTGACGCTGACCCTTTCTCCCTCCGCCGTCTCTTCCGCCTCTGCTGCCGCGATTCCATCTTCTCCAGAGACTCTACTGTTTTATCTCACGCACGCGCCGTCTTCGAGCTCATACCTTCCCCAGACACATACAATTACAATGGAATCATCAAATCCCTCTCCTGCCATCCTTCATATGCTCCTCAAGTTATCTTCTTCTTCTCTCGCATGGTCTCTAGCGGTGTCCGACCCGATCACTATACTTTCCCGTTCGTCTTGAAGCTATGTGCACGTGTGCGTTGCGGTTGCGAGATTCACGCATTTATCCTCAAGCTTGGATTCTGCGATTTCGTCTATGTCTGTAATGCGTTAATAAATGTTTATGGCTGTCGTGGGTATGTGGACTTTGCTCTCAAGCTGTTCGACGAAATGCGTGAAAAGGACTTAGTTTCGTGGTTGACGATGATTTCTTGCTTTGTTAATAACGGGTTGTGGAGTGAAGCTCTCTGAAAACTTGTAGAAGATAGACTATTGAATCAATATTCAAAAGACCAGACGATATCAAACAATTATGTTATTTACTTGTCAATCTTTAGGTACACTTGCTGGTTTCTACAATGTACTAAAGACCTCCACGGATAACTCCCCTTGAGTTAGACGTGTAAATACAACCAACACTGTTTTCACTCACCACCCAGTATCCAATTAAGTACACTTAAAAACTTTGAACTACCCTGTTCACTGTTTTTCTTGTACCTCAATGATACTGACCAATTAAGTACACCTAAACTCTGAACTCACTTATTCTGTGTCTTGTGTACTCTCGATAATTTCCCCAGATTCGTTGATCGTCATTTTTGATTTCAGATCAATTTATCTGCCTTTTATCTCGGCTCGGCAACCACCACCGGCTCTTCCGCCGCGCCGTCATGCTGAAATCTCTTCAGCTTTGAATCCGGTCGATTCTCTTGGTTCCTCAATCTTCTCCTCGATCTTCTCGTTGACTTGCTCCAGTCTCCTTTAATTTGAAATCACCTCCCTTATTTTTCTCAACTACCTGAAACAACACAAACAAACTCTGATCCAATTTTTACTGCATTCACAATCTCCCCCTTTGAATTCTTATCACAAAACATCTAATCGTCAGAACAATCAAGGAATTCAAAATATTGCAGTAAAAAAAATCCAAACATATAACAGTAGTAATACGAAGTTCAACACCCTAGTTCAGATCATCAAGCACAGAAAAATAACAATCATTAAGTACACTTAATCAATTGTCTTTTAAGTGCACTTAAGAAGAAAGAAAAACAGTGAAAGAAATCAATTTCTCTTTCTTTTTTCCTTTGTTCTTCT
>CM071861.1:9259883-9279243 GCA_036759665.1 Gynandropsis gynandra
TTCCCCTAAGTTAGACGTGTAAATACAACCAACACTGTTTTCACTCACCACCCAGTATCCAATTAAGTACACTTAAAAACTTTGAACTACCATGTTCACTGGTTTTCTTGTACCTCAATGATACTGACCAATTAAGTACACCTAAACTCTGAACTCACTTATTCTGTGTCTTGTGTACTCTCGATAATTTCCCCAGATTCGTTGATCGTCATTTTTTATTTCAGATCAATTTATCTGCCTTTTCTCTCGGCTCGGCAACCACCACCGGTTCTTCCGCCGCGCCGTCATGCTGAAATCTCTTCAGCTTTGAATCCGGTCGATTCTCTTGGTTCCTCAATCTTCTCCTCGATCTTCTCGTTGACTTGCTCCAGTCTCCTTTAATTTGAAATCACCTCCCTTATTTTTCTCAACTACCTGAAACAACACAAACAAACTCTGATCCAATTTTTACTACATTCACACTCTCGAATGCTTTCAGCAGATGCAATTGGAGGGAAATCTGAGACCCGATGAGGTTACGATGCTTAGCGTTACGGTTGCGGTTTCGAGCTTAGGATCAATGGAATTAGGAAGATGGGTCGAGGAATACATTCGCGGAAATGGACTGAAACTCACTGTGCCTCTTGGAACTGCTTTGATCGATATGTACTCCAGGTGTGGCTCAGTGGATAAATCGGTCAAATTGTTCATTGAAATGGCTCAACGAAACGTAGCTACATGGACGACATTAATTAACGGGCTTGCGATGCATGGGCGGGCTAAAGAGGCTTTGAGAGTATTTTATGAGATGAGGAAAACTGGGTTGAAACCTGATCATGTCATGTTTGGTGCGGTTCTAATTGGTTGTAGTCATGCTGGTCTTGTTGACGAAGGTTGGAAAGTGTTAAACAGTATTAGAGACGAATACAACATGGAACCAACGCTCGAACATTATGGCTGTATGGTTGACATGCTAGGTCGAGCAGGTTTCCTATATGAGGCGTTTGACTTTATTGAGAAAATGCCCGTTAGACCAAGTGTGGCGATCTGGAGAATTCTCTTGGGTGCTTGTGTGATGCATAACCGTCTCGACTTGGCCGAGAAAGCGAAAGAGAGGATTAAACAGCTAGAGCCTGACCACGATGGCGATTATGAGCTTTTATCAAACGCATGTGGTGGATTAGGTCGGTGGAAAGCGAAGGCAAATGTTAGGAGTTTGATGAGGGATAGGAGGATAAGCAAAGACCCGGGCTGTAGTGTGCTTATCATGGATCAAGGGTTTCACAAGTTTGTATCCAGAGACGATTTTCACCCATCATCAAAGTGTAGTGCGAATTCCTTGCAAACTAAAAGTAGACTCTATCGAAATTTAAGTTGGACTCGATCAATTTTAGGTTGACTCGATCCAAGTCCAAGACTATGTTATTTTGAAATGTAAAACAGAATACAAAAAATATCAACACATGAATTTTATATTATCAATGTGATCATCCTACAAGTCGGAAAGAACTTGGACTTTATTGATTGGATTTGATTCAACATATCTTGAAAGAAAAAACGAATCTCTCTATTTCTAAACTGAATGAAAATCGAAACCAAAGATTAACCCAGAAATGCTGCATTTCTTGTTTAAGTATACCAGTAGAATAAGCAAATACCAAATTTGCCTTTCATCAACCTTAACCGACACCAACTGTTAGAATTAGTAAGACCAAACCAAACAACTAACCAGAACCAGGATTCAATTCTTCAGTTTCGAGTCCCCTTCTTCCAAATAAACAATAAGATTAACAAAACCAAACCATTCAATCTTCAACAAGCTTCTAGTACATTCATTGCAGACATGAACTTTTCCGCAAGATCGATATCAGTATGAATCTTAACCACATCAATTATGCCTTGCAAGATGATATCACGGATAAAATGCATTCGCTCATCAATGTGCTTAATTCTTTGGTGATGAACGTTGTTCTTTGGCAAGTTTATCGCGATGCCAAGCATCCTTATATGACCTTGTTCTGAAAAATACATTATGTTCAGAAGTATAAACACACGTTTTGTGTCTCTGAACTCCTTGATCCTTGCAGAATTGATCAAACTCTTTGTTGCAAAAAACTCGAAGTCACTGTCGATGCCGAAAGTATTACCCATCTTACGAGTTTGAACCTCAACCAACTTGTTCTATTCCACAAACCTGTGAAATGCCTCGTTCTTTGATCTCAAAAAATAAACTCAAACCTTACTCGAAAACTTGTCAACTTAAAAGAGATAAAGCAACCATTAGAAGAACCCAAGACACAATGAATGTAGTCTATAACACCTTTCAAACGTTTTCTCCTGTTCCAAATGTAAGTTTGTGTTACTTCCCTAGAATGCATTTATTGCAGGTTGTGATTCTGGAGATATGTGGATGTTTGATTAGTCCAGTCTTGCTGAGAATTTCAAGAACTTTATGGCTCATGTGACCAAGCCTGAATGAAACAAAATTCGTTGGTCTTTTGTCTCGTTTGCTTGATTGTGTTGCCTTGCATAATGTTCAACCCCTTTCTAATTTTCCCTTGACAAAATTTATACATCCGTTGACTACTTTGAGTATCCCACCAAAATTTGTACGATTGTCCTCATTTCCACAGCACTGAAATGATATGAAATTCCTCTTTAAGTTAAGGAATATATCTTGTTAAGGAATATATCTTACATTTGACAAGAAAATGATTGAACTTGTATCCTTTGATGTTGAAAATGGAATGGTTTCCCATTCTGACTTTTCCTTCCATGTATCAGATTCTAAGGAACTAGTCCTTTTTAGGACCCATGTGAAAGGTGTTGAGTCAAGTATCCATTGATTTTGGGTATCTTGTGATGGAATCGTAACAAGGCTCGGATCGAGGCCTCGATCCGAGCTTCACCGTATTGATACTCAAATGGTCATATGCATTAAAATGGAATATTTCGATTTGATTCCTCGAAATAGTTCATTTAGATGCTTTTGGAATATTCCATTGAAATGGAATTCCAATTTGATTCTGGAATATTCTATTTAGATGTTTTTATAAATCACTATAAAAGGATGCTAAGAGATTAGCATCAAAACACACAATCAAAAACAAAAACTAGAGAGAAAGAAGAGAGTTTAAGAGAAAAACTCTCTTACAGTTTCAGTGCCCTGTCAAGGAGTTGAGAGTGACGATCTGAGGCTTGGTGTGGACCATCTGCAGAGGCTTTACGCGTAAGGAGCTCTGTCCCCGACCATTCTTCCATATTCATCTGAAAAGGTAAATAAATATGTTTATGTTTTCGCACGTAAAAAACATGTTAAATTGCCTAAATGCGACTAGATCTTATCATAGGGTTGTGTTTTTGCTTCCGCTGTATATTATTAACAACCCTACAGTGGTATCAGAGCATTTGGTTTTCGTGTTTTAGGTAGATTTAGCGATTTTAATGTGTAAAACGAATGACATTTTCTGAAAAGCGGTCCGGGCTCGGACCGAGCTTGCTGAAACTCAAACCGATCTTCATCCGAAGGATGAACACCCGGGTTTCTGTTCAAAGATCAGACTGTTGGGTTCTAAATGTTGGACCGAGGCTTTGAGCCATTGAACAGATATGAGTACACATCGGACCGAGCCTTGATCATCCGAGGATGGTCCGAGGTGTTTGACACATCGGACTGTCGGGGTCTGTACGAGGTTCAAACCAAGCTGTTCACAGCTCGGACCGAGATCTTCTATTCAGACTGCGGCTCGGATGGTCGATAGCTCGGACCGAGTTATGTGACAAACTCGAACCAGCATGAACGAGGAACATCGTGCTTGCATGTCGGACCGAGTCAAGTTAACCCAAAAACAGACCAAGTTGTCCGACAGCTCGAGCTAAGCAACAAGAGCCACCTCAGACCGATGTGTATGACACCTTAGACCGAGCATGACTCTCTGTTTTAATTTCATCTACTGATCGACCATCGAATCGAGGTATTAGACACATCGGACCGAGCTGATCAAGAAATGTTTAAAATTGAATTTAAGATAAAATGTTTATCATAAAGGCTTTTTCCATTAACATAAATGTATATAATCTATTCTTGTTTGCATGAAACAGCCTGACTACCAGAAGACATGTAATTCTATAGGATAGATAATATACATTTGTGGCATAGATGCTTAGTGGGAGTAGAACTCTTAAGTTCATATTATCGCCTGGATCACCCGGGGAATATGAATTTAATTGTGGAACTCGTCATAATTAATGGTTAACTCAACTATATCTATAGAAATGACCTGACAACTAGAGGGCTATAGATTATAGAGCCATATTAAAAAAAATTAACATGTTTAATATGCTTAAGAAACGACCTGACAACTAGAGGGCTTATGCATAATTAGTTCAGAAAATATTACTGAAAGAGATCATTTATGAATACTATTGTAGTATTAATCAGTATAATAATCATTTAGATGAAAGTCCGTATCTATTTGATTAAATAAGTGTTCTAACAAATGTTGTAACTTTTTCCTTCTAGATTTCTTGAAGAAAGTCTTCAATTTTCCTGTGTGCCATTTTCGATGTCCACAAGCTTGTTGTGGAAATTTCGATGATTGGTACCGCAACCTCAAGATCGTCCTCAAGCACGAGAATTTACTAGATGTGATCGAGAATCCTATAAAGGAATCTCCTGTTATTGACGATGAGGATGGCTTTTTCGCTTGGACAAAGCAAAAAGATGATCTTGATACTGCAAAGTGTATCATCCTTGCCTCAATGAGTTCAGAACTCTAGCGCCAGCATGAGGATATGGATCCTGGTCCTATCATTGTGCACCTTAAGAATATGTACGACGCACATAGCACAATGGCAATATATCAATTATCGAAGGTTCTGTTCAAGTCCAGACTGACTGTGAACTCTCCAGTGTGATCCCATTTTCGAAAAATGATAGATCTTATTGAATAACTTGTGAAACTGGGGTGCAGACTGGGCAAAGAGTTGTCCCAAGATCTGATCTTGCATTCATTGCCTGAGACGTTCTCACCATTCATTGTTAACTTTAATATGAACAAGATTGACATGGATCAACATGAGATGATAAACAAACTGATTGACTATGAAAGCCATGCAATGTCTGAGATGTCTAAGGGATCTGGCACCGTAATGATAGTCGACTCTTCTTCCAAAAGGGCGGGGGCAACAAAAAGCCCAAGAAGAAGCCCCATCGGCCCAAGGGTGGTGTGACCAAACCCAAGGACAAGGCGGCCAGATCCGATCAATCTGACGTTGAGTGCTTCTTTTATAAGAAGAAGGAGAATTGGAAGAGAGATTGTAAGGAATACCTTGCATCTTTGAAAAATAAAAAGGGTAAGACCTACATGAAAAATGTTGTTATGGTTTCTTTAACTACTATTGATTCTTCTACTTGGGTATTGGATATCGACAGTAGTTTTAACATCTGCAATGTGTTGCAGGGGCTGAGGATCAGTAGAAGGTTGAAGAAAGGTGAAGTCAACCTACAAGTTGCGAATGGTGCAAGCGTTGCGGCATTAGCTGTAGGATCGATTTCTCTTTGTAGCCTTCGGGCAAGACCTTGGTTTTAGAAGATTGTTACTATATCCCGAAATTTGTTTCGAACATAATTTATATTTCTGTGTTAGATAGATGTGGTTATAAAACAATCTTCAATAATAAAATTTGCTATATTTTTCATAATGATGAATTGTGTAAAAATGGTTATTTATAACAAGGTAACATGCATGTTTTTGGTCTGAAGAGAAAGAAAGATGATTCAATGAATCAGACTTTCCTTTGGCATTGTAGACTTGGTCATATAGGCGAGAAAAGGATAAACAAGTTGCATCAAGAAGGTCTTCTTGGTCAATATGATTATGAATCATATGCAACTTGTGAGTCTAGTCTCATTGGAAAAATGGCCAAATCTCTGTTTACTGGAACGGAGATAGAGCTACTGAACATCTAGGACTCATACATACAGATGTATGTGGACCTATGAAAGTTCAAGCCAGAAGAGGATATTCTTATTTCATAACTTTCACCGACGATATGTCTAGATATGGATTTGTATATCTTATGAAACACAAGTTTGAATCTTTTGAAATGTTCAAGAGCTTCCGCAGTGAAGTTGAGAAACAAAGTGGAAAGACAATCAAGATAATGAGGTCTGACCGAGGTGAAGAATATCTGAGTCATGGTTTTCTTGATTATCTAAGGTAAAATAGGATTTTGTCTCAATGGACTTCTCTTGGAACACCGCAGCATAATGGTGTATCTGAATGGAAAAATCGCATCTTATTAGATATGGTGAGATCCATGATGGGGTTCACAGATCTTGCAATGAACTTATGGGGCTATGCTTTAGAAGCAGCTATCTTCTAAACAAAGTTCCCACCAAAGTAGCCTCAAAGATACCATATGAGATATGGAAAGGACGTAAGCCAAACCTGAAACACATAAAGGTTTGGGGATGTTCGAATTATATCAAGAGACTGCAATCAAACAAGCTTGAAGCTAAGTCTAATAAGTGTCGTTTCATTAGGTATCCCAAATAAACTATGGATATTATATCTATCATCTTTTTGAATACAAAGTGTTTGTGGCCAGAAGTGCAACTTTTTTAGAAAGAGATTTCCTTGCTAAAGGAAATCATGGTGAAGAAATAATTCTTGATGAGATTCAAGAACCAGATGAAACAACAATAGCTCATGAGCGGCCTATGTTTGACCTTTTGGAGTTGACATGGCCTCCATTAAAGATGGAATTCCTATTCAAGAACCAATATTGGAACCGGTTTCGGAATTCATTCAAGAAAAAAGATCAACAACAAAGCCCAGCACAGGATGAACTTCTAGTACAAAATCCTCTGAGAAGGTCTAAACGTACTCGACGTGTGCCTAACAGATTAAATTTGATGGTGCAAGAGTATGGGGCTGATCATACAGGTGATGATCCCAAGACTTTTGTGGAAGCTATGCAGAGTTCAGACTCTGAGAAATAGTGGAATTCCAAGGAATCCGAAATGGAGTCTATGAGGATCAACAAAGTTTGGACTTTGGTTGAATCTTAAAAGGGTTCCAGGCCAATCGACTATAATGGGTTTACAAGAAAAATATTGGAGCGAACGGAAAGGTAGAGACCTATAAAGCCCGTCTAGTTGCCAAAGGGTATAGTCAACGAAAAGATATTGACTATGAAGAAACGTTCTCCCATGTGGCAATGCTCAAATCTATTCAGATTCTGCTTGTTATAGATGCGTACTATGATTACGAAATATGGCAAATGGATGTGAAAACAGTTTTCCTTAACGGAGAGCTCTAGGTCGAAGTCTATATGACTCAACCTGAGGGTTTTACATTGCCATCTCAAAGTAACATGGTATGCAAGCTACAAAGATCCATTTATGGATTAAAGCAAGCTTCTTGGAGTTGGAACATTCGCTTTAACAAATCATTTGAAAAGTTCAACTTTGTTAGATGCGATGAGGAACCATGCGTGTACAAAAAGTTCAATGGGAGCATTGTCATTTCCTTGTGTTATATGTTGATGACATACTACTTATAGGAAATGACAAAACAGTCTTGCATGAGACTAAGACTTGGTTATCCAAACAGTTCTCTATGAAAGATCAGGGAGAAGCAACCTATATTCTGGGAATAAAGATTTATAGAAATAGATTAAGGAGGTTACTTAGACTATCACAGTCTCAGTACATTGATATCATCATGAAGAGGTATAACATGGAAAATTTTAAGAGAGACTATCTACCGATATGCACTAGAATTACTCTCTCCAAAGAGGATTGTCCTCAGACTCAAGAAAAGAGAGAACACATGAGTAGGATCCCATATGCTAGCGCAGTGGGAGCCATCATGTATTCCATGACATGTACTAGGCTTGATGTAGCCTTCGCGCTAAGTGTAGCGAGTCGGTATCAGGCAGATCCCGGTGAGGAACATTGGAAATTGGTGAAAAATATTTTCAAGTACTTGAGAAGGACTAGAGACTGATTCCTCGTTTATGGAGATTCTAACTTAGAGTTAGAAGGGTACACAGATGTTAGCTTTATGACCGATAAGGATGATAGCAGATCGACATCAAGGTATGTCTTTTGCATCAATGGGGGAGTGCAGTGTGTTGGAAAAGTTTCAAATAAGCTATTGTAGCTGATTGGGTTACTAAAACATAACACATAGTTGCTTGTGAAGCTGGTAAGGAAGCGGTCTAGATGAGAAAGTTCATAGTTGAACTTGGAGTGTTACCATCAATAAAAGAACCAGTTCCTTTATTATGTGATAATAAAGGGGCTATCGCCCAGGCGAAAGAACCAATATCTCATAAAAGATCCAAACATGTTATGCGGAAGTATCATTTCATAAGAGAAATCATTAAGCATGGGGACGTTCCAATCCAGAAGGTAGAAGGACAAGAAAACGCAGCAGATCCACTCAAAAAGATTCTTGGTTCAAATGAGTTTGACAAGCACAAGTTGAATATTGGATTGAAAAGCATGGCGTGCTGGAATTAGTTCTAGGAATAGTACAATTGTTGTAACTATTTAAGAGCTATTTTCGTGTCATGTATTTTTGAACACATATGAATAAATAAAAATGGCATTCTTTTATCATTTCGATTATATTTTCATAATATATATGTGTATATAGTTTCATAGCTAGTATTATAGAGTCCATGATTAGAAACTTGTCATCATGATAGAGATCGTGATAAAGAGAATCAAGTTTTGGTAAAACTTAATCTAAATCGTTCTTGATCACAGGATAACTAATTGGAGATTAGTA
Source organism: Gynandropsis gynandra (assembly GCA_036759665.1). Classification (NCBI taxonomy): domain Eukaryota; kingdom Viridiplantae; phylum Streptophyta; class Magnoliopsida; order Brassicales; family Cleomaceae; genus Gynandropsis; species Gynandropsis gynandra. The sequence goes on from CM071861.1 coordinate 9,268,667, forward strand.
ATCCGGATAGATCAACATGTATGTGATGGTTTCTATTTGATAGAAATTAGTAGATCTCTTTTACTAAATCACATATATTGATGATGCATATATAGATATGATCATTTAACAGACCCAAAGGGAGAATTCCTAATGGTTGCATAACCATTGAACTGTCAATAGGAATTTCTCCGAAAGGATTGGAATATTGTAATTTCCGCAGACCTGAGATCAACATTGTAACTAACAAATTATCTACCATTCTTTGATTTTGGATACCTTGTGTCTTAGGGTGCAAGTTGAAAGGATATTGGGAATGATTAGATGCTTGTGTAGTTAATGATTGATTAAGATGGAATCCGTCAACTCTAGGTAAAGAGTTGGAGCTCTATGTTGTCAGTAATATAATGACTGAAAAGACCTTGGCCAGGGCATTTGAATGAGAGAAAAAAAGAGTCTTGCGATCATTCACCAGTCAGTTATGTTAGGCATGAAACATAGTTGATAATCTATTAGGACTTGATAATTAGATCATGTCCTAGGATTATCCGGAGCTGTAAAGACGGAAGGAAATAATAACATTACCCTTTACCATAGTTCTACAGAATAAGGATAATACTTCACACTATTAGGTCGTAGAGGAGTGTTGCTAGATGTCAACCTCGATTAGTTAATTAGTAAGACTAATTGGCTACCAGCTTAGTGTTGAATATGTGGGGTCACGCACTTGCTAGTGTTTCGATCTTCGCTGAGATTGTGAGACAATCTACCTGGGATATAATCGTATTCTTCGCTAGCACCGGGAATATAGTTGCATATGAAACGAAATTTCTCTCTAAGTTAGCATATAAGATATGCGAGGAACATATGTATAGAGATACATGCAAAAACATAATGACGTATGAGCAAGTGGGAGATTGATGGAATCGTAACGAGGCTCGGACCGAGGTGAGGTCTTGGTTCGAGCTTCAACGTATTAATGCTCAAACGGTCATATGCATTAAAATGGAATATTCTAATTTGATTCCTCGGAATATTCCATTTAGATGCTCTAGAATATTCTATTTAGATGCTTTTGGAATATTCCATTGAAATGGAATATTCCAATTTGATTCTTGGAATATTCTATTTAGATGCTTTTACAAATTTCTATAAAAGGATGCTAAGAGTTAACATCAAAACATACAATCAAAAACAAAAACTAGAGAGAAAGAAGAGAGTTTAAAAGAAAAACTCTCTTATAGTTTCGGTGTCCCGTCAAGGAGTTGATAGCGACGATCTGAGGCTTGACGTGGACTATCCGCAGAGACTCTACGTGTGAGGAGCTCTGTCCCCACCATTGTGCCATATTCATCCGAAAAGGTACATAAATATGTTTACATTTCTGCACGTAAAAAACATGTTAAATTACCTGAATACGACTAGATCTCATCATAGGGTTGTGTTTTTGCTTCCGCTGCATGTTATTAGAAACCTTACATCTTGCTCAACCACTGATAGTACTTCATTGTCTATGGTAGTTATAGGACTTCATTTCTAGTATATTCCCTTTAGCCAACGGTGCTTCACCTTATTCAATTTCATTATCTTTATGTTTGTTCAATATTTCTTGTAGTTCAGTTTATGTCCGCACTATCAACATTCAACGTTGGATTTAGTCTGTGGTTTGGATTTTGATTTGCTTCTGTACTTTCCAAAGTTGTTGTCCCTCTTTTCAAACCTACCATGTGAAACAATCAAACATTCTCCTTGATTTTTACGCGGCTTTCCTTGAGAATATAATGTTAATTCTTTTGTTTTTATAACAACTTTCACTTCTTCTACAAAAATGGTCGATCTTGAACATTTTTAAGCACTTATCATAATGGCTCATATAGAGGTGGAACAGAGTTTAAGACATACACAATTTGATATTCTTCTTCCACTTTAACTTGCAAGTTTTTAAATTCGAGATCATTTTCTAAAATATATCCAGATTTCCCTTCATTATTTTATCATCTTACATTTTGAAACCCATAATTCATTGCCTTAGATACATGTGATATGGTATGATTGCCCCAAATAGAGCTTCTCGAGCAATCTGCAGATTCCAAAATTGGCGTTTTTGTTGAATTGCTTCATTAGAATCTAATCCGAGTTGCAAATAATGACTCTCCTACTTCTTTACATTCTATCCTTTTTTTTGTTGAATCGCATTCCTTAAATTCATGACTCTCCTACTTCTTTCCATTCTTGAATCCAAATCTAAATCTTGCTTATTATTTTTCTTTAAGTCGATCACCACCTCCTTCTATAGTAAGGATTGAAGCTACTATATATATTTCTAAAATTATCTTGTTAGTTGGAGTCATTTGCTCATTATTTACATTGGCTTCATCCTCTTGATTCCATGAATCAATCATCAAGAGTAATCTCTCAGACCCATAATTCCGAGACTAACCTTTACTTGTAGTGCGAAGACGTTGCGAACTAAACCTTCAGACTTGATCCAAATTAAACTTGGACTCGATCAATTTTAGTTAGACTTGATCTAAGTCCAAGACTTTGTTTAGAAATGTGAAACAAGGTAAGAAAATGATCAATACACGAAGATTAGGAGTTCGGAAATTCAGTGCAATCGTCCTACGTCTCATGAAGAACTTAGGCTATATTAATTTGACTTGATACAAACAACTCTTGAGAGAGAAACAAAATCCGGTTTGGGAATCAATCTTCGATTTAGATGTTGCAATAAGGATTGAGTTAAAACAAGCACCACACAAAGGGAATAAAAGAGTTTTTGGTTTCTTTCTATTATTGATAGCATTAAGGAAAAACGGGCATTCACCGAGTACATCAAATGCTTTCATGACATCGAAGATGGAGAGGATGAGAATTCTCTTAGTTTTCACAGTGAGAAGTTGGCAGTAGCATTTTCATTTCTTATTATAAAAATCAAAAACGAATGAAATCACGAAGAATTTATGCATTCACCATGATTGTCATTATTTCATGAAGCATGTTTCTAGTAAACTTGGTGTGGAGATCCTAAATCCGAAATTGGAATAGGTTTTGTTGATATAGATCTTGACTGGTGGAGTCGCAGTCGTCCACAAACGCAGCGACTGCGTTTTGTGGCGAGTGCGAGCGACATTAAAGCCGACTGGTGGAGTCGCAGTCGCCCGCAAACAAAACGAAATGTATAATTTAAAAATCCGAAATTATGTTGCGTTACGTTCGTGTTTTGGTGCATTTTTATAAAATTATGAAAATACCCTTCTAATTTTGTTTATTATATAAAAACATTTATACATATTTCAAATTTTGTTTCAATGGTTTGTTATAGTTTATATTTATCGTAAATATATAAATATGTATGTATATATATATGGATGTATGGAAATATTTGATTATGTTTTGATAAAATTATTTTAAGTTTCTATTATAATTTATATTAATCGTAAACATATATATATATGCATATATATTGTATATTTAAATATTTTAATAATTTTTTAATTTTCAATTTATTTCAAATATTTGAAAATTATAATTAAAAAGTATACACTAAACAACAAAATTTAAATAAATTTTCTTATTAATAATTGTCTATTTCGATAATTTTGCTCAAAACGCAATTGCAACAGTTTTTTGCCATTCGCTTCAGACAAAATGAAATAAAACGCCGCCAATCGCTGACAGAAACGCCCTCAAACACAAACACAAATGCATCGTTTCCACCAGTCAAGCCTTTAGTCTTATCTTAGTCAAACTAATGTCATATCATTAGTATTTTTGTTGGAATTTTTTGTGGGGGTTTGACAAACATTTATTTTAGATTGTTTGTTGTATTTTTATTCTTTTTTTAATATAGATGAATTTTGTCAGAATTGGAGGCTATAAAAGTAGTTGGAACAACATACGAACGAGGTGTGCACTTGAAAATAAGAAAAAAAAAAAGAGAAAGAAAGACACAATACGAAAGACTAGTCAAGTGTCCATATTTTTGAATATCATTGAAGTTATAGAGATAGACGTTTGGAAACACTAATGGTTAGTGTTTTAAAATTTCGGGAAATCTATTATCTGAAAAATCGTGTGTCAAGAGATTTATTTACGAGTTCGATATCCGAATCAAGAAAGTATTGATTATGGACCGGTTACAACTCAAACAGAATGAAACTGTATATTGATTTATTACTTGGTAAATAAAATGCGTTTATTTTGATAAATTTTCGTATTCAAATATTAATATGTTTTTCACACAGGTTTCATCATTTTAAGGAGAGAACTTGTTCTTGCAAGGACTATTGGTGACACATTTGAAAAATAGTAGCAATTTTGTCTTCTTTAGAAAAAAAAAATCATCTATAACCCCACACTTGTGGAAGCAAAAGGAGTACAAGTCTCAGTAGTCATGTTTAGATTCAAGCTTGTGATGAGGCCATTAATATGTAAGCATCACTTAAACACTATATTCCTATGGTGAGTCAATCATCATTCTGAAGGGCAACATAGTTCAACGGTATTGGTACGTTGGCTCTGCCGCGTTCTTTCCGTTCTTTTCCACCCGAAAGTCCAGGTCGACTCGCCCGTTGTCCAATTGGGGTTCTAGTCACATTGTCTGAATTAAGACTATTGCCCAAAGGCTTCTTTTTCGCAGACCTAGAACCATACAAAACTTCTTTTTCCAAAGCGAGTTGTCCTTGTAGGCGTTTTTGTTCCTGTTATGTAAAGAACATCCTAGCATCAACATTGAAGCTTAAGCACACAACCGATGCAGACTCTAACGCAGATTCAAACATATAACACGAAAATCTAAGTAGTCTATCTTATGCATCAGAATCCACCATGTTGGGGCATGGATTCAGCATCGTGAAAGTTCAAAGAAGCATACCCGCAACAGACGCTTTTCCTCTTCTCTTTTAGAACGTAAAACAGCATATTCTTCTAGCATTTGCAATAGCGGGCGCTGGAATCAAAGGCATAATGTAATTAAGCTAAAACTGCCATACACAAAACCAAGTACAAACATCAAAGCAAGTAACTCGATGCCTTGTTACCTTTTCATATAAGAACTGGACTCCGCATTCGTTTTCCCAATCTTTGACTTTGGTGGTCAGGTTTTCAATCATCCCTAATGGAAGAAGAAACAACACAACTGATGTCACATCCGAGACTGATCAACTTTTCAACCAAATTTCCGTATTCAGCGCCATAGAATTACAGAAAAAAATAAAGGAAAAACCAAGCTTTCTTTTCCTCTCTCCTATGACCTGAACCTTAACTCCTAGACAAGAGAAAAGCTTTCGTGTGAAAGTTAAATACGCTGAACCATGGGATCACATCAAGACAAAAAAAGAAGGTTTTTGGAGGATAATAAACACCACAAAAGCAGCTAGCAGCAGTAATTAAACAAATATAGTTCATGAGGCCAAGCAATCAACTTGTGCACCAATCACAACTTTGAGTTGTCCATCGTCGGTTAAAGCTAATTATTTGCTCATGGAATACTCATTGATCAACTATCTGAGAATCTAAATGCATGCCGAAAAAATATTAGAACCTAAAGAAATCAGATTTTAGAAAACAATGAAGACATCGACTGGAGGACTTATGGACCAAAAGCTGTATGCATCATAACTATATTAAGCAGGTAACAAAAGCATAAAGATCGTATCAGGACTCGCCAGGGATTTTGTTGATAAGGCTTCTTGCTTTCTCTGCACGTTTTAAATTTTTGTGTGCTCCTCGTACAGCACTGAAGCGATTTCCATCCTTAATGACAATACAGAGAACACAATGTTTTACAGTAAGTAGAATTATGTATTGGCACTCTAAACACTTGAGCAAATACTACCCTAAAACTCAGATTTTTATTTCCAGAACCACGTATAGGACATTCGAATAGGATTAGGTATTTCAGAAGATTTGTAAGCTTCTCAGTGAATTTGTTTAATTAAAAAAAACAAAGCATAATAAACCAAAATTTTAAAAGGGAATCAATTCTGAGCTTCATGGTGTTAGTATTTAAGGCATACGCTTAGCTATAAAATCAGTTTGAAATCCCACATCTAGATTTTATGTAAACATTATCTTGATTAAAAAAGCATCTAAAGTAAACCGATTTTGGTACTAACCTAAATTTATGTAAACATATCTTTATTCAAAAGAAAGCTTCTATAGTATAAGCACTTTGGTACTTACCTTTTCATATTCATCAAGCCACATTTCCTCCTCTGATGCATGTCTCCACTTCTCAACTTTGTCCAAAATGTCCTTCCTGCTCAAAGCTTCCTCTTTCGCCTTTTCAATTTGTCCATCAATGCTCACAAGAATATCAGAGAGATCAACGTCACCTTTAAAGCAAGAATTAATCATCAATCGCTAGATAAAGAATCTTACTGCAACAAAATCATGCACTGCATCGACTAAATTCTAGAGGGAAGTACAAAATCATGCACAGAGCCTTTCAAAGGAATTATGGAAAGATGGATTTGGACATAGATATGAATGACAGTGTTCCAACTCTACCCGCAGCTGAAGGAAGAATCCTCAATCTGTCACGCCTATCTTAAACAAGTATAAGAGAATGTAATAACTTAAGCAAATTTGAACAGAAAAATAAAACAAACAGATTTAGATTTACTCAATAATAGCTCGAAGAAACTGTAGAAGTAAAGACGAAAATGAAGAAACTTAGAGAACAAGGAGGAAACAGCCATGCCACAGAGACAAATACTATCAGAGACAAAGAACGTGAATTTTCTTTTTTGCTTAAGAAAAATGAAGTCAGCATTCTGTAAGAAAAAGGAAAGAGACCTCCAAAGCAAGCTGAAGAAAATTTATAAACAACTTGCAAATATTGTATTTTTGGAAATCGAGCAAACAACACATTGAACTGTAACGAAACCAGATTTTGGGAAAGTTAATGAATCAACACACGCAAGAAGAGATTGCACGGTACCAGATTCTACAAGGCTGACAAGCATCTGCCTTGCAGCATCACTATCGATATCCATATGGACCCCTCTGTATATTTCTTCCAGTTCACTCTGCCTCTTGAGCACCAACTCTTTCATTTTGCTGGATTTCAGGGTATTCAATCTCCCCACTTCCACTTCAGCCTGTGATTTAAATATTAGTCTAGACATGCTCAGCCACTAGCCAGCGCAGTAGGCAAGTGCCACTTTTAATTGAGATGACGAATGCAATACCTGCTCGATGACATCCAGACTAAGGCATCCCTCCTCAAAAACATCATAATCTTCAGAAGTAAAACTAGTGACATGGTCAAATCTTCTCCTTTCATCAAGTGGTGTGTCCATAAGATTCCATAGCTCTTGCATGGTTCTTCCCAAACCTTTTATCTGAAGTAAATAAGAATTACAACAGACAGAACACTTGATTATAATTATGATTTGCATAGATTTTCTTCAGCTTCTGGATTTGGCAACAAATGGTAAACGCATCAATGCCAATGAATCATCTATTAGAGAACCAATATGAGACATAGGTCAGATAACTCTCCATAGAGTACTAATAAGAAATACATTTAGAAGTAGGGTACACATGGAGGAGCCAATGTGCTAAAATAAACGAAAAGAGAATTTCCTAATTCTGAATCTTAAAGCAACCAAATATGTATATCATAGCCATGAACTAATTTTCCAAAATTCTAGATAGCTATACGTCTTTACTGTTGTTTCGAAATGCAATAACTCCATAAAAAATGAAAATAGACAGTTTTGCTATTCAGGTGTTTATATTATTCCATAAACATAGTCAACAGCTCATAGCCGGCGCTACATACTGGAAGACAACTTTGATAAGGTAGCAGCATTCAAGGGTACCATCATGGAATGTAGTATGAGAATCATATTCTTTCATTCATAAAGGAAACCAACAGATAAGGAAGCACGTGTTTAATCGCTCTTAAAAGCAAGAATCTCAAGTGTTGTGGAAAAACATTTGGATTTATATGAAATTTGAATAACATTCTTAGATTACCTTTTCCAGCCTCTCCTGCTTTTCTTGCTTTAAAGACCCTAGAAGGTTGGTTAATCTAGCCAGAGTATCATTACTGATGCTCTTCGAATTAGTCGTTGCACAATCAGCGAAGCTTGTATGAACATCACTTACTGCCTTTGAGAACTCAAACGACATCAAAACTGACAACTCGCGGACAGAACTGATATATGCATTCACTTTCTGAAGACGAAGAGCCTGAAAATTAAACAAAAACGATAGGTGCAATGATAAGACTGTAATTATAATATTCTGAAGCTAGATAGAATGTTAATAATATTGAATCACAATAATAAAAAAAAATCAACCTTCTCATTCTGAAGATCCTGCAAGTGTACTTTATGTTCCTCCAACTTTCTAAGTGTCAGATCGTTTTTATCAATTTTTGAGTCAATGGAAGAGATAGTATAGTCATTTCCCGTTATGTCACAAGAAATCCTCATAATTTTGGTCAATGTTTCAGTAAATTCTCGTAATCTTTGATCCTTCTTCAACTGCAAGTTCTCTAATACAGGCTTTGTGGAGGATATTTTCTCCTTCAGAGTGCCTTTTCCCTGCTCAAATGGAAAGAAAACACAACGTATGAAAACAAGTATACTACCTAAGACGGACTACCAGACACTGTTTATACAAGATACATACCACAATAGGAAGAGGCAAACAATTGTAAACTCTTATGCATACATATATATATATATATATATCAATCTCCTAAGAAAAGAATTATTATAAACCATAGAAACGTCGATGCAGTGGTACCATGAGTATCCCACCCTTGTAAAAGAAACTTGTTCACCGAGGGAAGATATTAGGTTGGCAATTTCAGCTTCAGCCTCAGCTAATGACTGCTGCAAATCAGCTTTGTACTTCCTAGTTTTCTCAACCTTTTTGCAGTAGATATGAAGGCATTCTTGCTCAAGTTCTAGTAGCATCTTATCTCTATCTTTGTCACTTTCCCCGATGTCATCCCATATGATCTGCATTGGAGTAAAATCTTGGGATATGTAATCATGAAAGGAAACAGACATGTTCATTCGCTGTTGATATGCTAGTCAGATAATAGCATCTAGATTAGTTTCTGATAATATTAAACAGTGATAATATGGTATACCAGAATAATGTAGAATGACTCCTATGCAACACTATGATAAGTAATAGCTAAGTATGATAGTTAACAGGTTGCAAGACAATTCCACCAACAAGGAAATTCATCATGCTAAATCGAGCATGAAAACAATGGGCCCTCAACGTGTCCACAACAAAAACTCAAAACATTGGCAAGATATTATCGGAGACAAAATGCAAAGAAATTCAAAGTTGGACTGAGCATTTCTCTCTGAACTAACACTTGAAAATTCCTACTTGTAAGACACCAGAGCACGTTAGAAACGAATAATTAAAGTAAATTATGAACAAAAGACTGGCCCCGAAAATAACCGAAAAAATAATACAGAAAAATATAAACACCTACAAAGCCCAATTTTGGTTTCTAATCAAATTCTGAAGCAGGCAAGGGAATGGAACTGATTATCAACTATGAGTCCAAGAGAGCGACAGAAAGAACAAAATTTCATTAATGAACGGAAAGCGAGAGCACTTCCAACGAACAATTTCGGAAAAACAAATTGGAAACATAGAGATAACGACCAAATCAAAACCCTAGGCATAACACGGATGGTACATGCCAGCAACCACAACAATCACCGCCCGACAAAAGCAGGAGACGAAGAACAAGAGACATAAAATGGAAGCAGAGAACAGATGAGGAACCTGCAATTCGTGTAGAAGGGAGCTGCAAGTTGTACGCGAGGGAGACGGAGAGGGCAACGGCGGGGGAGGCATACCTGTTTGTCCGCAGCGCCGGAGGAATCAAGAGGAAGGATATCACGGATGTGCTCAAAACCCTAGAAAATGATAACGACAGTGATCAAGAGGTCTATCTAGTTCGTAGACTTTCCAATTCTGGATTCAGCGGTGAAGATCCCAAAGAGATTTCATAGAGAGGAAGAGAGCGAAGAACGATTTGGAGAGTGTGTTTTGGCGGCAAGATGATAAGTTTGTTTTTTTTAATTGGATTTGACAAAGTGCCCGTGAGTTTGAATTGTCTTTTTTTTAGATTTTGTCAAAATATTGTAATAAAACAATTTACATATATTAGCTCCAGGCAAAAGGTGGAATATCAGAAATAGGGTTAAATCACTTCAAAAATACCCTTCCCCAAAAAAATTATTAAATCCGAAAAATAAAAACTGAAGAAAAGACAAATTTGCCCTTAACGTTGGAACGTGGAAAAATGGAAGTTCGGCAGTTTTTCGACGTGAAAAACTGCCGAAAACGAGAAAGCCGAACAGTTTTTCGCCGTGAAACCTGTTTAAAAGTTGATAGCAAGAAAGAAATAAGTGATTTCGAACTTGAGAGGGAACGATTTGAAGTTGGCGAACGATTTGAAGTTGGCGAGAAGGAAACTGGCGAAGAGAGCACGAAGAGAGCACGAGTCAATCTTCAATGGAATCAATAAGTGTAAGTAGTTCGATTTCTAGAGTTTTGCAAGCTTTCGAGTCACAAAATAGTTTATTGATTTGAAATGGGTG
>CM071861.1:9313911-9329546 GCA_036759665.1 Gynandropsis gynandra
ACAAGGGTCGCAGGGGGACAAGGGTCGCAGGGGGACAAGGGTCGCAGGGGTCCAAGGGTCGCAGAGGAACAAGGGTCGAAGAGGGACAAGGGTCGCAGGGGTCCAAGGGTCGCAGAGGAACAAGGGTCGCAAGGGACAAGGGTCGCAGGGTCAAACTGGGTCGCTGGGTCGAACTGGGTCGTAAAGTCGCAGGGGTATTTTGGGAATATCAACATTTATACGGGTACTTTTGAAGTTAGAAATTTTTTCTTTTCCGGGAAGGGTATTTTTGAAGTGTTTTAGCCCTACGAGGGTATTTTTGAAGTTAGTATACGCACGAGGATGAGATAGAGGGAGGAAAAAATAGATAAATATTCTCACGAGCCCCACACGACACTGTTCACTTATTGTTCATTTTTACTTTGGTTTTAGTTGGTCTAATATACAACATTGAAATTGACCATGTGTTTAGGAAAAAACATATTATATAAAATAGGGGTAACTTCAAAAATACCCTCGTAGGGCTAAAACACTTCAAAAATACCCTCGTAGGGCTAAAACACTTCAAAAATACCCTTCTCGGAAAAGAAAAAATTTCTAACTTCAAAAGTACTTGTATCAACCGACTCACGGAGTCGAAGATGTTCATGCAACTCCTGCGACCCTTGCGACCCTTGCGACCTAACCGACTCACTGACACTGACACCCATTTCAAATCAATAAACCATTTTGTGACTCGAAAGCTTGCAAAACCCTAGAAATCGAACTACTTACACTTATTGACGCCATTGAAGATTGACTCGTGCTCTCTTCGTGCTCTCTTCGGCAGTTTCCTTCTCGACAAGTTCAAATCGTTCGCCAACTTCAAATCGTTCCCTCTCAAGTTCGAAAGCACTTATTTATTTCTTGCTATCAACTTTTAAACAGGTTTCACGGCGAAAAACTGTTCGGCTTTCTCGTTTTCGGCAGTTTTTCACGTCGAAAAACTGCCGAACTTCCATTTTTCCACGTTCCAACGTTAAGGGCAAATTTGTCTTTTCCTCAGTTTTTATTTTTCGGATTTAATAATTATTTTGGGGAAGGGTATTTTTGAAGCGTTTTAGCCCTACGAGGGTATATCTGATATTCCGCCTATAAAATATCTGGAGAGTGAGAGAGAGGAAAGAATTAACATGGAATGTACATAGCCATGTTCAACTGTCCATCTTTACTTATCTTTTAGTTAATATCAGAGTGTACTTGTGCTTCCCCCGATTGCAACTTAAATATTTACGGATAGCTTGTTATTGAAAAAAGGTGTATTTATTTAGCAGTGGAGTGACAATGTAATGTAAAAAAAATTGAGGTGACAATGTAATATAAAAAAAAAGAAAAGAAAATAGACGTGTAGTTGTTTACACTTAATACATTGGAATTTTTTTATAAACAACGTTAATTGTTTTCGTGAAATCTTTCTTGTTTTGGTCTAAAGTTAAAATTTAAATCTCTTTTACCATTGATACAACAACATACAATTAATCATAATTAAATACTGATCGAGGTAGGTATAAACCAACATCGGTTAAACTCTATCATTGGTTTTTATTGATTGTAATTACAAAAATTAATAATAGAAAATTATTTTCGTCCAAAATTAAATGGCAATGTCATATCGTTTCATATTAATGGTAATCGTGGAATGAATATTTTGTTACATGCATTGGTTCTAGTCATGATTTTCCCTCTATTGTATGATTTACTAATTGTATACTTTGAAGGAGTGTTCTATTGCAAAATCCAAGTAATCAATGTTTCTCAACAACATTATAGGTGTACCTATTTTGAGCTTTAAACAATGATTGGGTATTGCATGGATCTTTATTGTGTTTAGAAATTTAGTTTTGTGTGTTTCGCTTGCTTCATTTTTTCTCATTGTTTGAAGGACATAGAGTATCTTAGCTCAAAGATTTGGTAATACACCTCGACATCTTCTCTAATAAATTATAGTTTATTTGATCGATTCTATAGTGTGTAGGCATAAAATTGCTCTTTCTTGAAACTGATAAATGTAATTCTAGTGATCTGCAAAGTCATTGTACAAATGTTTTGGAATATCAATTAAACATTATCCATCGTTTGGTTCGGAAAGTTTACCATCGTTCTAAGTTTAGTACCTAGTTGAAAAATGTTGTCGATGTGATGATTTTCGGGTTACTTTTTAGTGATAGACACATGTTTGTTTTGAGTTTTAACACACAATAATGATTACATATGTAAGATAAGTTTATTGATGCTCTAATTGTGTCTTGCCTACCACCTTTGGATACGATGGATAATTTATGAAAAAATCGCCTCCAAGAAAAAAAAAAGATTACATCCAAAAGGTTTCACTCTCATAAGTGAATTTGTAGGACTCGTGATATCTTTTAGTGTTTTGTCAAGCGTTTCATAACAATATTTATCTACCTTAGGTGCCTCATCTCCATAAAATAAATTTTGTGTTTTTATTAGTTCAGTTAAGTTAGTGTCAAGTTTAATGAAACATTTAGATTCCTCTCTTGTATCAATTGGGTTTACAAAGTATGAATGACCTATTAGGAATACTTTTAAGAATATAGATGCAACTCCACATGATGCGATGTTTAGAACTATGTGACATTGAGATTGAATTGTTGTTGATAATGGTTTGTAAGATAAAATTTCTACCGTTTCCTCCGAGTCCATGCAAAAAGAATGTTAAGCCTTTATCTTCATAAAGTACATCCATAATTTCCTTAATAACTTTTGATTGTTCATTTGTAAATTTCGAAAGAAATTTTTAATGTACTTCTTTTATCGTTGTTATATGTAAGCGAGTTCTTTATACATCAATCTATTATCGAAATAACACTTTCATTTTTTCTTTGGTATGGCATTGAAGGGTGTTACTTTGAAGATTTTCCATTTCATAAACATGTTTTCAATTTACTTAAGTGTATAGTTTTCTATTTATTAATCATACATCATCAGATCTGTTAAAATAAAGTTTTCTTTGTTAGATTATAAAAAATGAAGATCATTGTAAATAAGTCATAAAAGTGTAGATTGTTACCTGACAAGTTTAAAGCATTTTTACGCTTATAAATATCATCGTCCGCAAGGTGCTTCCACATGGATCACCATACATTTTGCGGGTAAGCTAAGCATTATGTTGTTAAGAATAGAACAAATAGAGTTTGAACGTATGATGGAGTTGCCCAATGGATGGTTTATTAAATTGTGTTAATATATACTTTATTATCGTCTAACAGACCTAACGCATGACAAGCTTTTTTAAATTTTGGATGTATTATTCCATTGCTGGTTCTAAGATGTTGAAAAGATGTTGGCCCTTTGATTTTGTTTAGCACTATTCTCATGCAATAGAGTTCGCCAACGTTAGGTGTGGTTTAATGCAATCTTCCTTCCATATGCAAAACCTCAATGTCGTGGGGTCTGGGTATTCTTACTTGAACTCCATAAAAATTTTATTGAAAAATTAACATAGTAAGTTATCGCGCTTCATTGTATAATAAATTGCATTTGATACATTCCGTAAACATTGTACATGTAACTTTTTGCTTGAATGTGAATTATGTTAAGGGTTTGATTTCCTGAAAGATGACACATTAACTCTCTGTTAGATGGAAGCTTAAATGCTCAACTCGAATGCTCCTAAAATGCGTATCAAATTTAAATATTTTACAACATGATTTACAACCAGACACATATCTACAATTAAAGTATTTTTTTCATCTCATCCACTAGTTATTGTGACGTTGTTAATGAGGTTGTTGTGCGAGTTGTGGTTATTCGGTCAACGCCTTTTTTATGTATTTAAATAAATATTGAATTGATTTTATTAGGTTACACCATTCGACGTTTATATGAGTTTTGTATTTTATTAGGAATTTGGAATTCTAAGGTACAATGTAACTATGGGCCAATTTTATTTTGTCTTTGATGATAAATCTATCGTTGTTAATTCTCTCATACACATGGTATTCATTGTCTATGAACGTGGACACATTATAAGCTCAACAAACTATTTTTTATTATTTTTTGCACTTACCTTTTTCCATGCAAGGTGATGATTTGTTTGACAAACCGCAAGGACCATGTACCATCATTTGTTGGAATTCTGCATAAAGTATTGGATTTGCATTCTTATTTGGTACCTCAATAGAAATGATGAAATCAATATTAGCGATTGTTGATTTTTTGGATGTTCTATTGAGAAAAATAAGATATGAACGCATGATAGCTCTTCTTTTGGAATTTTATAGTGTAAACAATTGCAATAATAAGTGAAACAGTGCCAAACATATGGTTCAATCTGAAGTCAAATATTAGGTTTTCAAGCTTTAATTTAAATATTTTTGAAATGATATTTAGACGATGTTTAGGTGATAAAACTTTGTTCATTAGTTTTCTTTGTATTTCAAGCCATTTGCACATTATGAATAAGTCTAGATAGCATAACTTTGGGCATAGTGCAATAGCAACTGTGCAGGCATCATTGTTTTGGGATCTAATAGTTGATCGTATTATTTTGTAATCTTCGGAACTAAGAGTACTCTGGTTGTTTCGAATGTACATTATTCGATCAAATCCCACCATACAAAATCCATCAACAACAAAGTGATGAAACAATATTCCGGAACGCAATAGAGTGGATGGCTCAGTCATTTGATTTTGTAATTGAAATGCCATATTGTTGGAATCAATTCTAAATTTGTATGGTAACATCTTCTCCGTTGGAAACTAATAGAGGATATTGTAGTGTTAAATATATTGGGTGAAGTTCACTAATGCGTATGAAATCATTGGTGTGTTTTTCTAGAAGAATGTCTTTAAGTTGATGTAATTCATCAAACTCTCAAACTAATAGAGCGACCACTTCTGAACTTTTGAGGGTGTTTTAATTCTTGTCAGTGGTTTTTCAGGTTTCTATAAGACATAATTTGATATCAATGGAATCATCAGATAAAAGTTGGCCTCTTGTCATTCTAAATACCTTAATCTAGATATTAGATCCATTTTCAATGGTGTTGTTTAGGGGTGGGCATTTCGGGTTATTGGACCGACCCAACCCGAATAATCCAACCCGTGAGATATATGGGTTTTATAAAAAAAAAACCATATGGTTTAAATATCAAAAACCCAAATGGGTTTGGGTCGGTCTGTGTTCGAGTTCGGGATAACCTGAGGAACCCGAACAACACGAAAAAAAAGAAAAAACCTAAACAACCCCTAACCCGAAACTGTGAGTCGTGACACAACTCCCTCTCCCTCTCACTCACACGTTTAAAACTCGTTTAAAACCTGAATTACCCGTTTAAAATCCGAATTATCCGTTTAAAACCCGAATTAAGCGTACTTAAATAACCCAAAAAACCCGAAGAACCCGAATTACCGAAATATCTGAATAACCCAAATACAATTTGGGTTTTTGGGTTCAATGTTTCAAAATCCGAACAACACAAACCCAGACCGAAACCCGAGGAACCCGTCCCGTAAACCAAATGGGTTTTTTTGGTTTCTATTTTTTATAACCCGAGAAACCCGAACCCGGACCAAACCCGAGGAACCCATCTCGAAACCCGAATTGTCCATCCCTAGTGTTGTTGATGCATATTTGAACTCAAAATGTTGTATGTAAAAAAATATATGTTAAGCAACAATCGTATTTGGAAAATAACAAGTATTTCGAAGGCTAGAATATTTAGTTGTTTCTCCATCTGCAAGTAAGAGGGTTATGATGTTATCGTAATTTTGTATGTGGATTTTAAATATATAAGGACCTTGGTTGTTTCTTGAAGTGTCTATTTTTTTCTCCCATTGAAGTGAATGTAAACATCATATTATGCGGATCTATATTATTCGTGGAAAAGTGACACGCGGTCTCGTTAAAAATCCGCCATCGGAAAACCCCGTGGGACAAAACCGATGAAGGGAAAAGAGTACACACGGGTCACTTACCTAAGTAATAACCTTTCGGGGCGGGCTTCTGCGTGAATAACGTTACGTAGGTTCGTGACTTCACGTGGACTTGAATAATCTTTTTGAACGTGAACGGTCGCGAGGATCCCGATGATGGCGTCCTTAAGCTTCGTAGCCTTAGCTTGGGTCATGGGACCGGCTGGTAAGGTCAACGCTTCTTCCTCCTAAGCCCTAGCTCGAGTCACTAGACCATCGTCCTTTCATCCGGTCGCATCCGCCTTTCGTTTAGCTCGGGATGGCTCTTCCTTTTCGTAGGTCACGTCTCGGGTCGCGCTGATGGCGTCTCGGGTCATGCTGGTGGTGTCTTGGGTCGCACTGGAGGCGTCT
This sequence comes from Gynandropsis gynandra, assembly GCA_036759665.1. Classification (NCBI taxonomy): domain Eukaryota; kingdom Viridiplantae; phylum Streptophyta; class Magnoliopsida; order Brassicales; family Cleomaceae; genus Gynandropsis; species Gynandropsis gynandra. The sequence continues at coordinate 9,320,218 of CM071861.1, forward strand.
CGAGTTGCACTGGAGGCATCTCGAGTCGCGCTGATGGCATCTCGGGTCGCGCTGATGGCATCTTGGGTCACGCTGGTGGCGTCTCGGGTTGCGCTGGAGGCGTCTCGGCTCGCACAGGCCGACTCTTCTTCAGCATTGTTGGTCGCGTCCTCCTCTGCATCATTGCTCGCATCCTCGACGTCGTCCAGGATTATATTAATAGTCCGATAGTATTTGGTTCATCCAAATGAGCTATGTGCTGCAACTTCCCAATGTTATATATTCCGGCTCTGCCGTAGATAAAGATGTAGAGTTTTGTTTCTTACTGTGCCACAAAATAAGATTATTTCCAAGAAAGAAACATCCTCCTGAGGTGTTTTTCCGATCGTCGGCATTTCCACCCCAATCTGCATCACAAAAACCTACCAATACACAATTAGTATCTTTATTGTAGTATATACCAAACTCAATAGTTCCCTTCACATATTTGATTATTCTTTTTATGGCTTGAAGATGGGATTGCTTTGGATCGGCTTGATATTGTGCACAAATTCCTACACTTGCTGCGAGATCAGATCTACTTGCGGTTAAGTAAAGTAGACTTCCTATCATGCTCAGGTACAGTTTTTGTTCTACATCTTCTCCTTCGGAATCTTTTGTCAATTTTGTAGTTGTAGATATAGGCGTGTGAGCAGTTTTGCTGTTTTCCATTTCAAATTTCTTCACTAAATCTCGTGCATACTTGCTTTGTGATATAAAGATTCCATCATCTAAATGTTATACCTGCAAATCAAGGAAAAACTTTAGTTCTCCGAACATACTCATCTCAAATTTGTTTGTCATCGTTTTCACAAACCAGTAAACTTTCTTTTGAGATGTTGAAACGAAAACGATATCATCAACATAAATTTGAACAATGAGTAAGTGATTATCAGATTTATGTTAAATAAAGTTCGATCAACTCCCCCTCCCTTGTATCCTTGTTGATGAGAAATGTGGCCAGCCTATCATACCACGCCCTTAATGCTTGTTTTAATCCATACAACGCCTTCTTAAGTCGATAATCATGATCTGGATGTTTATGATCCTCAAAACCTTGAGGTTGTTCAACGTATACTTCCTCTTGGATGATTCCATTCAAGAATGCGCTCTTCACGTCCATTTGATATAACCTGAAACCAATAACAAGAGAAACTCCAACTAGCAATCGTATAGATTGCCTAGCAACTGGTGCGAAGGTTTCATCAAAATCTATCCATTCAACCTGAGTATATCCCTGAGCTACAAGTCGTGCCTTATTTCTAGTAATTTGACCTTCTTCATTAGTTTTGTTTTTGAAAATCCATTTGGTCCGAGTCACGTAGTTTCAGTAGGTCGAGGCACTAGATACCACACATCATTACGCTCAAACTGCTCCAATTCCTCTTGCATGGGTTTTATCCAAAACTCATCATTCAACGCCTCTTTTACATTTTTTGGTTCATGTTGCGATGTGAAGCAAACAAATCTCACCAAATCATTATAATTGATACGTGGTTTGTTCCTCATTCTTCTTGATTCGTAAATATCCCCAATGACATCTGTTATGGAATTATTTTTGTGTACTTGAGTTGAAGTGATTTCCTCTTCCATATCCCTTGTCGAGTTCTCCTTGGAACTTCTTGTTTCTAGACTGTCAGTATGTTTCTCAGGTGAATCTTCAGCTTCCACATGTATATTCACCGCATCTGTTTGTAACTGTACCACAGTTTCGTCAACGGATTCTGAATTTTGACTATCTTCATAAAAAACAACGTTAGTGGATTCAATAACAGTCTTGGTACGAAAATTATATACTCGAAAAGATACTGAATTCGTACCATATCCAAGGAACATACCATCATCACTCTTTGAGTCGAACTTACCAAGATATTCCCGATCATTGAGTATATAGCACTTACACCCAAACACATGAAAATAATTGATATTTGGTGTCTTACCTTTCCATATTTTATATGGAGTTTTCTCAGTACCTATTCGAGCATAAACTCTGTTGATGATATGACAAGCCGTATTTATGACTTCTGCCTAGAACCGAGGTGCAACTCCCTTACCGTGCTGCATTGCCCTAGCCATTCCCTGCAAAGTTCTATTTTTTCTTTCCACAACTCCATTTTGTTGTGGAGTTTTCGTAAACAGAATATTCATGTGAAACACCAAGCTTATTACACCGATTTTCAAAAGACTCATTCTCAAATTCACGACCATGATCACTTCTAATCCTCTTAATTCTTCCTTTGGTATTTATCAAGTTTAAGCACAAATAATGAAAGACTTCCAAGGTTTCACCTTTCTCTCGAAAAAACCTAACCCATGTATATCTTGAAAAGTCATCAACACATACGAAAACATACCTTTTCCCACTTATGCTTTTAGTTTGCATCGGTCCCATCAAATCCATGTGAAGCAAATCTAGTATGTGTGTGGTCATGATTTGCGACATCTTCTTGTGATGTATTCGAACTTGTTTCCCTTGTTGGCATGGTTTGCAAATGACTTCTTTTATCTTTGACATCCTGGGCATACCTCGAATCAACTCAGAGTTAGACAATTTAACAATAGTTCGATAATTTACATGTCCTAAATGTTGATGCCATAGATGAATTGGATCTTGTGTAACATAAAAACACTTCATTTCTTCTGTCCAGATGTAGCAGTTGTTAGGTGCTCTTTTCCTTACATAAACATTCTAACCATCTTCATTCGTGACAATGAATTTCTCATGTGAGAAAGAGACATGTAACCCTTGATCACATAGTTGACTAATACTGATCAAATTTGCTTGAAGTCCTTGCACAAAATGAACATTAGTCAGCTTTGGTTGTCCAATCGTCATACTGTCACCTTTTCCTTGTATGTTTCCTTCTCGTCCATCACCGAAGGTTACATTTCCTCCTTTGGCAGTTTCTTTAAAGTTTGACAGCAAACTAAGATTATCTGTCATATGTCTTGAACAACCACTATCAAAGTACCGCATTGAATCTTTCTCATTTTGTATCGAAGTAAAAGCAACATTGCAACTTAGATCCGATTTCCTAACCCAGATTTGCTTAATCGTAGGTTTTCTTACTGTCATATACCTTTCGCTCTTTTTACCATATTTTTCTAATATTAGGTGTAGACCAGTAAGGAAATTTACCTTGGTATTGTCGTGACTTACCTCGAAACCATTGTGATTGATTCTTTCTTCGTGACTTACCTTGGGACCGTTGTGATTGAAAATGAATCAATCTTTTCCTTGTTGTTCTCTTGTTGAAAGTTCTTTGAGGCTTCCATTCATAATACTTCATTGGATAGCAATTTATTCGAATCCTCTTTTTTCGTAGTAGTAACATCTTCTCTGCTCTTTTTTTATATTTGGAGCTCACATGCGCGGCAGGTATACTTTGAGCATTTGAAGGTGTATATGTTTCTGTCAGAACTTCACTTTTGACAAATTTTCCTTCATTACGAGAGCTTTCTCCTTTGTACCCAAGTCCATAGTGATTTGAATCTTTCTTTCCTATTGTTAGTAGATAGTCCAACTTTTCAGTTCCATTTGACAACATCCTTAAATTCTTCTTCGTTTCTTCTAGTTGACTTGAGACTTGATTCACCTCTTCCTCCTTTTTTAAAAGTTGTTTCGTAATAACCTTTAATTGTGAGTCAACAACATTCTTTTCTCTAAGAATCTTCAAATTTTGTTGACCCATCTCAATACATTTCTCGAATAACTCTTTCATAGTCATCTCATCATCACTTTCGTCATTTGATTGTTCATCTTCACTTGTGATGACACCATAGAAAGAGACATAATTTATCATGTCTTCTTCTTCACTTTCTTCCTCTAAATCAGTAGATACTTCCTAAGTAAGAAGAGACTTGTTTGTCTTTTGGATATAATGGCATTCATTCTTCATGTGTCCAATACCTTGACAATTGAAACATTTAGTTTCATCCAAGGCTTTTAGAGTTGCTTCTCGTTTTTGAACACTAGGGCATTCATTCTTAATATGTCCATATCCCCTACACTCATGGCATTGAACTTTAGATTTTCCTTCTTTCTCCAGGTATGCCTTGCATGTCTTGGGGTATCCTCGTGGCCTTCTTTTTAAAAATTTATTAAATTTCTTCGCTAACAAGGATATGCCTCCGATGAGTCCCTCGTCTTCTGAAGAATTTTCTTCCACTTTTAGTGTTATTCCTTTAGATGCACTTTTACTTACTGATCCTTGTTCCAACTGCAACTCCATTTCATACGCGGACAAGATTCCCACAATCTCCTTAAAGCTTGTTGTGTCGCTATTAAGTGACATATTCATTGCTGCCTTTTGTGCTGAAAACTTCTTGGGTAAACACCGAAAGAGTTTCTTGACAAGCTTCTTGTCTTCATAGGGTTGACCAAGAACATGTGCTTCATTGGCCAAAGCATTTAATCTTCCACTAAACTCTTTCACGCTTTCGTTTTCTCCCATTTCAATCTTTTCAAATTGATGTTCAAGAATATCCAATCTTGTTCTCTTCACACTAGGAGTTCCTTCGTGTATTGTTTCAAGTGTGTCCCAAGCTTCTTTAGCAGATTCGCAACCTTGTATTTGTTTAAATTCTTCCATATCAACTAAAGCGAACGAATATTGTCGCTAATGCCTTTGCATTATAAGTAGATGATCTCTTCTCAGCCGATGTCCATTGATCAAGTGGTTTCTCTTTTTCGTTGCCTTTGTCGTCAATCATCATAGGAGGATTCCAACCATACCTCACAGCTCCCCAAGAATCTTCATCTATGCCACATATATTTGCTCTCATCTTAACCTTCCAATACCCATAATTAGAAGAATTGATTATTACGGGCTTGCAATACGAGTATAGATCTCGTGTTCCTTCCATCTCACCCTTTAACAGGATCTCAAGCGAATATTATTTTTCGTTTCCAGCTCTGATACCAATTGAAAGAACTAAAGAGTAGATGGTCAATACGTTTTGGTGGAGTTTTAAAACTCCAAAGGACTTTCTATTTAATTCAAACGGTCTTCCATGTACACTTGAATACAGACTCAGATTCACCCTGAGACTCTACCCGTCTTGAATCTAAATTCTAAGCCCCGAGCGTCATACACTCGTGTATGACCGCCTAAGATTATTCTCACAATAGCCTTAGATTACAGAATGACTCTCAAGCCACTCTCCCACAAATCCCTAGATACACCATCTACGATTTGTATAAAAAAAACTTCGCAAAGTGAAAAGAAACTCTAGTTTGGTTTCCTCGTTTTAAGCTCCACTTCTCTCTTTGTCATTGATGAACTCTCAATTCAGATGGAGAAGTCTCAATTTGTTAAATCGGACCAACCTTCTTTAAATAGATCTTCATGATGTGTTTGTTCCAATTTTTATGCTCCTTGTTTTTCTCCAACAACTTTCATATTTTTAGCTCCTTGATTTTCTCCAACAAACTCCATGTTTTTAGCCTTTGGCTTAACTATTTTTGACCTATTCAAATATGAAATTTCAGCAATCAAAATAAGATCATAATACTCTAACAAATTTCTTCATTTATTTCCATTTCATAATTCTCTAACGCCACAATTTTTACCGTGAAATAACCATATTTCATAATTATCTACAAAACAAACCTTTTAAAGGTGTTTGAAAATAATTTCTTAACTTCAATACTACATGTTTTTGCATCTTTTACATGGACATAACATTGTGGCGTGTTCTTGATACAAAGGTTGCATCGACGCAAAACTCATGAAGTTATCCAATCCGTGTAAGAATTCTTGAGTAAATTCCTCGGTTACGAGATCTTTTATTCTATACATCTACTCTCTTGATCTGTATATATCTCTATTTGAAGAAAACGACATTGTTTGAAAATATATTTTGTGTTGCTGGCTTAATGGTAAACAGTTCAAGTTTGATGTATAAATGATGAATATTCCAACGAATGCCCGTTGGGAATACCAACAAATGACCGTTGAAATACAATGTTGAATTATTCCAACAATAGCCTCAAAATTCTAAACTTTCAATAGACATCTATTGAAAATACTAACAGATGCTCGTTGCTCCTTATAACAGGCATCTGTTGGATTATAATGTATGTTTTTAATGGGTTTCCAATGGATGCATAAGCAATTTTGCAAAGGATATTATTTGTTGATCATCCATTGATAATTCCAATGGATTGCAACGGACTTCTAATCGTTGATAATTTCAAAATTTTCATTACAATCCATTACAAATAGTATCAATGGACGGATCCATTGATACATATGTTGATATTCGTCTGTTTTTTGGTAGTATTGCCATCTTAATTACTAAACCGACTAACCTAATCCAAGTATGATCAATCATTCTATCTAATTGTGTATGATCTAATATAACCCAATGTCTCCGTCTGTAACTATACCATCTGACAGTGAATTCATGTGGCTATACAAGAATTGAAAGAATTAGAACATGCATTAAACTATAGAAGCAAAGAACACAAATCCATTCATGAAGTACGATGAGTTCAAATACACAAACCTCTAGAGTAAATCACAAATCACATCTATGTATCTATATCTTGGGAAAGAACTACATTAAAAATAATTAAAGAGAAAGGTTTAGAGAATCTAAGCCGATATCCCGATCGGTCGCCATTATGACCTCCTCTTCGAGCCATCTCCATCTATAGGTTGATCTTTCGATGACGTGTGATAGCTTTTTCACTCTGCTGCAAGATCCAAGAGTCTTTTTTTACTCTCCTCGTGCTCCATTTTGTGCCTCTAGTCATCCCCAATTTATTGGAAAGCATCCTCTCATTTAAGTTTTATGGAGATCGGTAAACTGTTTGGTTGAGCGGCACTTTGCTCAGACCGAGTAGTTGGTTGCACACATTTTTCTTATAAGAATCGAAGATAACTTTAACCACTCCTCTAGGCTGCTTGCTTGAGCAAAGATTGCTCGGGTCGAGTGTTTCAACTGGAACTTTTGGAACACTCGATTTCTAAGTGCTCGACTGAGAGTTTTGATGCTTGGACTGAACGTTTTGACTGCTTCCTCTTAGGATGCTTGTTTTCATGCTAAATTTCACCATGTTTCTTCATAATGTGTTCATTATCATATGTTACCTAAAAGATCATAAAATGACCCAAAAAAGACGTAAAAATAAACTAAAATAAACACAAAATGAAATAGAAAAATACAACAAATAATAGAGAAAAATTAAGGTGATCAGATGTACAAGAGAATTGAACCGAAAATTCAAGGTGTATCTAAAGAGTTTATTTATGAGGACATTGGGCTCGAAATGGAACCAAAGGAGGATCACACGAAAGAGGAGCTACCGCAAGGAAACGAGCAGACCGAATCTTCCCATGGCCTACTCACACGTGGAAGAGCCAGGAGCTTGCGTAACAGAGCAGTGGAGATTGTGATGGAAGAATTAGAGAGTCTTAATCAGAAAGAGGATTCAGGCCCAACCCAAACAATTGTCAAGTCGGTCTCTTGCATTGAAGCGAGCCTCAATCTGCCCATCTAAGTGTCGATGGGCTCGTGCAATACGGATAAGGAAAGACGTAAGATAAAGATCTTTCCTTATCCTTTCCCAAGACCAAAAAATCCTCTCCAACGACTAGGAAATCTTCCAAGCCAATTTTATCCCATTGGGTCATCTTCTTTCCCGTTCTGAAGATTCTCAACGGTCATAAAATCTTTCCAAAGGTTAGTAGATCAATCCATTATACAACATTTACGCATTTTCCTTATTGTAACATGGAGTCTCTCCTGTAAAAGGACTCCTTTTCATTTGTAAAAACACATTGAAAATTTGAAGAAAATAAACTCTTTTCGTATTCTTGAACAATATCCAGAACACGGTGACTTCAACTTGTTCCGGGAATAATTGAAGCCATTATTCGACTGTATCAAGAGGCTTTCGCATCTATTATGGTGTCCATCGCTCCACCCTAAACATCTAGACTTCAACCATCAACCTCCATCCTCCACCTTTACCAGACGAATCTTGAAGAGAGCCCTTAGGCCAGTCAAGTGATCCTCCACCATCATCCATCATTAACGGACGACTTCTTGAAGATTGCCCTTAGGTCAGTCAAGAAATCAATCTTGATACCCCGAATCCTACTCGAGCGATCGATATTAACAAATTCTTCGTATGCGTCTCGAGTTCCCACCCCGAGGAGTGTATCATTTATAAATAATGTTACACAATTCATGATGATGCCGACAAATGAACAAGTTTACAAAAAAATTTTAAGTTGGTTTGTCCATATTTCAAATGCAAAAATGAAAGAGTTATGAATAAAAGAATCATGTAAAATAATCTTTATTTAATAGGTTTCACTCTCGAATTTTTCGTGTGGTTATTTCACGAGAAAAAAAATTATACATGTTAGTAATATTGGTGAAGATTTTAACAGAAGTATTGTTCATAATGAGGTAATTGGAACAACTTAATATGTAGAAATAAACTTTTATATTCAAATAATGCAAAATATTTACAATGACAGATATAAAAAAATTGAAAAAAATTTGAATGATAATGCAAAAAGATTTTTTGAGACGTTAAAAAATATTAAACATCTATTTTATCGCGGGTGTAGAATAGATATTTCGCAATTATTTTTTTTTAACAAATACGATTTAAAAATAGAAATATTTTTTTAGAATTGCATATATTTTAGATGTCAATTACGTAAAGAATATTTGTTAAAATAAAGAGTTTTTTTTGTTATTAGCAACACTAATTCTCAAATATAATTATCATAAAAAATGAATATATTTGGATATATTTAATCAAATATTATTTGAAGAGTGAAAAGATTTGTATATATCTTACTATTAATAAAAGGCAAGTATGCCTTCAATTTGTTTTTTCTACAGGTGTTGTGATTTGGACCGTTCAGATGTCTCCGAAACCACGCGGACGGTCCTGATTGAACGGGTTACGGGTGTGGGCGGATTGTAACCCGGATACCCGGGTCTTCTGATGAGTACACGTGTGTGCTCGGGTTTTTGTTGTGTTCTGGGCCCTTTGATTCGTTTGAATGGACGACCCGATGTTGTCACCGACCACCTGTGATTGATCTCCACCGTCCCTTCATTTTAGGGTTTTATTAGTCTTTATGCGTTTTTCCCTCTTCAGTTGTTGTTATCGTCTTTTCCGGTTTGCTTTTGGGTTCTCTCTGCGATTCCGTTCGTCGTTTTCCATGAATGCTGCATTTTGTAGATTTCCTTTTAGATTTGCTAATGAAAATTTGTTGTCTGTTTAGCTTTCTTCGTGTTTAGTCTATTTATTACTCATCTGTAATTATTTATGAGATTTA
>CM071861.1:9338161-9352791 GCA_036759665.1 Gynandropsis gynandra
ACTGCAAAAAATTCCTGGATGTGCCAAACAATATCTCAGCTCTGATTCGTTATGTGATAATAACTACAATAATACTGACGCATGTTAATTGTATAGTACAGAGTTTTTGAACAGTTTAACACATCCAGGAATTCCTAACCATTGTTTAACATTGAAAGAAGGAGCACCGATTATATTGTTACGAAATATTGATCAAACGCTTGGCTTATGTAACGGAACGCGACTTCAGATAACACGATTGGATACTAATATTATAGAAGGTAAAATTATTACAGGGACTCACATGGGCAATAAAGTTTTTATACCTCGACTTCCACTAATCCCTACTAATACAACTTTACCATTTCACTTTCGACGAAAGCAATTTCCGATTATGTTATGTTTTGCAATGACAATTAATAAAAGCCAAGGCCAAAGTATTAATCAAGTTGGTATATATTTACCAAAACCGGTATTCAGTCACGGACAATTATATGTTGCAGTTTCAAGAGCTAAAACCAAAAGAGGATTGAAGTGTCTTATTTTAGACGAGGACGGTAAATACACAACAAAAACGTCAAACGTTGTATATAAAGAAGTTTTTACTAACATTGAATAGAAATACTCACATTCATCCTAGTTTACTCAATAGAGGACATATCAATCAAAACAAGTTTTTGTTCCTAACAAAAACCCACTCTGACATGCACCACAAATGTCGGCTTTCATGATACTTCTTCTGACAAACGATAGCCTTTTCGGGCGAGTCTCTTGGCTTCCAAAAATTGAACATAAAAATCTGGAGAAGATCGAAAAGCCGTGAGACGATGAGCAGAGAAGCAACAACATGAGCATACAACTGGTTCAGGCTTCTCCAATTTATCCGCCATTATCAAATCATCGTCATTTCCTTTTTCAAAGAACATACATTGCCTCCAATGTCTACAAGCACCCAACTGCTCTCCTCCTCGAGCAATGCTCTTCTATTCAAGAACTTCGTCAAATCCTTCCTCTTATCTACAAGAACGGTCTTTATCACGAGCACTTGTTTCAAACAAAGCTTGTCAGCTTGTTCTGCCGGTACGGCAGCTTGGCCGAAGCTGCTCGTGTTTTCGAATCGAATGATGAAAAGCTCGATGTTCTTTATCACACTATGCTCAAAGGGTATGCTAAAATGTCGGATTTGGATGACGCTGTGAAATTCTTTGTCCGAATGAGGTGTGACGATGTAGATCCCATTGTATATAACTTCACGTATCTATTGAAAGCTTGTGGAGATGAGTCGGAGCTTAGGAGAGGAAAAGAGATTCATGGGCAATTGGTGAAGAGTGGATTATCTTTGAATTTGTTCGCCATGACTGGGCTCGAGAATATGTATGCAAAATGCAGGCAGATATACGATGCCCGTAAGGTGTTCGATAGGATGCCTGAGAGAGACTTGGTATCTTGGAATACTATAATAGCTGGGTATTCGCAGAATGGATTTGCGAGGATGGCGTTGGACATGGTTTCTCGAATGTGCATGGAGAGTCTGAGACCTAATTTAGTAACCATTGTTTCTGTTTTGCCCGCTGTCTCAAATTTGGGATCTTTGAGTATCGGCAAGGCAATTCATGGGTATGTTGTTCGGGCCTGCTTTGATTCTCTTGTGAATATCTCCACAGCTTTGGTTGATATGTATTCAAAGTGTGGATCTTTGGTTACTGCTCGACAGCTCTTTGATGGGATGTTGGAGAGAAATGTGGTTTCATGGAATTCGATGATTGATGGATATGTGCAAAATGAGAATCCTAAGGAAGCAATTGTGATTTTTCAGAAAATGTTGGATAATGGGGTGAAACCAACTGATGTCTCCGTCATGGGTGCTTTGCACGCCTGTGCTGATCTCGGGGACCTCGAAAATGGGAGGTTCATTCATAAGTTGCTAGTTGAGTTGGACCTTGACAGAAATGTGTCAGTGATGAACTCGTTGATATCCATGTATTGTAAGTGTAAGGAAGTTGATATTGCAGCTTCTATATTCGGGAAATTGGAGATCAAAACACTTGTATCTTGGAACGCCATGATATTAGGTTTTGCACAGAATGGTCGTGCAATGGAAGCTATGAATTTCTTCCGTGAGATGCAATCTCGGAACATAAAACCCGATACGTTCACATTTGTGAGTGTAATCACGGCTCTAGCAGAGTTGTCAGTCCCACGCCAGGCAAAGTGGATACATGGACTTGTAGTGAGAAGTTGTCTAGATAAAAACGTTTTTGTTATGACCGCTCTAGTCGACATGTATGCCAAATGTGGAGCTATAATGACCGCGAGAAAAATCTTTGACATGATGGATGAGCGTCATGTGACGACATGGAATGCAATGATAGATGGATACGGGACACACGGCATTGGCAAAGCTGCTGTTGAATTGTTTGAAGAGATGCGAGAAGGCACCGTCAAACCTAATGGTGTGACAATTCTTTCTGTACTCTCTGCTTGCAGCCACTCAGGTTTGGTGGAGGAAGGTCTTAAATACTACCAAGTGATGAAGGAAAAGTTATGCTTAGAACCGACGATGGACCACTATGGAGCCATGGTTGATCTTCTGGGTCGAGCTGGACTGTTAAATGAAGCATGGGATTTTATTATGCAGATGCCTGTTAGACCGGCTATCAACGTATATGGAGCTATGTTGGGCGCTTGCCGTATTCACAAAAATGTGGAGTTTGCAGAGAAGGCAGCAGAGAGACTGTTTGAGTTGAATCCAGATGACGGCGGGTACCATGTCCTTCTTGCAAATATATATCGCTCAGCTTCGATGTGGGACAAAGTAGGCCAAGTAAGAGTTTCAATGTTGCGACAAGGCCTTCGAAAACCACCCGGCTGCAGCAGTGTCGAGATAAAGAACGAGGTGCACAACTTCTTTTCCGGGGACACAAAGCATCCCAAGTCCTCGAAGATTTATGCTTTCCTCGAGAAGCTTATGCACGAAATCAAGGACGCAGGTTATGTTCCTGACACCAGTTCAGTCCACGATGTGGAACATGACATCAAGGAGCAGTTGCTGAAAAGCCACAGCGAGAAGCTGGCTATTGCATTCGGGCTACTGAACACGACCCCAGGCACAACCATTCACGTGAGAAAGAACCTGAGAGTTTGTGGCGATTGTCACAACGCCACAAAGTATATTTCCCTCGTGACTGGACGGGAAATCGTAGTACGGGACACACAGCGATTTCACCATTTCAAGAACGGGGCCTGCTCATGCGGGGATTACTGGTGAAACAACCGCAAATAGCTTGGCTATGAGGTAAGAATCACACATATGGATCCCTTTCAAATGAGATATAGATAATCATCAAAATGAATGAAATAGAACAGCTCCTGGTAACTTTAGAAATGTATGTTAGGTTAAACAAAGGATTTCAGAAACCTCTAAGGAAGATCTGAGTTGCTGTTCTTTGATTGCTAGGTTAACAGTTTTCGTTATCTTATCTTTATCAAGGGTGGTCAAAATAAACCGAACCGATGTGGGTAAACCGAACATAACGAAACAAAATACCCTTGACAACCTAAACGCTACTGACTTTTTAACAAAAAATTGGCATGTCCCATGTTCATATCTTGCACTGTGCAATGATGCAGACATTGGATTTTCAAAAGTTTCTCTACAACAACCAATTCCAGCCCCATCTGTACAAAGTTCTTTACTTCTAAACCATCTCGGCTCGTCGATCTTCCTACAAATCCTAGAAAACTAAAAACCGTCCTCGAGGGCATTTGGTTACTTCCACCACCAAAACTGTCGGAACAAATATATTTTCCTCATCCGGGGATTGTACGCCAAGAAAGCTCGAGCTTTTACTGGATCAGCATTCAGACTTTCGAATGCATACATTTGTTTAGCCTCATCGAGTCCATCGATCTCCATCACAGCTTCTAGGAGTTCCGAGGCATTGATTGAAGCTCGGTTTTGGTCCATTGCATCAGCCAAGCGTCGAATACTAGATGCTACTGCTAACATTACCTCTTGAAGTGCATCTAAACTTCGAGGTCTTTTAAGAGGTTGTCTAACAGACAGTGGAGGTGGGTCTTGATCGCCATCATGCATATATTCCTCTGGACCAGTGTATGACTGTGTCCCGTCTGTATCGCTTCCATTTTCTGAACTTGGTGAAGGGAATGAAACAGAGTCATCTTCAAAGTTTTTGATGCCGTTGAGATGGCTTCCATCCTTCATCCTACCACATCGATTTGGGGCTTGATAGTTACCGCAAACTATTCTAAGTTCGTCGTACATCTCTATCTGCTTTCCCCGGAATGCTTTTGCATCAGGGTGTACCTGTCCAATCATTTCAGAGATTATCGGAAGTTTACAGTGCACCAGATACACAAACGGGACAATGGAAGGAGTGACATACTTACAGCAATACATCTCTTCCAGAGCTCATCGCTATCACATTCAATCATTTTTGTGTTTGGGTTCCACCAAAATCCATCTTGAGTAAGTACGTCCTTCATTACCTTGTACCTTTTCTTAATGGTCTTAAGACGATTAATGACTTTTTGGTTATTCAAGTTTAGGTTAAAACAACTATTGACAGCAATGCAAGCTGCGGTATATGCATTCTCGTTGAAACACTTGTCAATTTTGTTCCCTTTTTTTGCTTGGACAGCCAAAGCTTCAATCAGACACTTATCCATTGCAATGGACCATACGACATTTCTTCCTTTATGCTTCATCTCTCTTCTCTGTCCTTGCAAGCCATACTGCTCCATTCCTGATTGTAGAGAAGTAAAAATCACGAAATAAGAGGCATGACGAGTCAGAAAAACTTTGGCGAGTTAATATTCTAGCAGCCATTAAATCTTTTAAATGAAAACATCAGTGCGAATAGTCACAATCTTAAAAGTAATATGGTGCATAACTCACACCATAACTCGAAGAAAATCACCATGGCTAGTAATGTTCACAACAGCAAATAAAGACAGTTAGAAACCTTATACGCTAGATTGGGCAAGTAATCTTTATTGACATTAAAAAGGATCTGTTTATTCAAAAAACAATAAAAAATTTACTTTTCTGCGCATCTGTAATTATCAAACACATATGGGATCCAACATATCCATTAACATGATTCATTGATTCCATGTTTGAACAATCAAATTTTTTGGAATTGATCGTTGAGTACACACATCGAAGCATAGTCTTATAAGCTGTCAACCAAACAAACTTCTCATAAATGGAAACCACTAAAAATTCTTCATTAACAACAGTTAACTAATAGGCTAGTGACATCAAGATGCAATAATTAAAATAGATAACACATATCTCCAGTGATATTAGAAATAAAAATCATGACCCGACTCAAGATGGTTTGGAAACAATTCATCATCCTTCACTTATGTGCCTCGCCAACAAGGCTAGTGAATTCAGCAATAACCTTAAAGTCAAAACAACTCTACTAAGCAGATTAGCCCATGCCAGTGAGTTTACCATTACCAGTTTTTCTTCAAAGTGGTACCGAAACTCGATCGACTCCCACAAACATGACAGAATTCTCTGCATTGCATTTATGATAAGCTATCATATCAAACATTTTTTTTATTCTAACTCCGGTTTTTATTAGTAACTACAGCATCTACTTTACCCTAAACAAAATGAGATTAGGATGAAGTCTACTGATATGATTGTGATGAAATCTACCAATTTGCTTGCAAATCAACTTCAATTTTATTAACACATCAGATATTATCCCCACAATGCTTGGAGGTTCTAAGAAGGTATAGCGTTGTGTAGATAGACAGCAACCAGTCACATATCCACTTTATTGGTCATTTCACAGAACAAACATCGGACTTATTCATGATTCTGAAGGCTCTCCCAAATCAGTAAACTCTCGGTGGCTCGCATTGACACAGTAGAAATGAGCACAAACCAAAAACAGCTCGTATCAGTTTCAGACATTGGAAGAGCTCGAACTAATTCTCCAAAAAGAAAAAACTACAGTACAAAAACTCCATACGCAGTGAGATTCTAACTCAATAGGATGAACTACAAACACAAAAATCATTGCAACAGCGAAGAGGACGAAAGCGAGAGAAAAAGCAAGTGAAGTAGCAGACCTCCGGAAAGCGTATTGGATTGAAATCGAAATGGAAAACGCGGGGTCAGATAGCCGAAGAACGCGAAGTTTGACGATGGAAGCGATTCGGAAGCGTCATTTGAGGAGGAGAAAGTTTTTCGATATTTAGGGTTTTGTTAGTATTCTATTTCCCTTTGGTTTCCGGGAGAAACGAAAATTCGAGAGACGAGAAAAGGGAAAAAAGAAAAATTTCCCGAGCCCACCCGAGCACTTTCTCGAATACCAAACGCGTCGAGAGAAAATTTGCCTCATTGGCGCATTGACAATACGGTGCGTTTGAACCCTTTGAAATTGACGCAGAGATTATTTTCTTGCCCTTTCCGGGAAAGTTTCTCTGGACTTTTCTGTTCATGTTTTTTTCTCTCCTTGATGTTATTAGGTTAGGCTTTTATGCCTTGATAAGTATGCCTCGAGACTTTAGTGACAGGTGGGCCGATTGGGTAATTATTTGTTTATGAGATGAGTTTATGCAGTTTGTATTATATATTTGAATTTATATTATATATTCAACTAAATATGATATTCTATCATATATATATATATATTACACACACACATATAACTAGTTCAGCATTTGTACACGAAGGAGAATTTTTAAATATTAAAACACCTTTTAATTAATTTCCGTACTTACTTATATAAAAAGATTTGTAAATAAATAATTAAATAATTATATATCCAGATATAAAGAGTTATATTTTATGTAATAGTTTTAAACATTTTCGATACTTTAAAAAATTTTCCTGAATTGTGATTGTTTAGACAATAAACATGTTTAATTTATTTTATCTTCTATATTTGGATAATTTTAAATTTAATGTTAAATCTATTATATTAAATTTTAATTATTTTATTTTAATCTCCGTTGTATTATTGTTAAGATAAAAAAAAATTTAGTGCATAAAAAGATAAAACAAAACTTAATAATAATTTTCTAAAACCTAAACAATTAAAAGATTAAAATAATTTTTATTATTATTATTGTTGTTATTATTATTACTATTAAAAACAATATTTTTTTTATAAAAGACTGTTAGAATATTTTTATTTATTATTATTATTATCATAAAAAATTAACAACGTAAACATATTTCATTTTTTTAAGAAAAATCTTTTATTTGTCGCTCGTATTTATTCACTTTGTTTATTTTCTTATTTTCTCATATTTCTTATTCATCTTTATTTTCTTCTGTGTTTCGACTCTAATTCTATTTCTTCGTCATCTTTTACAATTTTATATATAACTTTCTCCATTTAAATTCCGTTAAATCATCTAATTTTGATCTGGTTTATGTTCAATTTTGATCTGGTTTATGTTCAATTTTGATCCCGTTTAAAACCTAATTTTTTGATTCGGGTTAGAACCAATTTTGATTGGAATTTGGATCCACATTTGATCCACCTTATGATCAATTTTAATCCAGTTTAGGTTCATGTTTGACCAAATTTTGACCTAATTTTGATCTAGTTTAGGACCAATTTTGACTAGAATTTGGATACAAATTTGATCCGGTTTAGACTCAATTTTGGCAATAACCTGAGTTCGATTTTGATTTTCATCCAATCAAAACTTGAATCAATATGAAATTTAATAAAATTATCGAAATTTAAACAAAAATCGATTTTTATCTCTTTGTTCGATTTTTAACCCAAAAGTGGTATAATTTTGACTCGAATTTGATGCACTTTTGATCATCATCTAATTGAAACCTAAATCAATATGAAATTCAACAAAACTAAAACAAAATTAAAAAAATCAATTTGTATCTGCTTGTTCGATTTTTAACGCAAAATTGGTATAATCTTGACTCGAATTGGGTGCAATTTGACTCAGTTTTGATTTTCCAATTAAAATTTGAATCAATTTGAAATTCAACAAAATTAAATCAAAATTTAAACAAAAAATGATTCTTATAAGTTTGTTCGATTTTAACCCGAAGTTGGTATAATTTTGACTCGAAGTAGATGCAATTTTGACCCAATTTTGATGCAACTTTAAGTGATTCGGGTTGTAATCGAGTGAAAATTAAAATCGGGTCAATATTGGGTGCAATTTTGACTAGAATTCAGTACAAATTTGATCCAATTTTGATTTTCACTCGATTAAAATTGGGTATAATTCGGTAAATGAAAAAGAATTTATTTTTGTTTAAATTTAGGTTTAGTTCTTTTCAAATTTCATATTGATTTGTGTTTTAATTGGGTGAAAATCAAAATTGGGTGTAATTTGTTATTGCAATTTTGGTGTAAGTTTGATCTCAAAACCAAAATCACTAAAAATTGCATACAATTCGAGTCAAAATTTGACTAAATTAGGTCAAAATTGAAAAACCGATAAGAATCGGGATTTGTTGGTTTAGATCGGTTAAAATTTCATATGATTCGGATTTTAATTGGGAAAAATAAAAAAATGGATCCAAATTTTGGTTAAAATTTAGCCTAAAATGGGTAAATTTGGTTTCAAATTATGGTCAAAATTGGACCTAATTCTAGTTAAAATTGAGCCTAAATCGAGTCAAAATTGGATTCAAATTTTGGTTAAAATTGAATCTAAATCGGGTCAAAATTACACCTAAATCGGATCAAAATTGAGTCTAAATCGGGCCAAAATAATTTCCGGATATAGTCGGGTCGAAATTGGGTCAAAATTGGGTTAAAATTGATGGATTTTTAGGGTTTTGAAGTAAAATTGGAAGATTTAACAAAAATTTAAACGGATGAGGTTATAGGAAGAATTTTTAAACATGAGGGAGAAATAAGATGTTGACCAAAACATGAGGAGAAAAAGGATAAGTGCGAATCATGAAGGAAAAATAAACAAAGTAAGCAAATATGAGGGATACATAGAAATTTATCCCTTATTTTAATAACTAAAAATCGAACCTACGCTATGCGTAGATTCTATATAAAGTAATAATTTTATTTTTATTTTTATATAATTCATTTTTTATTTTTTTAAATTAATAAATTATTATAATCTAATGTAATTAATTGATTTATTTTCATACTATATTTATAAAAAAATTTAAGATATGAGCATGTTCACCTCCTCATTAAATTATGTGTGAGAGATAGTTGTCATTCTCATAATCTTCTACGGAGATAAAAAAGCATGAGACAAATGATGGTCTTTGGAGAGTAAGATCATATAGAGCTCATGAATAATATGAAAAATCATAATTGATTTAGAAACATTCAAAATGAAAACGTGTGGCAGTTAATAAATAGGAATGTAAGAGAGTGGTGAATGAGATATTAATTTTGATCTTAAATATAATTATTATTAAACATTTATAAATTAGATTTTTCAATGTCTCCATTATAGTATTATTTTTGGACTAATAGTTTGAAAATTTTATGTTATGTTCGGATGAAATGGTGGATGGCGAATCGTTTTCTGAGGTATACTTTTTGTCCTTTTCTTTTCATATTTGAATTATTTTTTTATTGATAGAAATCAAAGATTAATTAATATATTTTATGAGAAAATGGTATATTATGAGAGATTTTGTAAAATTATAACATTTAAAGCATTGAATTGTAATATTTAAAACATCAAAGATTTATTGATGAGGTGGAAGAACCTGAAAAGAAAATGCACGAGGAACTATCAAACTATATATATGTAATGTGATTAAACTTCATAGTTGTACATTATAATACAATTGCATGATTTACTAAAATATACTAGGTATACGCCCGCGCGATGTGCGGGAAGATATATCATTGTAATTTTGAAAATCTAATAAATGTTATAGAGTAGTTCAATGAAGAAAATCAAAACATTTTAATGGTCGTATTGACTGAAATGCATCACAATATAAATGAGTTAATATGGAAAATAATACTATTCGTAAATCATGTTATTATGAGAAATGTTATATTACCGATATTTGGAAAAAAGTGCAGTATTGTATATGGTGGATCACAGATGATTCTATATGATGATATGGTAAAATAGTATTTGACAGTACAACCTAAACGGAGGAGAAAAAAGTATAAGTTATTAAAATAAGACCTAACCACAACACACCTCCAGTGAGTTTAGCAATCCTCTCTGCAATTTTTCTTGAAAGGTATCTGTCTCAGCAAGATCCTTTTTCATCTGGGCAATACTTGCTTGAATCTCACTTTTAGTTGACGGGTCTGCCACTATGGTCGTTAAATTGTTTTTAATAGTTACTCTCCGAGCTATGCCAAGTTAGTCGGAGGTCATATCCATAAGTGTCATGCCCAAATCTCCAGAGAGATAATCAGCTCATGTTTATATGGATAATTGAAATGGTCCGTATGGTTCTTCAATCAGTTTCTAGAACAACTAACCTGGGGTTGACTGTAAGAAATCTTTAGGCCTCTCTCGATGAACTTCACAGCGAGCAGCTCCGTGGACCATTTGTCTCGAACCAGCTTCTCTCTCTGACGACATTCTATGACCCAGATACTTCACTATCTCATACCGCTCCATAACTATCAAAACTCAAAACGTATATATCTATATGTGTGTGCAGATGTGTAAAGAAGAAGCCTAAAATTCTCAAACTGAAGTAGAGCTTTCTTTATTCTTCTCCAACCTCAGACACCCAATTGGCTTTCTTTATATAAATAAGAAAAAGGAGGCTAAACGATTAAGACATTGACATGAGTTCGTATATATATGTGTGTCTATGTGTTAAAAAGAAGCCAAATCTGGGAATTGAAGAAGAAGAGAGAACTAAACCTAAGCTTGCAAATCCATACTAAAAAAAGCCCTAGATTACCAAAAAAGCAAACGAAATCAACTAATAAGAGTAGAATAAACGAAAAGAGAAGAAAAGAGAGGAGCGAGCGAGCACGAACTTGAGGCGATGTGAAGAGGGCAGGGAAATATGTATTTCTTACAGGCCTATCACCAAAAACCTCAAAACTATTGAACTGTATGCTAATTTAACTAAGTTCCAATCGTTTTCCTAAACATGGGTCTTTTTTTTGTATCAGGTACTTTCATGGAGTTCTTTCTTTTGGATATAGTTTAAGGGATAGTTCCACCATCATTATATACTACTTCATAAAGCATTTGAATTTATTATTTTCCTTGCCATCAATATATCTGTTCAAATAAATTCTCTCCATCATAGTCACCACTCACCAGGTTTCAAATCTCACCACAGTACAGCATTCCAAATCTACACGATCCATTTTTTGCAATCAAACTTTTGACATACCTTTATGAGCTCCTCTCAGAACTTGTCTCAGAGGTTAGAGCTTCCAATTCATCAACAATAGCTCTGTAGCAAAAGAAGTATTGATCCTAAAGGAAGAAACAACCGTACCAAGTCAATAAGATTCCTAGGCAGACAATGAATATAGCACCTGTCAGAATACTTTATCAGAACTTTAAAGAGTTCCCCTTGTGTACAATCTATAGCAGAAACTAAAATTTTGAAAGATTAGAAACGAACTGATTGCTATAGCAATGTTGGTCAGAGCTACTCTCCAGATATCAAGATATTGCTCGAAGAAGATGTAAAAGACTAAATACGGAAAGACATCAATCTGCATAAAGAGACATATCATAAAACGCTAAGCAAATTTGAACATATTCTGTAGAATATGAACGACACTCGATTGTCCACCCTTGAAATAAATCTACTATTTCTAATTGAACTTCGAACATGTTAAAAGTAAAATAAAGGATTATATTTGTCAATAAGTTCAAACCTTTAAAAGATTAGACATTCTTGAACTGAACTCCCGAGCAGCTCGCATAGCATTAACATTGTCACCCTGAGAAAACATGCAAAGACTGAAAACACATGATATTTCGTTTCACCAACATAGAGGGTACTTATCAGTGACATTGGTGTCGTACTTGTTTGTTAAGTGGTATGTGATATGTACGGAACTCAGATGCCCGTATAACGCCACTTCCATAACGTGATAAAATCAAGTGTCCCAAAGAAGCTCACCCTTCCAACAAATCAAACACAACAATCTTGTGAGTGAAAATAATTTTTTTCTTGGAAAACAAAACTGAGAACAACATAAAACCTCTTAAATCAACGCTATTGGTATAAGCCCCACGACCACCCTTTGCATAGTCTGCGGATGGCAAGGCGCTAAGAAACCAAGGTAGCTTCTCTCTAAATTGAGCCGTAGATGGACGATTGCGGACTAAATCTGAGTGCCGAAAGCACTGCATTGGTTTGAAGAGTTAGTTGTATCCTAGATATCATAGAGCAATACAAAAAGGGGATTACTGTTGTACAGTCTTTACAAATCCCATCTATCCCGCACGTATCATCCTCAGGCCAGCAGCAAGGTGGCTGGAGATTGAAAAATAAAATTAGCAAACAAAGTTTCAGAGATACAAGATGAATGGGCAATAAAGCTGTAGATGTATGATTTAAAGCAATTATAAGTCGATGCATGATTCTAGCGCACTTTCATGTATGTGTGATGTGATCCATGACGAAGTCCAATTCACTTGTGTCATTGCTTTCGCAATCAAATATGAGATCTTTGTTGAGACGTGAAAGGAAATGACCATGCACACATAGTTTCCACTATAAGCAGCAAGAAAAGCAGTGACCTGGTCATCTGGCGGACAGTAGCTTCCATTGGTGAACTTCCGAAAACAACCGAAAGCCTCGGGTGATAACCATATAAGAAAATCAGCGATCCAAGAAGCAGCTGGTTTAGCAATGTAACTCGATTCTGCAACCTGTGACGCTCTTGATATCTGGAAGAAATGATTAAGGCATAAAAAATGAAAATGCAGAATCCGAATTGTGATTGGTCAGAATGAGTGGAAGGAAAACAAAAAATGACTAAAGGTTTCAAACTGGAAAGCCACTAACTTGGAGGTAGGAGTCCCGAGGAAGAACAATCTTCTATTCCAAGCCAGTTTCAAGCCTTGGGCACAAGGCCTAAATGATGTAAAACAGTGGGGAGTTTAAGTTGGCAAGAAATTATTACTGTGGAGTTGAAATTACAGATAACAAAATGCAAGTTGGAAATGGTAAAAAAGAGAGCATGATGTAGTATGTAGCTTACGATGCTTGCAAGGGAAAAAGCCAAAAATACTGCGACCACAACTATTTTAACACCCCAAAGTCCAAGAAATGGAGCATGAATCTCCTGCAGAACATCCAAACAATAGAATCAACAAAATTCAGTATGATTTGTTTGTGCATTATGCGTGGATATGACTGGGAACATGAAAGTATGAGTTGCACCGTCATGTATCTCTCTAGCAACCCCAATCTTCTAGCTGCATATGATCCAATATTATATCAAAGAAAATAATACATATAGAAACGAAGCTCAGCTAATATTGACACTCCAACGTACCTTCTACGGGTTCTCCAGATGATAATGGAACTGTTATGCAAGGGAAACAATCAATTCTGTTATCCCCAGCTCTTTTAGAATCGAAAATTATCAGCGCAACAAACGCAGTGAGTTGCAGAAAGAAGTCCAGCAGAATAGCCAAAGCTATATCTGATAATTTCAAACATTAAAAAAATTTCAACAACTGACGATAATGACATGGTGTCTGACCTTAGGCATAGACCCAAATTGAACCTTATTGAGAGCATTGCAGAGGATAATGTCGCTTCTCAAACCAAGCCTAAATTCTTCTTCCGAAGGCTGGGCGGGCAAATCTTTGGCTGCGACGACTCCCACCATCTTCCTCAGCCACCCTACAGCTTCGTTCCTCCTTAACTCTACACAGAACAAAAGAATTAACATCTAACTTCAAATGATGATTCATATCCCCTACACTGTCTAATTTGTCTAAAGTAATCGCAGTGAACAAATGACTCAATTCTACTATCCCATTTTTTAATTCCCAAATACTCTTCCCATCGCAGGAAATGAGAAGGATTAACAAAATAAATATAGAAACGCCAAAAACTCGGTCAGATCAAGCATTTTTAAACTGCTCTTATTCATGTTCCACTCCTAATTACTTGATTTAGATAACGGAAATCGCATCGGCAAGGAAAGAGGCAGAGGTACAAGTAACCTACCAAATTCTTCAGCTCGGCGCGACTGTAAATTGAGATCTCTCAGGCGATTCCCATGGTGCTGCAACACATCATTGATCATTATGGAACCTGTTCTTTGGAATAGCAAACGGTGCAGGATGTAGAAGACCTAACTACATTGATCCATTAACCTTTACGCAACATTTTGCGGTTTAAGCAACCAAATAAGGATAATTTACATCATAAAAAAAACTGAGATTGGCTAACCTGACACGAAAGGATTCACCGAGTGGTTCCAATAGCTTAGTTCTTTTGCAATCAGTCCTTTTGTCAACAAAAAGGGGGTGGTAAGGGCATGTCTCCTATTGGCTCTTACGATTGCAGGTCGGTGTTCGAGAAGAATATATGTTGGAGAATGTCGCGTGGACTCCAGGATTATTCCGAGCCGTTCCTGTAATTCCCGTAATCACCATCTATGCCAAATCTTTTATTATGTTTATTAGGCAACATGAATATGCACGACACAACATATCGAGCACACAAGATTACT
>CM071861.1:9362573-9373373 GCA_036759665.1 Gynandropsis gynandra
GAAAAGGAGTTGTTTTGTCAATGGATGTGGTTACTAGATGGAATTCTACATTTCTGATGATTGAAAAGGCTCGTAAGTATCAACGAGCTTTTAATAGGTTCAAAGTGGTTCATAAATGTTACAAATTTTATCCTTCAAGTTAAGAATGGGCTAGGGCGGATAAGATATGTGATTTGTTGAGGCCTTTTGAAACGATCACCACATTGATGCCGGGTCCAAGTTATTCGACTTCAAATTTATATTATGGACAAGTTTGAAAGATCGAATGTTTGCTAAAGGAAAATACAAAAAGTAGTGATGTTCTTATCATATGGCTTGTAGTATGCTTGAGAAGTTCAACAAAATATTGAGAGGAATACAGTGACATACTAGCCATGGGTGTTATACTTGATCCTAGGATGAAATGTCATTTCGTGAAACAATGTTTGAACAAGATTGATGCAAACACATCCAAATACAAGTTAGAGCATGTGAAGATGAATATGGATTTGCTTTTCAAAGCATATCAAAACAAGTTCGATTCTTTAGGAAGTGACAGTAACGTTGCATCTTCTTCTCAACTTTGTATTGCAAGCCAACAAAACCAACATTTGGGCATTCTTGAAATAAGTATTCTACTTTGTTTGTATTTTAAGTTTAATATTTATATTTTGAATATAATTTATTTATTTGATTTGGAGTTATTATCATTATAGGATTTCTATGAATTTGATGATATTTCTGAGGCAAATGAAGAAGAAGGTAAATCACTTTTGGATATCTATTTGGATGAAGAGAAATTGAGAATGTCGGATTATCCCGATTTGGATGTCTTGGGCTATTGGAAGGATAATCGACATCGATACTGTGAGTTGGCGTTTATGGCTTGTGATGTGCTAAGCATTCCTATAATTACTGTTGCTTCTGAATTATCTTTTAGTATTGGTTCTCGGATTTTGAATAAATACAGAAGTCGACTTCTCCCTGAAAATGTGCAAGCTTTACTTTGTTCTCGTTCTTGGATACATGGTTTTAAAGACAACGAAGAAGGTAATATAATTTCAAATATATCTATTTTTTGTTTATAATTTTGTTTAATATATTTTTTTATTTATGTATTTATTTTTGTTTTGTTTATAGATATGGATAATAAAGAACATAAAGAATGAAGACAAAATGTTTTTATTTAGAATTTTAAACTTTTATTTGGATTTTCTCTATTGTTTTATGAATTACTTTTATGTTTGAACATTTTTAACGTATTTAGATATTTTTATTTAAAATTTTAGACATTATTTGAATTATTTATGCTTATTTTGACCTTTTTATTAATAAATTATTATACAATTATAAACAAAAAATTCAACCCACGGGTCAATCCATATAACCTACAGTTTTTAGTGGTCTGGGCTGGGTTGAAAAATCTCAACCATATTTTAAATATGGGCTGGGCTACATTGATCTAAAAATAACCCAGCCCATGATGGGTTGGTGTGGACCAACCCAATTAGCACCCCTAAGAACATGAAGGTCGAAGAGTTAAAAACACCTTAATCATAGATTTAAAAAGAAAAAACATGTTACAACATGAAATTATAATAAATAACAATAAATATAAATGTTAAGTTGTGTTTTTTTTGTAAATAACGTTAATCATTTTGGGAATAATTCCTATGACGACAATGATAATTTCCCTAACAATCATCTAATCGATATTCGACTGAAGTTGCATTAGAAGTCTCTTCCACGTGGATAGTTTTGCGTCAACATTGTTTTTTTAAGTTGTTAAAGTTAATGGATCAAATTATTGAGAAAAAATAACATTAGTGACTTACATTATTAAAAAATTAACTATTTAATAATAACCAAATAGAAATTTTTTATTAGAGGTTGGAAGTTGAAAATTTGATTTTTGCATTAGAAATATGACAACATCTGCAATTTACTAAAAAATAAAATAAACAAAAAAAATTTAGCTCAACTCCGCTCTAAATTAGAGATTTGCATATTAGTTAATCCTGAAGGCTTTATTTCCGAGGCTTTTCCTCCAAGAACTACAAATCAACAAAAGAAAAATAGATGAAATGTGACTGATACAAACTAAATTATTCAAACATAAACAAACTCGAGAAATTCTAAGCTCATTTTAGTGAAGCTTTATACATAAATGAAAACTTTGCTCAACAAAAGAAATCAAGAATACAGTTCATATATTCTGATCTAACAACCCGAATAAAATCAGAGATGATCCATCAAACAAAATTGTAGACAAGGCCACGAAACTCTCCATTCATATCAAGAACCTAGCCTACAAAATACTGTCAAACACATAACAGATTAATGTTTTTCTCTTACCAAGACAACTTACTATTGGCTTGCTGATGTTCATGAATTCATCATGTTTGTGCTGATTTTCGTGCAATTTAATTGTCATGATCCAAGTAGTTGTCAACTCCGACTGTTTAACAACTCCATTTTGTGATATTCAATACATCATTGATCACTACCACACCATTTTCCACAACACCTGTACGAGTTTGGATTGATGATGATAGTTCGTGTTAGTCCTCAAACATGTTTTGGAGACTTCATCGGTTGAGCTCTTCAATCGCAACCTACAGGAGTATATTTCTGTTCAAGAGAAGCAAAAGATTAATCCATATTGTAGGAAAATATGTGCAAAGCAGAGAGTGGAAAAGTGGCATAATATCGAATCAGATATGTTTCTAGATTTGCATATATGTTACTTCCAAAAGCAACCAAAGAAATATACCAACATCGTTGAAAAATTACTCATACAATAATTTATTATATCCTTTGTCGGTCAAGTACGATGGTGCTACCCAAAAATGAAAGTATCTTGTTATACCTTGTACAACATTATAAGAGGTTGAACTTTTACATAAACTTGTTACACCAATTTTCAGGAAGCGAGAAACTTGTTTTTAAGTACTATGTACTAGTATGCACATATTTCAAGCTCTGATGTGAAAGAGAAGAACCATTGGTCGGTACACGCACACAGATCTCTATCTCTTTATACGACACTTGAGCATCATTTTCGACACATCACATGTCTTTTGTTTTGGCGGTTTTTTATACCATTGAGCCAAGAAATTACAATAAAGCAATTAAACATTCGAAATAGCATAAAGTTATGGAAGAAGAGATCACTACTTTAGACAAGTATGGGACTTGGACTTTACAACAACTTCCATTGGGCAAAAAAGTCATTGGTTGCAAATGGGTCTAAGAAATTAAACACAAGTCGAATGGATCAATCAACATACAAAACTCGTTTGGTTGTATTCGGGAACTTGCAAAGGAAGAGATTGACTACACTGAAACATTTGCTCACATGGTTAAGTTTATATCTGTGCGTATCTTTTTCAGTGTAATTAAAATTCACCAAATGAACGCACATAATCCTTTTTCTATATGGAGACTTAGACGAGGAAGCGTATATGCGTTTACCATCTAGTTTTACATCTTCCTCTGCCAGTCAGGTGTGTCGATTCATAAATCTTTATATCATCTTTGTTAGACTCCTCCATATTGGTTCAGTATGCACGACTCTAGTTGATTTCGAATTTACGAGATCTTATACTGATTATTCCATCTTCTTTTATCATGTTAAAAACATTGGTATGGGCGACATCATTTATGTTGATAAGTTTGTTTATTATAAATATTATAACGGATATTTAAGATAATATCGCGTATATTAGGTTTACTACAAATATTATATTTTTTATACGTGTTTTGTTGTTTTAGGTATCCATATTCGATTATACTTTGTATCGTATTGTATATAAATATTAATACACATGCACTCTTGGATTTCTAAAATATTGTTGATTTTTTTAAGAAATCGGATGAAATTGTTGATAATAAAATTTATAGGTAAAATGAAAGACTCGATTAGCTTTTTTGTTACCAGTATATTTCTCCCTCGTACTATTCAGTTCAACCAATCCTTAATTGATTACAATATATTCCTTTAAACTGGACTTAACCTTCAATCCTTCGCTGTCTTTGCGGTGCTGTTCGGAGATTCCATGACATGGATGCACGCAGTCGTGAATTGCATTCTTCTTCCTCTACATCTAGGGTTCCGGCGAGATTAGGGCCTCGCCGGAGCTCCGGTCATCCACTGGATAACACGAGGATCCGAAGTGGTGGCACTGCGAATAATTTCCGCCGGAGAATAGCTGATCCGCGACACAAACCAGAGAATGAAGAAGACAAAGCATACACTCATGGCGGAGAATCGGTTGATGTCTCCTTCATCGTTGGAACATGCCCTGACATGTGTCCAGGTGATCATATCTTGCTTTATCGTGCTCATGAACAACATGATTGACGATTCGTTATCTTTTTTACATCAAAATCTCAAAATTCTGCCCTTTTCTGCGCCTAAAACTGCGTGTAATCTCGTACTGGGCTCTGTTGGTTTGTGCGGAGTCTGGAATTCCTGATTCTTTTTATTTTGTTTTTAATACGGGAAATATTGGGTTGTGTAAAAGTGTAGTTATGGTTTCAGGAACTATTCTTGTTTGTAAATTGGTGTCATTCGAGTGATGAGTTTATTCAGGGACGTGGGATAGATTATTAGATTTCCATTTGCTTTAATTTACTTTAGAACTTCAAGATCATGAATGATAATTGATATAAGATGCTCTTACCTTGTTTGTTTATCCTGATGTTATGTGATGAAGATGAGTGGTAAAATTGTTACTTTTGCTTGTTTGTTTATCGTGTATTAAATTACAGCTGATGTAATTTAACCTTTCTTGTGTTTGCACTTTTCGCTATCAACAGAACGGGAAAGATCCAACAGAGAACGCCTGCGGGACTTGGCTCTGTTTGAGAGGCTACATGGAAACCCTGTGAAAACGTCCAAAAATCTAGCTGTAAAAAAGGTGTGGTTGACATAGTTGAGATTCACATATATGCTTAGTGATGCACAAACTATTAAAAAGTCTCTTCTGGGGGTGCCTACTATGGTTTTGGATTCTTTATCAGTTGATGTTGTGAATTTAAAACTGTTTCTATTCATAATCTTCATACTGCCACTTCTTTGCAAAAACTCATTATCAAGCTCAAAGAACGGAAAAGGTGGTTTAATTGTGTTTGTAAATGTTCAAGATGATTTTTGGCTATTAATTAAGAGGATTGTACCTTCTGTTATAATAGGATTGGTTTTATTTTTAAGTTCTAACTGTTTTACATACTGAAAGCAATTATAGTACATTGTCCTCGTAGTTTTGCAGAACCCTTTCAGCTCTGGATGTGGAAGCTTCAGATTTACGGCCCCTCCCGGTATTAGAAGAAACTTTAAGCTACCTGCTAAACTTGCTAGACTCCAGGGAGCACCCTTTCGAAGTGGTTCATGATTTCATCTTCGATAGGACAAGGTCCATCAGACAAGATCTTAGCATGCAGAATATATCCAATGAAAGAGCGATCTACCTTTATGAAGAGATGGTATGGTGTCCATATTTATTTTGCTTTTCTACTTTTAAATTTAATAAATAGGTTTGTCTGCAGCTTTTTATCTTTGGCTTTTAAAATTTCTTTCAGTCGGATTTTAATGTATGTGTTGTACCATGCTCTTACCATTATTAAAACCTCAATTAGTTACTCTAAGGTATCGCAATTCTCTTCTCAACTGTAGTAAATTTATCTAAAAACTTTATGAAGGTACCTTACTAAAGTTGATGAAGCATAAATCCAGTAGTGTTTCAGGTTCAAGACTAGTTTTAGAGACTATTCCTGTATGTCTCTATTATCCTATTCGTGCATGTCGAGGTATTTCTTGAATTGATTGTGTGGATAAGAATATTATATGTGTTGCCTTGTTTATCTTTTCTATATTGATCTCATGGGAATTGCTTTGTGCTGGATGCAAAGTAGGATCCGTTTGGTCTCATGTTTGTTATTGTCAGAGTAAGAGCTCTAGTTGAACAGTTATCTGGCCACAACATTGATATTTCAAATGTAAAATATGTTCATCATCCTAACATGATCACAAAATTTTCTAGTGATATCTGCTTTGTTTATTTAGTCTTCCTCTTTTTTATCTTTTGGTGTTCCTTGTGCAATAGCCACACAGTCTATAATTGTTTCCTAATGTTACCCCGTTTTTCCGTTCTGCAAAAGAGTTTCAATAATGGCAGAAGTGCTTTGATTTCCCGACTTACTGATATTCTCACTTACAGGTCAAATTTCATGTCTTATCACACCACAGGCTTCGGAGATGTAGTGGTCAAAGCATTACTTCAATGCAGCATTTGAACATGGAACAGCTAGTGAAAGCTCTTACCTCCTTATATAATCTATATGATGCAAATAGGAAGCGAGATTATGTTTATGAAAATGAAGCTGAGTACCGCTCACTCTATGTGCTTCTTCATCTTGATCCTGGCAGCGGATCTATGGTTGTGCTTGTGTTTCTGTTACTGTTGTTAATGGCAATATCTGGTCAACATACATAACTTGTGCTTATTAAATATAAATTATTCATATTTTGATCTGCAGGGGGAGCCGCTATCCTTGTGGTTTCGTAATTTGAAATTTGCTTTAGTGAAATCCAAACAATTATGTTTTGCACGGAAGGTTTTGAGGTAAAGTCTCTGATTTTAAAATAGTCTGCTTAGGCATTATTGTTATTGACTACAAAAAGGTCATTTTATTTTGATGGGGAATTACAAGGGTTTCTTGTGTACAATAGTTTCTGAAGCAACATACTTGCAGTACTGTGCCATTGAGCATTATATTGATGAGGTAGGCTTGTCAAGATATGTTTATAGCTATGCACTTCTCTGGGATATTTTTGCTCCAAAGTTTGTTGAATTGAATTGAATTGTCTTCTCCTGTAAATAATGAATAACTATAAAAAAGATAAAGTACTTGTGTAGAAATCGGAAAATATAACTGGAACCATGAGAATAATATACATACAAATACAAGAGTGAGTGTCTTTATGTACATGTGTATTGCATATATGCTCATATTATAATGTAAAGAGAAATGTGCTTTGGATGTAGATGTTTTCTGTTAATTGCTCTTTGTTATTATGGGCATTAAACAATAATGGAACAATGTAGTAAGTACTGAGGTCGCAGTTTTTAAGAGACATTTTCCATGCAGAACCCAAAAGCTATATAAATTTAGTTAATGAATATGAATAAACCATGTAGTTTTAAAAGGTCTGATTTGGTATATACCTCAATATAGTTTTGTACAACTCCTTCAACTTCTATGTTCGTTGAAAGGCAAAATCAGGCTTTTCTTTTTGAATCTCTAAACAAGCTTCTATGGGCTTGACTAGGATCAAGCAATAATCAAGATTTTGGAGGATCTTATTTACATGTTGCTTATCGTATTTTATATATTTATTGTTTCATTATCTGTCCGGTTAATATCTTCTTATGTCATGGTTAAAGATGCGATCCCTGGCCGTGAAATACATAAACAGTGTTGGCTACAAGCTTCAACCATATCCTCTAATGCAATTATCCAAGCTCTTGATGATGAAGGTATAATTTGAACTAAGCAAGCTATTCCCATGATGTTCATTATCTTTCTGTTTGTTTGAGTTTCAAAGTTTAGGAGGGATCTCTGAAATTCCAGGAGTCGGACATTGAATCTTTATGCCATGCGTGTGGCCTTGAAACATGCGTTGACGCTGATGGGGTGAAAGTGTTGCCTCCAAAACAAACAACATTTTGTCATCCAAAAGAAGGATCTGAAGGCTATATATTGCTTGGATTTGAACAAATTGAGAGGTAACTCTTTCAGGTTTTTGTTTCTTTATCCCCTGGCTTCACAAATACCAAACTTAGCGGCTCGTGGTTGCTTTATAAAGATAAAAATTGTCTCTCGTCATACTCTTACTCGTTCCCGCTTGATTCGTAGTTGCACATGCTAGTCTCGCTTGCATTTGTGGTTCGCGTTGATGTTGTAATTACATCCAATCAAAGGGTATGAGTGATTCCATGTGGTTCTCATGACCATATCTTCGTGGTGTGCTATACGGTCTTTGTTTATGGTTCCTTCTCTTATTATATCTGCAGGCAATATTCTGTTTGAGTCAAATTGGATTTACCATGAGAGAGCTCGTGGCCTCACGAAAAACCGCTCCTTCCATTGACATCATAAACAAGTTCGTTGGTCCTTTTGTTTGACAAACAATTTTAGTTTCTGTCTGGAATCACCAACCAATGTGTATAACTCACAAACTGTTTGTATTATGTTGAAAATCTGAGATCGTTTGTAAAAAGTTAAAAATATTGAGATCAAGCAAATTTTTGTAGCTTTTGAATCATCGCAACCGCATGCCACTATAATGGCATATATTCGAGTGAAAGGTTTTTACAAGATCTTCAAGCCGTCTTAATGGTCGGACAATGCTTATTCATTTAGGCAGGACTGGAGATTCATTCACTTCTATAAACATATTCTTCCTCTTCTCATTGGAGAATTCTCAATGGTTATGTTAGCTGATGCCATTTATAACGATTCCAGATGATAAATAGCGAAACAGAGATGCGAGTTAAAGAGAAGAGATTCATGCCGAGAGCAGCGTCACAACAAGAAATAGCGTAACAGCGAGCCCGAGACACATACCAACAATTGCCATGAATGCCTGAAACAATTAAAGAGAGTAAAAAATTGGAGTCTTTAAGATCAAAATTATATATTGATTGAGGAATTAGGGTTACTCACTTTTCCCTGAGATTCAAACTTGAATTTGACAGTGAACCATGACAATCCTCTGTCAACAAACGGCGCAAGAGCTAGTGCCCTGCATCCATAAATATCCACATAGTTTCAGGTAATCAAGATTCTTAATGTGTAACAGAACTATTACATGGCAGAATAAACAAGGACCAAGACAACACAACTTGTCAGTCTATTGGCAAATATAGGAAAAAAAAAACAAATGTCTAAATTTGTATGCAATTAATTAAGAAAATTGTTTGAGTAGCTTACCCTCCAGCTCTGATGAGCTTAGTAACTTGGCTTCCAGCCCAGACCATTGCCATCACTTTGAGAAATCTGCACCGAACCAAAATGTTTTACGCTCCTTCCGCTCTTACAATGCGTTCAAATTATTGAAACTACCTCTCAACAGCTGCGACATAACCCATTCTTCCGGGTGCTGGGGCCACGTAAAACCTAAAACACATAAGAATTTTGTCAAAGCCGTAGTTGGAGAATGTTTCGTTGGAGAATGTTTCGTTGGAGCAAACCGTGTTAAACATTAAAAGAAACGAAAACATAAAAGCGCTCTTCCTTAAAAAACAAAGAGATTTATCGTAAAATCTCAGCTTTCCATGGCTTAAGTCTGATTTTGTATAGTATTGATAATGTATCAGGGTTTAAATGATTCTTAAGGAGTATGAAATATTTAAGATGCCAAAACAGATGAACACACCTCACATAAGATGGCAGAATAGATTAATACATATAACATCTTCATAAGAACTAGCGGCTTGAAAAATCCAAGATCAGATTATCATACACAGGAAGATACATTGATATTTTATTCCACTTACCATACTAACAGGAAAGCTATGGAGTAATAGACAGTATTAAGTAGCCCATAAGACAATACTCCAGAAATTCCATATTTCTTCAATTTCTCAAGAATCCTGTAATTTTTTCCAAAAAATCACCAGTGAAATGATGGAATCAAACCGATAGAAAGAAAGAACACGGATCTTAAGCTTCGTATAACTAGAAATCCTCCAATATCTTCCCACTTTTCGATCCTTGTCATACCCAAATTCAATTACATGGAACATAATGAAAAAATTTACAGTAACATTTACCCATTTCCAATTACTACTACAAACTACATCTTTCATACTTGCTAATGGAAGCGGTGAACCAAAGAGAAAATTGAGTTCTTCAAGCAGTGTTACCCAAAAGAACCAAGTCATAATGACTTCTCTTATCACTGATAACCCAGAGTCCAACAGGAAATAATCATCTAACTAAGAAGGCATACAAAATCTTCATGGGGTGCACACATAACTATCACGTTTCAAAGATTGAACCAAAGAGACTAACTGCTAGCAAACCACGTTCTAGCTCTGATTTGTTCTGAAGAATGCACTACATTACATCTTAACCCGTGAAAACGCATGGAAATACGTGTGAAAGGATGGGCATTTGACATACTCTTTAGAACTGAAGGAGCCTCTCCTGCTGCTCCCATTCTCGTCCAAGAAATCTTCAAGAAAAAAGGAGGCAAGAGAGATATCAGAAAGGACCAAACTTGACTGAATCTGGATGTTTCTTATGAAGGTTACAGTAAGGTTTCAACCATAAACGAAGCCAGCAAAAATAAACAGAGCAAGAAAAAACCCTCAAAACTAACGTTCTAGGAAAATAGACAAAGCGAGAACAATAAAAACCAAATTGTATGCGATATTTGACGCAGTGTGCCAACTTAAGAAGTTGCAGACATATCCACTGCTTCAAAATTCGGCTTATAACACCCACAAAAAAAATATATAAATTCTGATCTCTACCACAAAATTCATACCTTTTTCACTGAAAGGGCCTGGCTGAGCATTATCTGACTTGCTAAAAGCCTAAATTTACCCCAATGAAGCCATCACCAGAGAAAACAAGAGTCAACAGACAGCAAGAGGAAGTAAATATAAACAAAAGAAACAGAGCTCGTGCTATCATCAAAATTCCACATTTTACAAGAAATAATATGATCCACAAACAATGCATTTGAAATGCTGATTAAGAACGAGAACAAAGGATTAAATCGAACAAAATGAAAAGGGAAAGTGAAAA
>CM071861.1:9373401-9400949 GCA_036759665.1 Gynandropsis gynandra
GGGAAAGAGAAAACTCACATTGCGACTGAGATATGTAACACGGACAAGTGGTGGATGATGGCGGATTACGGAGAAGAAGCCATGAGATGAAGGACAGACAAGGCGTGAACGACTGATGTGAATGCTCTGACATGAGAAAACAAAGGACCCTTTGGAGCAGAGAGAAAACTGTGGAACACAGAAGAAGGATTTTCCATCAGATCAAAATTGAGGTTCCATAAGCCACACGGAGAGGTAGTGATGTACGGTACCGGCGAAATCGAGAGAGGGGAACAGTGATTTCCGGCGAGTCTCATCCCGCCAAAGGCCTATGCCGGAGATTTTGTGGGCTACTCTTTTTTTGGTCTAAACCGAATACAGCCCATATAAATTAAATCCGGGGAAAACTCTCATTTTGTTTAATGTTTCGCAACCATTCTATCTTCTATTTTCTCTTGTTTCATGTTTAATAGTTTTGTCTATATTCTTTCAATTTAAACACCATCAAAATATTTTAATTTTGATTAGAGTCAGTTTTATTGATTAGAGTCAGTTTTATTGATTAGGTTTAGACTTAATTTTGACCCGATTTAAGATCAATTTTGATTAGAATTTAGGTACAAATTTGACGCGCTTTAGATTCAATCTTGATACGGTTTAGATTCAATTTTAACCATAATTTGGGTTTAATTTTGATTTTTATTTAAATCCAATCCGAATCAATGTGAAATTCAACAAAATTATATCGAATTTTAAACACAATTCGATTTTATCGGTTTGTTCGATTTTTAATCCGAAATTAATATGATTTTTACTCGGATTGTGTACAACTTGATCCAATTTTTATTTTCATATCATTAAAAACTCGAATAAATATGAAATTTAACAAAATTAAACCGAAATTTAAACAAAAATTGATTCTTATCGGTTTGTTCGATTTTTAACTCGAATTAGTATGATTTTTACTCGAATTGTGTACAATTTGACCCATTTTATTTTTATACCATTAAAACTCAAATGATTATGAAATTCAAAAAAAAAAAAATAAACCGAAATTTAAACAAAAATCGATTGTTATCGGTTTGTTCGATTTTTAACCCGAAATTAGTATGATTTTCATACCATTAAAAACTCGAATCAATATGAAATTCAACAAAATTAAATCGAAATTTAAACAAAAATCGATTCTTATCGATTTGTTCGATTTTTAACCCGAAATTAGTATGATTTTTACACAATTTTACCATTAAAAACTCAAATCAATATGAAATTCAAAAAAATTAAATCGAAATTTAAACAAAAATCGATTCTTATCGGTTTGTTCGATTTTTAACCCGAAATTAGTATGATTTTTACTCGAATTGTGTACAATTTGACCAAAATTTGATTTTCATACCATTAAAAACTCGAATCAATATGAAATTCAACAAAATTAAATCGAAATTTAAACAAAAAATTGATTCTTATCGGTTTGTTCGTTTTTGAACCTGAAATTGGTATGATTTTTACTCGAATTGTGAAACCAGACCCAATTTTGATTTTCATACCATTAAAACTCAAATCAATATGAAATTCAAAAAAATTAAACAGAAATTTAAACAAAAATCGTTTTTTATCGGTTTGTTCGATTTTTTACCCGAAATTAGTATGATTTTTACTCGAATTGTGTACAATTTGACCAAAATTTGATTTTCATACCATTAAAAACTCGAATCAATATGTACAATTTTGAATACTCAAATTTCGATTCGAATATTAATCTGATGCTAATATTTCGAATAGTTTATGGACCATATAAATAAACATTATCTCTTCAATTATACTATACACATTAAAAACATTTCTGTCTTCTTATCCATTCTTTTTTGTAAATTTCTTTCTATTATTAGTTATATATATATATTATATAGTATATATATATTAATATAATATAAAAAATATCCAATTATTTTATTTTAGTCTATAAAATATGAATTATTATGTTCAATCTAAAAAAAACCCAAACTTATTTTTATTTTTTTAAAAAACTCTAATTTTAAGAATACAATATAAAAAAATACCAAACCTTTTAATTTATTCTTATAAAACACAAATTATTATTTTTAAACTAAAAATTTTGAATTTTTAAATTTTGTCTAAAAAGACACAATCTTATCAAATGAATTATATAATAATTATATATACATATAATATATATGCATGAATATGATATAGTTATATAATATATACACGATTGTAATTTATTTTCTAACAGGTACCAAATTGACAGTTATATAAATTTATACGTATTGATGATAGAAATAATTATAAGAAAGAAAAATTATGTGGGTTTCCGTGTGACACGTTGTAACAGAACCTCCGCAAGTATAGTTCCTCTTCCAAAGTGACTTCTCCAATGAGCTTCCTCACAACCACAAAAGAAGAAGAAGAAGAAAAAGAAGAAGGAGAAGACGATGGAAATGAGTCTTGTGTACCCTCCACCTGCCTCACTGTTCATCAACTCAATGGCCGTTTTGAGTTTTGCCGGACTGGCGATGGGAGGGTTGTCGGAAGTGAGAGGTAAACATATGCAGTACTCTAAATTCTCCACCTCGAACACTCCTGCATCGAAACAAGTCATCGAAATCTCAAGCAAAACAGGAATGCTTTTGTTATATTCACCTGCTCTCGCAGCCGCTTCTGCTTCCTTTTACGTTTTCCCATCTGAGGATCTCAGATTTCTTCTCCTAAAATCCTCCCTTGCCCTCCATTTCTTCAAAAGGGTCTTCGAGGTAATCCTCTATGACCTCTGCGTCGACACTCCTTGATGTTTCTGAATGATCATTTCAGAGGCAAGATCATCAGTGTTTGTGTGTGAAACAGGTGATGTTCATACACAAGTACAGTGGAAGTATGACTCTAGACGCAGTTATTCCTATAACTCTGAGTTATTTCATATCAACCACGATGATGCTGTACACTCACCAGCTAATGCTGGGGCTCCCCGCACCAGCCTTTGATCTGAAGTATGTCGGAGCTCTGGTGTTTGCTGTCGGAATTGTCGGTAACCTTTATCACCATAAATTGCTCTCCAAGCTTCGAAGTGCCGGCGATAAACAATACAAGATACCAGAAGGTGGTCTCTTTGACAAAGTCATTTGTCCTCATTATCTGTTTGAGATTTTGGTATTTTGGGGATTCTTTTTTATTTCTCAGAACATTTATGCATTGGCTATTGCCATGGGAACAACTTTCTATTTGATGGGTCGGAGTTACGCTACTCGAAGATGGTATGTGAACAAATTCGAAGACTTTCCAGACCACATCAAGGCTTTAATTCCCTTTGTGTTATAAAATGTGTGTTAGACCAAGAAATATTAACACAAAATCCTTATTGAGACTAAAACTCATGATTTTGTAGTCCTAGTCTTTGTTCACCTGCTTAAGGTGTTGGATATGGATCAACATTTTTGAAGACTACAGTATGTACATAAACTACTGTAAATAAATCATTCCTAAGGGTCCGAAGATCAAATACTTGAACAATAACACCTGAATGACGAATACTCTCTTCGACCAATTGAATTGGAGAAAGAATCCAAAGGTCAATGAACTTCATCATACCAGGTCCATTAATCTGAATCACTACAGTATTCAATGCTAACGAGATATCTTATGCACAGATAAATAAGTTACATGCGTTCCTTTTACACAAAAATTATTCCTGAAGTTTTCTCTGCCAAATCTTCTCAAGCTAATCAATTACCTTCAAGTTTCCCAGAGCTAAATGTGAAGCTGGCAAGAAACTGGTATTGCAACTAACTCGTTTCTGTTGAGAATAACTGAGAAACAAGATCCACAACTCCCCACATAGGTGCATCATTCTGACAAAACAAAGAAAAATAGTTTATCTTAATTGTTCTAGTAAACAGTATATTAAATTCAAGACAAATTGCGACTTTCTTACGAGATAAACAATATCAAATGCTTTGCAGTAGCTTTCAAGACTCTTATCAATATTATCGTTCCTGAAAATTAAAGGAGTGACAAGACAGACAGATCCCAGATGAGATGAAGCTTCAAAAAAAATACAGAAAGTAACTACACGAACAAGCAGATGGTTGGAAATCACCGTACACCACTTGAAAGAACAATGTGCAAAGGCATAGGATAGCAACTTACAGAAACCCAACAGAAATCCTGTTTTCATAATTCAAACCATCAGACATGCTCAGGTCCCCCAAATGATCGCCCAAAAGCAAAACATTTGTTCTTTGTTTCACATGGGCACTGTCTTCATCTGCTCCGTTGGTGTCACCTAATTGATTGTGAAGTGGAGCAGCCATGTCTAAAGCATGCTCATTTTTGTTTAGCACATGAATTAGCTTTCCTGTAAAAGTTGAGTTTCAGACCAAAAATCACAACATGATGTGAAGTCCTTGAGTATAAGAGTGTGTATCCATAGGTATTTATTAACAGCACAAGACAGTGCCTATGCACTCCAGAAGGAACTTCCCATTCAAACATGAACTTCTAACACAACTTTATCAATGACACTCAAAATTCCTTATAATGAAATAGTAAATGAATCACAATTTCATTAAGATTCATAAACTTATTCATTCGTCAACATAATGTGACTAGATAAATGCTGACAGAAAAGAAAAGGATCATTGGCCAAGACAGCTAATTCATTAATATAATTCTGAAAGAAAAAAAAAACATATGGATTAACTAACACCAAATATACCTTTAAAAGACGCGAGCTGACCATTCTCATCAAATACCATCCGGTTTGAGACGATCTTTACATTTTTAAATGTTTTATGAAGTTTCTGCCTCAAAACCTGGTAAAACACATAAAGAAGTAACCGTGTACAGAACCATTTAGACACAGCACTAAAAATATGAAATGTCATCAATTAAGTAATACCTCTTCAATGACATCAGCAAGCCCTGCTGAAAAAATCAGAACCGGGATCTCCTTGTCCTATATCAGATGGACAATGGGATGATCAATAAAAGTTGTTTCTTTTTCCATATACTTTCTAAGCTAAAATATTTCTCAGGCAATAACACAGTCAATAAAGCTTACCTCCAAGAATTCGAAAAGTTCAACCAGGCCTTCTCTGAAAGCAATGGATGAATTTGCAACCGATTCCTTTATTGCATCAAATGTTAGGCCTCCTTCAATGAGAAGGCCATGGGTTTTACCCCACCTGCATAGATGCGGCACCATAATTTTAAGTGATTTGTAGCCTTCAAAGCAAACAAAAAGCACACGTGCGGAAGCAATCAAGCCATGTGCACCATTCAGAATAGAACAAAGGGATAATAGAGTACCACTCTTCCATGAGTATGGTTTTCTCTTCAACGGGAATTGCCGGAGAAATCTCCAAAGGATGGTAGTAATCGTACAATGACTGTCTCTTAGCATCATAATCCAGGTTCCCTTGCTGCAAAAGCCCATGACTTGCTGAAACATTTCAGATAGAGAGTTCCATATTGTCTCGTTTAATGAGAATTGAAAAGGAAAAACAGCAAATGAAACCCAGACAACATGAACATACTCTGGCCTCTTCGACCATTTACCCAGTATTTCGTCAATGTCGCATCAAAATCAGCAATCACCTAATTTCCACGAAGAGAAACAAACAACAAAACCCAAAAAACTTATGTATATTTTTCAAGAGAGCTTTATAGATCAAAACTGGCACACAATTTCAACAAATCATTAACAATGAATCACAATAACGAAACATGAACACGTAGAGTGAAAGACCTGGAATTTGGGTGGACCCGCCTCGCGAATTAGGGCTATTTTCTCACTGAGAGCACGAGGATTTTCAATCACATTGTTTGTCGAGAGATCATGTTTCTCCATTTTGTAATCGCATGAGGCGCCAATCTGAGAAATTGGGCTGATTTAAATGCGATATTCATAGAATTATGCAAACGAAATGAGAGAGAGAGAGAGAGAGAGAGAGACGTCGAGGCTGTGGCAGCGAAACGGAGGGCGCAATGGGTGACTACGGGCGATTACAGGGAGGCGATGAAGTGACGACGGAGCGTGAAAGCGCGCGACACAGCTGAGAACGCGCATCTGAATACTAATAACACTCCTCGGTTTTTCAATAACCTACGAAACAAAGAAAACTCCTCTATACGATGTCTACATATCAATAATGTAACACATATTTATTTCCTTTTCAAGAATACAAGTTATTATGATATGCATATAAATATATGCCCATATGATAAAAGTAGTGTAGAATTATTGTTAGACATATAACGTAGAACCTACAACTGTAAAAGGTAAATATTTTGCATATTTTAGCATCTTATAAATCCTATATTTTAATTATTACTGTAAAAGGTAAATATTTTGCATATTTTAGCATCTTATAAATCCTATATTTTAATTATTATATATTTATATTTAACAAATTAATTTATATAATGTCTGACTATTTAGAGAAAAAAAAACTCTATTTTCTCTCCTTCAATTTTACTATACATCAAAATGGAATATCAACGGTCAAATTTCCATAATCTCTTCATATAGGATAATTCTTCTTCTAAAGTAAGTATTTTTCTCTCAATTCACATAGGCAATCAAAAAAGAAAAATACTTTGATTGTTCAGAGGAAAACTCATCATGTCATCATGTGTAGCAGTACAATTTAAAACACATAATTTTCCCATTTGGCCCATTTTACGAACATCAACATGAACGAAATCAACAACCAATGAACACGTATATACATAACACATATACATAATTTTCCCACTTCACCCACTTTACGAACATCAACATGAACGAAATCACCAACCAATGAACACGTATATACATAACACATACATATATACGCTAGAAACAGAGACCTATATGTATAAAAAAGGGAGAAAGCAAACCAAACCTCTCCAGCGAAAGCGAAGAAAGAGTTAAGGTAATTCTCATCCATCTAGTGATGCAAATCACCGATCCGGATTGTCTTATTATCACCATTGGAAAAGTTCTGGTGTTTATTCCCGCGTGACTTTGATATTGATGATAAGACGAGAACGGCGCAGCCGCCGCCGCCGCCGCCGCAAACATCATCTGATGCAGCATACCATCCGCCGGAGGATACAAAATAGACATCCATTGCTGAGGCGGGGTCGGAACCGGGGAAGATCTCTTGTGATTTACATCTGCCGAATCTGTCAGCGTCGGAGGTTCTTTCCGTTGATTCTCCTCCTGCGGACTCGAATGAGAGGCTTCGGATTGCATCTTCCCAAAATTTATTGGGTTCTTGCAATCTCTTCCTTCACCAAGCCGTCTTCCTTCTCTCCGCTCAGGCCATGGTTTTTTTTCTCCCTATCTATTTGATCTCCGTCGGTGAAGCATTCTGCAATGTGGTGCTGATTCATTATCTGGTGATAGGTTACGATGTTTTAATCTTTCAATCAACGGTCATGTGGAATGTGCTAAATTTATGAGATCTTTCAATGTTCCACTGTTGCTCTTAGGTGGTGGTGGTTACACCATCCGGAATATCGCCTGTTGCTGGTGTTATGAGGTATGTTAATCCCTTCAGTATTACTTACACTACTAGGTCTGTACAGACACAATATTGACTCTGAAGTGAGAGATAGCTCTCTCTCTCTCTCTCTCTCTTTAGCATAGTAACCTGGCCTTTCAAGACTTTCGTTTTCTATTCTCTTAGAGTTACTTGCAAATAGTTGTTTATGTGTAAGACAAACAAGAGTTGCACTTAGAGTTGAAGTTGATGACAAGATGCCGGAACATGAATATTATGAATATTTTGATCCAAACTATACACTTCATGTTGCTCCAAGTAACATGGAAAATAAGAATTCCCGCCAGATGCTCGAGGAGATTCGTAATGACCTTCTAGGTAATCTCTCTAAACTCCAACATGCACCAAGCATACCATTTCAGGAAAGGCTACCAGAAACAGAGGTTCCAGAGGTATGTTGCTTGAGGAGTGCACTTGAATTGTGTTCTTTGTCTAATTTTGAATTATATTCTTCCTAGCGATCTTCTTCTGGTATTGGATAGACGTATTTCACATCTTAAGCAGACAAGATGGTCAAGGGCTTAAAATTTCCTTGTCTAGGCAATTGTAGCAGTTAGAATGGTTTAATGGGTATACTTCTTTCAGGGTAATCTCAGGGTAATGACATATACCTCATCTGCCAGAGAGCCCGAAATCAATGGCTTTGAGAGAGAAGTCATCATCCTTATTGAACAGCAATAAATTCTCC
This sequence comes from Gynandropsis gynandra, assembly GCA_036759665.1. Classification (NCBI taxonomy): domain Eukaryota; kingdom Viridiplantae; phylum Streptophyta; class Magnoliopsida; order Brassicales; family Cleomaceae; genus Gynandropsis; species Gynandropsis gynandra. The sequence continues at coordinate 9,381,631 of CM071861.1, forward strand.
GGCTTTAGATCTTTGTGCATGACACCAAGGAATGGCAAGCCTCAACAACGCCTATGATGATCTTTATCAGCTCAGCTGCTTTTGTCTCGCTGTAATGCCCTCTCTGGATGATCCTACCAAACAGTTCTCCACCTGAGCAAAGCTTCATCACGATGTGAACGTACATTGGATCCTCATAGGCACCTTTAATGGTGACGATGTTCTTGTGGCCAGCTAAATGGTGCATTATCTGAATTTCCCTTCGAACGTCTTCCACATCTTCCTTGGAGATCAACTTTCGTTTAGATATCGACAGAGAGCTCATGCGGTTGTATGCTTCGGGGTTCTTTGTATGGTCGGATACTCCGGTTTATGAAAAGAACGAAGAAGATTCTGGGATATGGAAAGGTTTGAATTCTACTCTTATGTCATCTTAATAAGCTTTTGGCTAATTGATTCTATCTTTGTCTTGCAGCGATGATGGAGCTAATAAAAGTGATGTGCTGGAAGTTGGTGACCATTAATAGAGATAAATTAAATCATGTTGGCGCTACCATATACTAGAAGCCAACTTCAAATGAAGGCTACAATAACAAACCTCAAAACGGGCCGCCGGTTTGCAAGGAATCCGATGATCCAAATGCTGCCTGGTATTAACCTAATTAGAATCGTAACTTATATTTACTATACATTTTTATGCAAGATTGCTTAAATGTTTTTGTATGATTCAGGAATGTTCCATTTGAGGTATGCATGCATAAAATACCAGAGGAATCTTCGAAGTGTGGAGCTGTGTGACCTAAGCAGTGGCTAGAAAGGTTAGAATCTACGCCAAGTGGTTGAGCTCTTAGAAGGTGTTTGTGGGAAATCTGCAGAAGAAGATTTCAAATCGAATAATGAGAGTTGGAAGGTGATTGCTTCAAAATCGTACCTCGACGGTATGGAAATTGATTGGTTGTATGTAAGAAATATGGACATGAGAGCATTCTATGGAGGGTAAGGTTTTCTCACCTACCAATGGTTGTGGGCATCTCCTTACAGCTTTGTTAATGCTTCCTTATCTTTTGTTCCTTTTCATCATAAAAAATGTCTCTTATGACATACTTGCAGCAAAACTGAAAGATCTGAAATTGTGGGTGATGCCAAGAGTATCTGTGAAATCTTTATCTTGACTAACTTCGTGATGTCACTTTATGACTGTTTAGTTGCCTCGTGAAGCTTTGTTGAATCGTGTCATGGAGGAAGCAGAAATGGGTAAAGAATAGGAACAAGTACAGAAATAGAGGAAATATGCAAGTCAATTCTCATGATCGTCTTTAAAGTTTAGAAGAAATGGAAGAGATGACATAAGGTTACATCCCATGAGAAAACTTTAGCAATTTCCATCTAACATTTTTCTATTTCTTTATAACTGACGGGTTTACATGATATTCTGTTATGTTCTTTTCTTTCAGCATATGATGAGGACATACCATTTCTCATGCCCCACAGGAGGTTAGAGAAAACATTTTGGTCAGTCTTATAGTACTCGTTGCAGTCACCATCATGGAACTAGGTGGCAATCGACCTACAACCAACCATGGTCACTTCTAAAATAAGCAATTCATGTCATCAGTTGCATCAACAAATCAGTTGCGTCTATAAAGACACAACCAAATGGGGGAAAGAGGTATGTCTATTTGTTCGTATCCATCTAGATAGACTGTTTGATATTGCATGCCTAATCATGCAGCCTTCAAAGGATCTGCCCTAATAAATCTATTAGACCGTCTCAACTAGGTTGTATGTTGGGCCTTAGGATCAATCGAGATCTTGCTTTCTCGGCAAGGTCGTGTAGATTCTCTTACGAATCGATTTGGTGCCAAGGTCTTGATATATGGGTGATTCTTGCGGTTTGGTTCTCAACCGTTGTTTCCCCACCGTCATCTATGTCTTCCCTAATGGGCTCAATAATATCTTGAAAACTTACACGCCTTACTTCCTCGATTCTTCAGTAGATTCAACCTCCATCCAAGGATCTACATATCAGAACCATGGGTTGGGATTACTTCCCACATGGCCACAAATGAGGAGGCAGAATGGCTTATGGAGACAACTTAAAATCTAGAACGATGGGTTGGGATGACCTTCCATTTGATGTTGTTTGAAGTAGTTTGTAGAATGCTTGAGACTCTTTTTTTGGTTCTATCAATCACTTTAAAACTCTAATCGTTATGTTTAATGGTTGTTTTTTTTGGTTCAGTTGGTGGAGAAGGACCCCGAAAGATCCGATTTCGATGTTCTAGGTAGGGGTGGGCAATCCGGATTTCGGGATGGGTTCCTCGGGTTCGGTTCGGGTTCCTCGGGTTTTAAAAAATTGAACCCAAAAAGACCCATTTGGTTTTCGGGACGGGTTCCTCGGGTTTCGGGTTGGGTTCGGGTTGTTCAGGTTTGAAACATTGAACCCAAAAAAACCTGAATTGTATTTGGGTTATTTCGAGTTCTCGGGTTCTTTGAGTTTTTTGGTTATTTAAGTACGAGTAATTCTGGTTTAAACGAGTATTTTGGTTTATTTTAAGATTCATTTATAAGAAAATTGCAAATACTTACAATCTACACATACATACGAAACTAGAGAATATAGGAAAAACTTAGTAATAGCTCTAGTTCATAAAGATAAAAGATCATTTCACTGACTGAAACCAACAATTAAAAAGTCCGCAATGCTCTTCATTGGAAAACATGTTCCTCCATTTCAACATCTTGCTACCCAAAAATCAAGATTTCGACCATCTTTCCATCTGCGGTGTCTTTGTTAACGATCAACATTAGTTTTAAAGTGTACCTCTACGCATAAAATGATAGGACAAAGACGACCAATTTACCAGGATACTAAAATAGGATTGGAGCAGAATGGAAGATACTTTCAAAGGATGAGGGGCGACAGACGGGAAGGAAGGAGGCGACGAATAGGAAGGAAGGCTTACAATGCTGAAGCTACTGTGACGGACAGGAGGAGGAGAGGCGACGGACGGAAGGATGAGGGGTGAGCGACGGACAGGAGGATGAGGGGCGAGCGACGAACAGGAAGGAAGGAGGCGATTTGAGAAAAAATTTCAGGAGGCGCCGCGCGTTCGTGTGATGTGAGTGAGAGAGTGAGAGAGAGGGAGACGATGGACTCATGCTTTAGGTTAGGAGGGTTAGGGTTTAGTTTTTTTTCGGGTTCCTCGGGTTCTCCCAAACCCAACCCAGACCGACCCGAATCCATTTGGGTTTTAGATTTTGAATCCATATGGGTTTTTCTACAAAACCCGTTTATCTCATGGGTTGAGTTTTTCGGGTTGGGTCGATCCGGTTAACCCGAAATTCCATCCCTAGTTCTAGATAGCCATTAATGCTGGAGAAACCATGAGTATTTCAATGCATAGGAGTATATTGCTGGATTAGCAGACAAATCTGCAAAAAAAAAAAAAATCCAAGCAAAACCCATGGCTTATTGGCTGAAAGATAAGAAAATTTGTATGAAAATTTCTACTCGTGTGTACCATCTGTTTCTAATATGTGATCTACATGACAATTTATGCTTTTATGTGCTGTGAGTTTTGTACCAGGCTGGATAATTCAATTCCTATCGAGGAGACAACGAGGGTGATGAACTATGTAATTGAAAAGGAGTAAGCATTCTATTGGGGTACGAGTGAGTGGTCGACCCAATAGATAATGATCGTCTCGTTCTAATACGTATTTCTCGCATGATTTTAGAGATGTTTATGATATACTTGCAATGTTTATGTATGATTTTGTATCTGTTTTACTCGTTTTCATGTTTTCATGTTCTTACAGGTTTTAGTGCAAATTTGGCTCATTTCGAAGCTAAGGAACGTACACAGGACAAAGTGCTATCATCAATGATTGTAACAGAGCAAACAGGACGAGAAACGGGGCGAGACAACAAAGTGCACGACCAACACAATGCATAGCACGACCGGGCTGAGCAAACAAACACATGCCCGACCATGCATCAGCCAATGCCCGACCGTGCTCAATGGTAAACACCAATGCACGACCGTCGTCAACCTCAGCGCGACCGTGCTCAGCAACCAACATGCATGCCCGACCGATCAGCACTCATTTGCACGATCGGGCTCATCATCCACAGCCCCTGCACGACCGAACACCCCTTCTTGCACGACCGGGCTACTCAACCATCAACCTAGTGCACGATCGTGCACCCATTCCTTCACGACCAGGCATTTGAAACAGAAACTTCCCGAATCTCATGCACGACCCGGGATCCTAAGGTGCACGACTGGGCCCTCTTCAAAGGATATGCCCGATCGGGCTCACTATCTTGCACGGCCGGGCATGGAGGCACACGGACCTGAAATAGAGAAAAGGAAACGTTCAACCGTGGAGAATAAAAGGAAGAAGACGAGATAAGAATGGAAAATCATGGCACAAAAGGGAAAGGAGAAGAAAAGGCAAAAAGAATAGATCGTTTTACAGACGTTACAGTCGACAAACGGACAGGAGAGAGAGAGAGGAAGAAGACATAGACTTGCAAGAGACATTCAAGGGGCATCGAACATGGACTTCGGTTTCGTTTGGTTTTCATGTTCCTTAAACTATCTATTTCGATTATGTTTGTTTACGAATGCATGAGCGAGTAGTTGTTTTGTTCTAGGAGAAGGGATTAGCCCTTGGCTATCCCGAACCGCTTTTGATTTATCTTTGAATGCAATTTTCCGTTTTCGTTTATCTATTCTTTATCCGAGTGCTTGAATGACTTGTATTTACAAAGTCCAAGTAGATGCATGTGTTAGGGATTAGGAGAAGGACCAAAAGAGAGTTTTGGTCCTAGAATATCAGGTTTAGAACAACCGAGGTTAGACCACGAAAGTAGGGTAGCAACGGTTGAGCATAAAACGGATGAATCACAGAACTTATGGGTTTAGCTTAAGGTGTCAACCACGAAAGTAGGGGATAACTTGACTAGATCATGTGTCTATGCCTTGAGAGAAGGTAGATATCATATTAGGATCGTCTGCCTTAGATAACTTGATCGGGATTGCATGATTAGATAGGTTGATTGTTGGTTTCGGTAGTCTTGTTGTGAAACCAGATTCCTAGAACGTTTGTCTCACTGTTAAGAACTCGTAGTTTATTTGTTTTTAATATTTTAATCTTAAAACCAATATTCGTTCGTTTGCAAGTTTGATTCGTAGTTTGAGTTTAGGTTATGTTGCGTAGTCGCTGTGGGATCGACACCTAGAGTGCTACACACGTGTCGTGCACTTGCGGGTAGTTTAGGTTAATAATTGTTTAACTTTGAATCGTATCAAGTTTTTGGCGCCGTTGCCGGGGACTATTGTCAACACGTCTTAGATTCGAGCCTAGATTCATTCTTGTTTTGATTTTCTTTTTTGTTTTCTTTTCTTTCGTTCTTTCTACCTAAATCGTTTTTATTTTTCCTTCGCAGAGCCGTCAGATGAAGGAGAGATGGATAATCTGAACAGCCATAGACATATGCAGCAACAGCAACTCGCACCGCGAGAACCACAGGCTCCTCCACCACATCACCTCAGAGACTACGTGGTACCGAATATGAAGAACGTGAAAACAACCATACGGATGCCTACTGTTGCTAGAGAACAGTTTGAAATTAAGTCGGCGATGATCAACATGCTTTATCAGAAGCAATTCATTGGTGGAAATCACGAGGATCCCCATCAACACCTAAGAAACTTCCTAGAGCTTTCCGGTACATTCAAGATACACAGAGTCTCAGAGGACGCAATCTTACTACGTGTCTTCCTTTTCTCAATTGGGGGATGAACGAAAACTTGGATGCAATTGCTTCTCGCTGGTTCCATCACTACTTGGGATTAGCTCTGCACACTGTTCTTATCATGCTTCTTTCCTCCAAGCAAGACGATTCAGATGAGGGAGAAATCACAACGTTTAGATGTAGAGATGGAGAAACGTTGTTCAGAGCTTGGGGCAGATTTAAGGATCTTCTCCAGATGTGTCCACAACATGGTCTTGAGCAGTGGTACGTTATCCACATCTTTTACAATGGAATTTTAGACGAACATCGAACGACTTTCGATAACGCTGCTCGAGGATTGTTTATGGATTTGAGCGTCAAGGAGGCATATGAGCTGATCGATAACCTCCCCATGAACCACACTATGTGGTCAACACCGAGAGGTATGCCTAACAGCACTTGACGCCTATATGAGCCAAATCAAAGCAGAGCAACGGGAAATGTAGCGAACGCTATGTACTGTGAATTGCGGAGATACGAAGCATGTAGCGTATCAATGCATGATACATGAAGACTTCGAACAGATGAACTATGCCTAGCAGCAAGGAAACACACAATTCGGGAATACCTACAACCCGAATCGGAGGAACCACCCGAATCTTTCGTATCGAACGACTCAATCGGTGAAGTATTCGGGATTTCAACAAAGACAGCAAATGTACCAGCAAGATAACCAGCAATTTCAGCATGCTCAGCAAGTTCCGCGAGCTCCTCAACCTCATCAAGTCCCTTCGTCAAACCTTGAGGCAATGATGCTCAAATTTATCAAAGAGCAAAGGTAGCAACAATCGACTCAAGCCAAATTCAATGCGGATGTGGGGACAATGATCAACGAGCTCAAAACTCAGATGGAATCCTTGAGCAACCATGTGACGAGCTTAGAGAACTTCGTAGCACAGCTTGCTGCCTCATCCTCTCGGAATCCCGGACAGCTTCCCGGAAAACCCGAATTAAACCCGAGAGAGTACGTGAACGCTATCACCGTGTGCAACACTGATATGATCGATCGCTCGCCCTCCAAAGAGCAAGACCAAGTTGATGGAACATCCATGAAAAGAGGAAAAGGTACGATCGCAATTATGGAAGGAGTTGAACCAGATTTGGACAAACCATACGTTGCTCCACCAGCGTACCAACCCCCAATACCATTTCTTCAACGATTGGTGAGCAGCAAGAATGAAGAATGAGTAGGCAGATTTATAGAGGGCCTCAAGAAGCTTGACATCAACATCCCATTCGTGGAAGCCCTCCAAAAGATGTCAAATCACGCCAAACTCATCAAAGAGGTTCTTTCCAACGAGAGGCGTATCGAATAAAACGAGATGGTAGCACTCAACGAGGAATGCAACACCATTCTTCAAAACTCGCTGCCCCCGAAGTTGAAGGACTCTGGAAGCTTCTCCATTCCATGCACAATAGGTAATATTGACATTGACAATGCTTTGTGTTATTTAGGAGCAAGCGTGAGCATCATGCCACACTCGGTCTTCAAGCGGATGGACTTCGGGACTCTCAAACCTATGAAGATGTCTCTACGCCTCGGGGATCGTTCGGTGAGATATCCGGTGGAAATTGTTGAAAACGTTCCCACCAAGGTAGGTAATGTTTTCATTCCCACTAATTATGTAAAGCAAGATGCTAGGATACCCATTATTCTTGGTAGACCGTTCTTAGCTACTAGAGATGCCATGATAGATGTACAACAAAGAAAGCTTTCTTTACGTGTTGGAGATGAGAAGATAGAGTTCAACTCGTCCAACTCCATGAATGGACCCTCATTCAAGGAGTCTTGCTTTAGAGTTGATTTGCTGGACGAATTAGCGAAAGACACGCTTGATCAAGTAAGTGTTTCTGATCCTCTTGTACGATACTTAACACTAATTTGCGAAGATGCAGGATTGAAGCACTAGGAGACGCCCCATGTGAGGAGATATCACACGAAAAACACTCTGATTTTGCAGTGGAGAAGGCACCCGAGTATGAGCTCGAACCTCCTCCGTCTTCTTTTCAGTATGAGTACGTTGAATGCGATAAAATATATCCTGCTGTTGTGAATGCTGACTTGAGTGCAGATGAGATGAGAAAACAATCCATTCGCGTAAAGAAGCGTAGGAGAGTCAGCTCTTCAATATGTATGCACGGAACTTATACGGAAGACAACCACAAACCTTCCACCGAAACTCAAAGGAGGCTGCACCTGCACTTGCAAGAGGTAATGGAAAAAGACATCATAAAAAGTTTTGATGCAGATATCATTTATCCAACATCGGGAAGCGAATGAGTGAATCCCGTGCATGACATGCCAAAGAAAGAAGCAGTGACTAAGGGATGACATGACAAAAAGATCTTACCTCATGACTTCCAACTAGGTGACTTAGTTCTACTTTTCAATTCTCGTCCTAAGATTTTCTCGGGCAACCTATGGTCTCGTTGGTCAGGTCCTTTTCAGGTACGGGCAACCTACGGTCTCGTTGGTCAGGTCCTTTTCAGGTACGGGCAACCTACGGTCTCGTTGGTCTGGTCCTTTTCAGGTACGAGAAGTCTTCACACATATGGAGCGATTCGAGCGGAACATTCAAAGGTAATATGGGCAGCGACTAAAGCTCTACCAAGCTGCTCAACCGATCGAAAATGAAAACTCCATTTCCCTTTCCGATCCACCCATCGCGCACACATGAGGAATGGAGACGTCAAAGTTTAAAGACGTTAAATAAGCACTTTCTGGGAGGCAACCTAGCTGTTTGTTTCTATTTTTCTATTTTTCTATTTTTCTTAGTTGTTTAGTTTAAGACTCGGTTAAATTAAAAAACACAAAAAATACCACCACAAACGTGACTTCACTTCTCTTACCCTCCATCAGAGCTTCACGTCGAGGACGCCGTTCAATTCAAGTCCGAGGGAGCAGCTCACGTTTGTCAGGTGACTTCGTTTCATTTTCTATTTTCTCTTTGATTTCGTAGTTTTTAGTTTATTTTTGCTTTCGTGAGGCAGAGTCGTCCTAGGCTCTTCTCCGGTACCACGTTTCGAGATGAACCCTGAATCTAGGATACTTAAGAAGTTGGCCTTTTCCGTGAGATTTTTCATGTTTGAGCTAGGTTTTTTCTAAGCGTTAGAGCTTATTAGTCGGCAGAAAAACAATAGGTCGTAATTCTTTGGGAATCCTAGTGTTGCTTGTGGGAGGTTTACACGAGGTTTCTAGGCTAGTTTATCGTTTATTCTCTCTATTCAGTTGGTCATACTTCGTAAAGACGATGCTTTACTTGTTCTGATGAGGATTATTAGATCATATGAAATCAAACTTATTTTGCAGAATAAAGAGCGCACACTAACACTCCGCTGTCGATAGAAATGATGCGTAAAAGCATGATCTAAAATCGATATGAGTGCATTGACGTGTGGAAACGCGAGTTATAATTAACCTAGTCCACTTCACCGCAAGTATACGGATCTTGTAGTACCAGGGTCGATCTCAGGGACTAATACAACTAAACTAAGAACAAAACTAAACTAGGAAGAAAGGTGATAGGAGGGGATATAGTTCTAATGGTCCTAAATCTATCCTAATGGAGACAACGGAACGAGGGTAAAGATGAACTAGATATGATGAATACTACGGGTGTACGGGATACCGGATAATGCATACATGAACGACTAAAGATCATAGATCCACAACCTACTCTTGACAACGGGAAATTCATGCTCTACGGTCGAGGAGTGATTCTTCCGAGCCTAAACCTCCTAACCATGGATACATGCAACCCTGCCTTCCGACAGCCGATTAACACGCACCATGGCAGCATTAAGACCGCAATCACTATCCCTAAGTTGGCTAACCGACCGGTCAGATTCTCATTAGCCAAAGCTTAATCTACTACTTAGCGGACCGGATTCGTTCCTTAACCTTCCAGCAAGGTTCGATATCCATTGTTGTTGAGCGGTCAGCACTAACATATGATTGATATTGCTAAGCATAGAACCGTAAATCAAGAGTAAAAATCATAAAACTAAGCATTAAAGAAGATCATCGTTCATACATACAAATCCGATAACCCTACCCGCAGTAGGGACTCTACTCACTCATGGAATACATGAAAACAGAAGATAACACAGACCAATACATGATAAAACCCTAAGGAACTCGATGCCTCGACCTTCCCTAATGCGTTACCGGTGTACGGATCGGTGCTTCTCTTCTTCTCCGATGCTTCCCGAGCTTTCCCAGATGTTTTTCCAGTGCTTTCTTCCCCTGTTCGTCGCCCCCTTTGCCCTAGATCTATTCCTTTCCTTTTATTTGCTCGTTTGAAACTTAGATCTAGGTTGTTACGGATTACGCGGCCCCGGGCACTCTTGTGATCTTGATATTCCTCTTTTCCTCTCGTTGCTCGGGTGTTCCTTTGGGTTCTGGAGCTCGGTCTCGGCTCTGAGTAGATTTTCCTTCAAATCTTGTGGTTTTCGACAGGAATCCTTCATATTGATCTCATTTAGGCCTTGTCGCCTAGAAACCTGAAAACCAATAAAACGGGTGTGTGAAGCTCAAAATAGAATCGGATAAGTAAGAATCGATGTAGGAATCATGCGAAAATGATATAAAAACCTATCCTAATAATGATACACTTTCAGTGTTATCATGCATCGACCTTGACACTTATTCGATGGTTCGGGTCTAAGTGGTGCGTTGGTGATCATCTTTCTACGTCCTAAGGGCACGACACAAACGCTGCCTACTCCGCTGCACTCTTGAACGAGATGTATGAGTATACCGTCATCGGTAGTCTGAGTCTAAGTAGAGGTTGGATCTCTTCAAATCCGACGTCCTAGAAGCCTAGTGTGTCTGCACAACATAAAAAAAAACAAGACATAAAAAAAAGAAAAGAAGAAGAAAAAAAACTAAAGAAAGAAAGAAGCTCGGAAAAGAAACAAGTATCCTATTGTTCTACGTTTAAGCATTTGTCTGAAGTCTTGTTTGGTGGAGAGAGTTACGGTGGCTTGTTTAGTTTGCTTTCGATTTATTTTCTTGTAGGTAGCCTTGGTGAATCTAGGATGAAGACTAAAAATTTAATTAGGCTGAATTTGCTAGTTGATCGGTTAGGTTTACTTTAGCGGTATCTCTAGGAGAAAGGGGAATTCTCGGGTTTTTATATACCCCACGTGGTCCACGTTTAGGTTTGCTTAGGGACAAGAAAACATTCAAGTCTGGGGGATTTTGATCGTCTCGTTCTAATACGTATTTCTCGCATGATTTTAGAAATGTTTATGGTATACTTGCGATATGATTTTGTATCCGTTTTAATCCTTGTGTTTTCGTATTCTTACAGGTTTTAAAGCAAATTTGGCTCATTTCGAAGCTAAGGAACGTACACGGGACAAAGTGCTATCATCAAGGATTGTAACGGAGCAAACGTGACAAGAAACGGCGCAAGACAACAAAGTGCACGACCAACACAATATATAGCATGAGCGGGCTGAGCAAACAAACACATGCCCGACCATGCATCAGTCAATGTCTGACCGTGCTCAATGGGAAACACCAATGCACGACCACGCATCAACCTCAGCACGATCGTGCTCAGCAACCAACATGCATGCCCGACCGATCATCACTCATTTGCATGACCGCACTCATCATCCACAGCCCCTGCACGACCGAACACCCCTTCTTGCACGACCGGACTACTCAACCATCAACATAGTACACGACCGTGCACCCATTCCTGCACGACCTGGCGTTTGAAACAAAAACTTCCCAGAATCTCATGCACAACCCAGGATCCTAAGGTGCATGGCTGGGCACTCTTCAAAGGATATGCTCGATCGGGCTCACCATCTTGCACGGTCAAGCGTGGAGGCACACAGACCTGTAATGCAGAAAAGGGAACGTTTAGTCGTGGAGAAGAAAAGGAAGAAGTTGAGATAGGAATGGAAAAGCATGGAAAAAAAGGGAAAGAAGAAGAAAAGGAAAAAAAGAATAGAAGAGGAAATAAGACATGTTCAACCGTTTTACAGACGTTACGGTCGACAGACGGACATGAGAGAGAGAGAGAGGAAGAAGACAGATACTTGCAGGAGACATTCAAGGGGCATTGAACATGGACTTCGGTTTCGTGTGGTTTTCATGTTCCTTAAACTATCTATTTGGATTATGTTTGTTTACGGACGCATCAGCGAGTAGTCGTTTTGTTCAAGGAGAAGGAAATAGCCCTTGTCTATCCCGGAACCGCTTTTGATTTATCTATGAATGCAATTTCCCGTTTTCGTTTATCTATTCTTTATATGAGTGCTTGAATGACTTGTATTTACGAAGGCCAACTAGATGCATGTGTTAGGGATTAGGAGAAAGACCGAAAGGAGAATTCTAGTCCTAGAAGATCAGGTTTAGAACAACTGAGGTTAGGCCACGAAAGTAGGGTAGCAGCGGTTGAGCGTAAAACGGATGAATCACAGAACATATGGGTTTAGCTTAAGGTGTCATCAACGAAAGTAGGGGATAACTTGATTAGATCGGGATTGCATGATATAGATAGGTTGATTGTTGGTTTCGGTAGTCTTATGGTGAAACCGGATTTCTAGAACGTTTGTCTCACTGTTAAGAACTCGTAGTTTATTTTTTTTAGTATTTCAATCTTAAAACCAATATTCGTTCGTTTGCAAGTTTGATTCGTAATTTGCGTTTAGGTTGTGTTGCGTAGTCCTTGTGGGATCGAAACCTAGAGTACTACACACGTGTCGTGCACTTGCGGGTAGTTTAGGTTAATAATTGTTTAACTTTGAATCGCATTAGATAACATAGGCATGGGCAGTTGTTGACAGGTTGGATTTGGTTGGGCCAATTGTTAAGCAGCCGGAGTATAACATGTTCGCTAGGCAAAAAGTGCGTATCTAACACCTTTCCTATCTCTTCTACTGTTGAATAATCTATAGGGCACAAGGCTTCACTTCCTAGGCAAAAGATCTTCGGATGTGTTTGCTGAGATTTTGGAGAAGACCCATGTGGTTGCAACACCTGGCAGTTGTTTTGGACTTGGAAGTGAAGGGTTTGTTCATGTAAGCGCCTTTGGTCACAAAGAGAACATCTTGGAGGCGTGCTATAGATTCAAGCTAGGGCTGGTTACATTCTTTCCATCTATAAAAGGTTGAGATAAATCAGAATGTAGTTGGAAGAAAGAACTATAAAATAAGATGATCCTTATTGTTATTAGATCTCTCATTTGGATTCACTCTTTTGTTTCTCAAGTCTAAGAACTGAATTTGATTTAATAAATGCAACATGAAGAAGAAAACAACTAAATGTTTAGTTTTTCACTAAAGAATCAAGAAAACAAAGCTAAACTACCTGCAAGTGCACGACACGTGTGTAGTACTCTAGGTGCCGATCCCAAAGAGACTACGCAACACAACCTAAAGTCAAACTATGAATCAAACTTGCAAACGATGAAATATGGGTTTTAAGATTGAAATAACTAGAAAATAAACTAACGAGTTCTTAACAGTGAGACAAACGTTCCAGGATTACAGTTTCACCACAAGACTACCGACACCAACAATCAACCTGTCTAATCATGCAATCCCAATCAAGTTATCTAAGACGAGCGATCCTAATATGATATCTACCCTCGTTCAAGGCATAGACACGTGACCTACTTAAGTTATCCCATACTTTTGTGGCTGACACCTTAAACTAATCCCATAAGTTCTATGATTCATCCGTTTTATCTTCAACCGCTACTACCCTACTTTCATGGCCTAGCCTCGGTTGTTCGAACCCTAATCATCCGGAATTAGAATTCTCCTTTCGGCCCTTCTCCTAAGTTCCTAAAACATGCATCTATTTAGCCTTCATAAACACAAGTCAATCAAACACTCAGACAAAGAATAGATAAACGAAAACGGAAAATTGCATTCAAAGATAAATCAAAAGAGGTTCCGAGATAGCCATGGGCTAATCCCTTCTCCTATACCAAAACGATGCGTTCGAAAGCAAACAACATAATTGATATAGATAGTTTAAAGAACACAGAAAACCAAATGAAACAAAAGTCCCTATTCGATCTCCAATGCTCCTTGGATGTCTCCTCCGCAAGAACTCAAGAACTAGCATTTCTCTCTACTTTCTCTGTACAATTCTCTCTACTCTCTCTCTGCAACTCTCTCTACTCTCCAACGTGTGTTCTCTCCAAAACTGAAGTGAATCCGACCCCTAGCTCTCCTCATTGTTTTTCCTCTTTTCTTTCTTTCCTTTTCTCATCTTTTTCCTCTTAGGCCGTTCACTTCCTTTCCTCTTGTTTCCTCTTTATTGCAGCATGTTGTTTTGTGAGTTTTCCATTCTTACTTGCATTGGTTTACATTCTTAGATAAGTGGGCACGTTTCCTTTCTACTTTCCAACCATATAGCTCTCATTCTCTTCTCTAACCATGTTTCCTTTTTGTGTAGGCAACAAGCCACTTCCTTTTCCTCTTTGGTCGAGTTTCCTTTTCTTGTTTCTGCAGGTGATGGATGCGACCCGCACGGGCTGGAGTGTGTGCCCCGCACGGGCTCACTTGGAGCGGGATCCGCTTGTGTTGATGAACTGCCCGAGCTGTGCTGTAGTCACTGGGAGATAGGCCCCCGCGCAAGCTAAGGTTAGTGCCTTGCGTAGACTGGTTGTTGATGCTTAGTCCGGGCGTGCTGAAGCCTTCCCCAACACGGGCTATAAGTTCCACCCCGCGCGGGCTGTGTTGGGGCTGATTATCCATGTCGTTTCTCATCTCGTTTGTTCCGTTATGATCCACGATGCTAAAACTTTGTCTCGTGTATGTTCTATAACTCTGAAACGAACCGAGAACACGAAAACATGAAAACGAGTAAAAACAGATACAAAATCACACGTAAACACCACATCTATCTCATAAACATCTCTAAAATTATGTGAGAAATATGTATGAAAATGAAACGATCAAAATCCCCCAGACTTGAATGTTTTCCTGTCCCTATGAAAATGTAAACGTGGAACACATGGGGTATACAACACCTTAGAATTCGCCTTTCTATTAGAGATACCGTAAAAGTAAACCTAACTGATCAACTAGCAAGTCGAGAGCAAATTCGGCCTAATTAAATTTTCAGTCTTCATCCTAGGTTCACCTAGGCTACCTATGAGAAAGCTAATCGAAGGAAAACTAAACAAGCAATCGTAACTCTCTCCACCAAACAAGACTTCAAATAAATGCTAGACGTAGATAAATTTAGGGTACTTGTGTCATTTCCGAGTTTCTTTCTTTCTTTATTCTTTTTTTTTTTGCTTTTTCTTTCTTCTTCTTTTTCTCTCTTTTTTTATGTTATGTGGACACACTAGGTTCCTAGGACATCAGATTTGAAGGGATCCAGCCTCTACTTAGACCCAGACTACCGATGACGGTATACTCATGCATCTCGTTCAAGAGTGCAGCGGAGTAGGCAACGTTTGTGCCATGCCCTTAGGACGTAGAAAGATGATCTCCAACCCACCACTTAGACCCGAACCATCAAAAAAGTATCAAGGTAGAAAGATGCCCTTAGGACGTAGAAAGATGATCGCCAACCCACCAATTAGATCATGCTTTTGGGCATTATTTCTATCAACAGTGGAGTGTTAGTGTGCGCTCTTTTTCTGCAAAATAAGCTTGATTTCATACGATCTAATAAACCTCATCAAGTCTATACGAAGTATGACCGTCTGGATGGAGAGAATAAACGATAAACTAGCCTAGCAACCTCGTCTAAACCTCCCACAAACAACACTAGGATTCCCAAAGAATTACGATCTATTGTTTTTCAACCGACTAATAAGCTCTAATGCTTAGGAAAAACCTAGTTCAAACATGCAAAGATTCATGGAAAAGACCAGCTCCTTAAGCCTCCTAGGTTCGGGATTCATCTCAAAACACGACACCGGACAAGTGCCTAGGACGACTCTGACTCAAGAAAACAAAAACAAACTAAAAAATACGAAATCTAAAAGAAAAATAAAAGAAAATGAAACGAAGTCACCTGAAAACGTGGGCTGCTCCCCCATACTTGAATTGAACGGCGTCCTTGACGTGAATCTCCGATGGACGGTAAGAGAAGTGACGTCACGTTTGTGGTGTTTTTTTTGTTTTTTTGTTTCTTTTTTGTTTTTTGTTTTTAATGAGTCTAAAAATAAACAACTAAGAAAAACAAAAAAAAGTACTGGGTTGCCTCCCAACAAGTGCTTATTTAACGTCTTTAAGCTTTAACGTCTCCATTCCTCTTGCGTGCGGGATGGTTGGATCGAAAAGGGAAATGGAGTTTCCACTTTTGATCAGTTGAGCGGCTTGGTAGAGCTTTAGTTGTTGCACGACACGTGTGCAATACTCTAGGTGTCGATCCCACAGGGACTACGCAACACAAACTAAACTCAAACTACGAATCAAACTTGTAAACAACGAAATACTGGTTTTAAGATTGAAATAACTAAAAACAATAAACTAACGAGTTCTTAACAGTGAGACAAATGTTCTAGGATTACAGTTTCACCACAAGACTACCGAAACCAACAATTAACCTATCTAATCATGCAATCCAATCAAATTATCCAAGGCGGACGATCCTAATATGATATATACCCTCTCTCAAGGCATAGACACGTGATCTAGTCAAGTTATCCCCTATTTTCGTGGCTGATACCTTAAACTAAACCCATAAAATCTATGATTCATCCGTTTTACCCTCAACCGCTACTACCTTACTTCCGTGGCCTAGCCTCAGTTGTTCTATGCCTGATCATCCGGAATTAGAATTCTCCTTTCGGTCCTTCTCCTAAGCTCCTAAAACATCCATTTACTTGGCATTCATAAACACAAGTCAATCAAACACTCAGACAAAGAATAGATAAACGAAAATAGGAAATTTCATTCAAAGATAAATCAAAAGAGGTTTCGGGATAGCCATGGGCTAATTCCTTCTCCTAGAACAAAACGACTACTCGCTTATGCGTTCGAAAGCAAACTACATAATCGAAATAAATAGTTTAAAGAACATAGATCACCAAATGAAACCGAAGTCCCTATTCGATCTCCAATTGTCCTTGGTTGTCTCCTCCGGAAGAACTCAAGAACCAGCCTTTCTCTCTACTCTCTTTGTGCAATTCTCTCTAGTCTCTCTCTGCAACTCTCTCTACTCTCCAACGTGTGTTCACTCCAAAAATGAAGTGAATTCAACCCCTAGCTCTCCTCCTTGTCTTTCCTCTTTTCTTTCTTTTCTTTTCTCCTCTTTTTCCTCTTTGGTCGTTCACTTCCTTTCCTATTGTTTCCTCTTTGTTGTAGCATGCTATTTTGTGAGTTTCCATTTTTATTTGCATTGGTTTACATTCTTGGATAAGTGGGCTCGTTTCCTTTCTATTTTCCAGCCATATAGCGCTCATTCCTCTTCTCTAACTATGTTTCCTTTTTGTGTAGGCAACAAGCCTCTTCCTTTTCCTCTTTGGCCGAGTTTCCTTTTCTTGTTTCTGCAGGTGATGGACGCGACCGTGCGGGCTGGAGTGTGTGCCCCCCCGTGGGTTAACTTGAAGCTGGATCTGCTCAGGCTGATGTACTACCCAAGATATGCTGTGGTGGCTGGAAGCTAGGCCCGTGCGGGCTAAGGTTAGTACCCTGCATGGACTGGTTGTTGATGCTGAGTCCGCGTGTGCTAAAGCCTTCCCCGACCCCTGCTGGATGTGCTAGTTATTATGCCCCGCATGGGCTATGAGTTCCACCCACGTGGGCTGTTTTGGAGCTGATTATCCGTGACGTTTCTCATCCCGTTTATTCCGTTATGATCCCCGATGCTAAAACTTTGTCCCATGTACGTTCTTTAGCTCTGAATGAACCAAATATGCATTGTAACCTATAAGAATCCGAAAACACGAAAACAAGAAAAGTAAAATGGATACAAAATCACACGTAAACATTGCATCTATCTCATAAATATCTCTTATATCATGCGAGAAATACGTATGAAAACGAAACGATCAATAGTTGGTTTAGGCATCGATAGAGTCATTCCCTAGGAATGAGCTTGAATTCCCTGAATACGTAATGATATCTATAACAATGATCTTGTTAGCACTTCCTTGCATCATCGTCATCTCTCGAAACCAGTGGTGTTTAGTTAATTGAATTTAATCCATTGATTAGTTAGTTTAGCTTTTTTTTCGGATTACAAACACTTATTCATTTTAACCGTCCTATATATCAATTTACTAGCTTTAGAGTTGCATCGATTCCCTTGTGTTCCATCCTGATACTACACGATCCGTATTCTTGCGGAAGCGTTAGTTAGGTAATTATTACTTGAGATTAACCACATCAAGTTTTGGCACCATTGTCGGGGAATTGATTACGACTTTAGAGTTAGGATACTTTTAGATTAGGACATAGTCCTTTTCGGAGTCTTATTTGTTTTTCGTATTCTTTGTTTTATTTTCTTTTTCTTGAGTCAATTTCTTTTACTTTTCGGAGCTCACTAGCGCATGAGAAGTGTCGGAAGCGCTGATCTAGTTTACGATCCAGAAATAGACAAAACACTTAGGGAATTGAGAAAGAAATCGAAAACTAGTGCAAGCGAACCAATACACAACACACCAACGGATTTAGACAGCGAGCCCGAAGAAGCAATAGAACCAAAACTTGCAGACGAATGCGAAGACAAATAGATGGAAGAACGTATCAACCAAAATGCACCACATCTTTTTGCACCACAAATTCCAGCCGCGTTAACCTATGGATTATACATGGTCCTAGACATACGTAAATCTTGTCTTGCATCACTAGGAGAGACGCTCGCATCGAATTACATCCAGCATTCATCCAAATTCTTAGTAACGCAGCGTTCAGAGGGAGACCAATCGAGGATTCGAACCAGCATCTTACAGACTTCAAGATGCTCTGCAGAACTATCAGATTTGGAGAAGGCGTCTTGGATGAGGACGTCATGCTTGCTGCCTTCTCGTTCTCAGTGAAAGATAAAGCACAAGACTGGTTGGATTCCTAACCGGCGAACTCTATATTATCACGGAGAGGAAAAAATCATGACGCGATTCTTCCCTTAAAGTAAAGCTCAGCTTGCTAAGAATCAAATTAATATGTTCGTCCAAGGAGCAGCTGAGAGTTTATACGAAGCGTGGGAACGTTTCAAAGGCTATCAACGCCTTTGCCCACATTACGGCATGGATCAGAGCTATCTTATACACAACTTTCACTACTAGAAAATTGGAAATTAGGGACGGAATTTAGGAACCGACATTTCCGTTTCTAAATTTAGAAACGAATTAGACACGGATTAGGGACGCACGACGAAATCCGTCACTAATCCGTTCCCAAATTTGGGTACCGCGCAGTCGTGTCTAATCCGTTTCTAAATGGGAACCGATTAGACACGGCAAACCATCCGTCTCCAAAATTGGAAACGGATGGCATGTCCGTTTCCAAAATTGGAAACGGATGCCATGTCCGTCTCTAAAATTGGAAACGGCGGGCCATCCGTTTTCAATTTTGGAGACGGACATAACATCCGTCTTCA
>CM071861.1:9460507-9483260 GCA_036759665.1 Gynandropsis gynandra
ATCGATATCAACCATATCGTCCTCGTCAACAAATATCGGCGGTGCCGATACTGGAGACGAAGGACGATATGGTGGTGGTGGCGGCGGGAGAGGCGTTCCCGCAGAACCAGCCAACATTCCCCCCATTCCTATAAATCGTTTAGGCCTCATTTTTCTAAGTTTTTGTAATGTTTTTGAATTCTGGATTTGTTTGGTGTTGAAATAAGAACAAATTCGTCGCAACATATATATATATATCGGATTTTCCAACGGCTATCCGTTAGAAATTGTAACGGATAGCCGTTGGAAAAGACGTCATCGCAAAGGAGTGATTAAATTGACGTGACCTTTCGAATTCCCAACGGCCATCCGTTGGAATTTCTAACGGATGGCCGTTGGAAATTCCGATATATATAGTGCTACGGAACTGTTCTTATTTCAACACTAAAACACAATTCACACAATTACAAACACTTAGAAAAATGAGGGCTAGACGATTTATAGGATCGGGAGGAATGTTGGCTGGTTCCGCAGGAGCGCCTCCCCCGCCGCCACCACCACCATATCGTCCCCCGTCTCCAGTATCGGCACCGCCGATATTTGTTGACGAGGATGATATGGTAGATATCGATGCTTTGATCGATGATTTCGATGGGCGTCCAACCCTTCCGATCATCGATCACGAACGTTCTCCTGGAACGTTATGGTAAATAGTATATAATTGTTTTGAATTTTATTTATATTTCGTAAATATTATCTAACTTTTTATTTTGATATGCAGGTTTGATGAGGATGATGTGTTAAAACACACCAACAATCACATCATCCAAGGGTCGTTACAGGACGATCTATTCTATTCCTGGCAAGTTACGCCAGAAGTTGTGCGCCAGCGATGGTGGCACACTTTTATTGTAAGTTTTTTAATTATATTTCAATTTTATAATTACATATATATATTTGAAAACTAATAATTGTATAACTTTGTTTGCACCGTTCATACAGATGGCGCCGAACTCATACAACGCGCATCTACACTGCATGGATGCGCGACATGCAGGTTCGGATGCGCCTAATGATGAACGGTACAAAGCGTAACTATTACGCCAACAACAGCAAACCGAGATGGGCAACCGAAGTGGTCTTCAACAAAATGATTGAGCACTGGGAGTCCGCGGCATTTGAGGCCAAAAGCAAGAAGGCCAAACAAAATCGCTACGGTGAGAAGGTTCCCGGAGATGGTCCGCATCGCCATACTTCGGGATCAAAATCCTTCACGAAAAGAAAAAAGATTGGTAAATTTTTAATTATTTAGATTTTTTGTTTACTTAAATATTTATCTAACAACATTTCTTTTATATTGTAGATGCAACGGATGGGAAGAGAACTGACTCTTCTTGAAGTGGTATTAGAAACCCCACGCAAAGAAGAGAATCAGAACCACGTGGATTATGTTTGCACATCAACCTTGTTAGAATTTGAGTGTTTAAGAAGAGAATAAGATGTTTGTAGAACTAAGAGCATAGAAAGAAGAATTAGGAATAAACTTCAATTCATTCCATGAGTTTAAGCATTACATAAGTGGTTCTATATATAGAGACCATGAGCTTAATATAAAATACAAGTACAACATAATTAATGAATTTGTCCTCATGTTTCACGGTTATAGAGGAGAAAGGGACAGCTCCTTATTGCTTGGTTTCTTGAGTTGCACATGTGATTCTAATTACTCAAAAATAGCAATATTCCTTTCCTTCCTTCCAACGGCCACTTTGATTACCAAATATAGTTGTGTGTGTTTTATTTAATCCTTAGGAGATTATTAAGAACTAATCTATCCATATATGATTAATCTCATATATGTAGAATTAATTCTTAACACTCCCCCTCAAGCTTAACTATAGTGTACTACTATTGATAAGCTTGACCCATGGCTCCTTGCCTCATTAAAACCTAAGTGGGAAAACCCAATGGGACAAAACCACACTTAGGAAAAAGAGTACAATTCTTTGCCATGTTAGACATATCATGTCCGAATGTTTGTGAGTGCAAGCCGAGGGAATATGGACTCACAAATTTTCTTGCTTGTAGCCTTGGTGAAAATGTCGGCAAATTGATCTTCACTTCTTGTATAGCACGGTAGAATTACTCCTTGTTCAATCATTTGTCTAACCTTGTGACAATCTAATTCAATGTGCTTTGTCCTCTCATGAAACACCGAATTGGACGCAATGTGGATGGTGGCTTGGTTATCACAATGCATTGTAATGGGAGATGATGTCTCAATTCCCAAGTCCGTGAGAAAACATTTCTAATTCATACTAACTCATTGGTTAACTTCCTCATTGCTCGGTACTCGGCTTCCGCAATTGAACATGAAACCACCTTTTGCTTCTTGCTCTTCCAAGTAACTAGATTGCCTCCTATAAATGTGCAATAGCCCGTGGTTGACTTCCTATCCACTCGGTCCCCGGCCCAATCCGCATCACAATATCCTACAATCTCCGTGTTTTTGTTGCATCCCATCCATACTCCTTGATCCTTTGTTCCACTTAAATAGCTTAGGATCCGTTCAACCATCTTCCAATGATAAGTTGTTGGATCTTGCATATATTGGCTCACTTGGTTCACCACAAAACAAATGTCCGGCCTTGTTATGGTGAGATAGATCAATATCCCAACCATTCTCCTATAGAGTTTAGGGTCTTCAAACGGCTCATCATCTATCTCCCCCTTACGCATCACTTTGTATCCATCTTCTAGTGGAGTTCTTGCTATTCTTCCTTCCATTGTACCTAGCTCATTCAACATATCAAGGGTGTACTTTCTTTGGGATAGAAATAGTCCTTCCTTAGAACGACATATTTCTATTCCTAAAAAGTACTTTAGTTCTCCTAAATCCTTAATATCAAACATAGTTTTAAGATATACCTTAGTGGCTTCCACGCCTTCTATGTCACTTCCCGTGATGATTATATCATCAACATAGACAAGCACCACCACGATTCCCTTTGAGCTTGGCAATGTGAATAGAGTATGATCGGCCTCGGATCTTCTAAAGCCACGTCCATTTAGTGTTGTGCTAAGCTTGTGGTACCACGCCCTTGGGGATTGTTTAAGACCATAGATCGCCTTTCTAAGTCTTAAAACATTTCCCGGTTTCACTATGTGTTCTAGCCCCGGAGGTGGATACATGTAGACCTCATCTTCTAATTCCCCTTGTAGAAATGCATTTTTGACATCCATTTGCCAAAGATTCCACTCAAGGTTCACGGCAAGGGAGAGTATGATCCGAATAGTATGGAGCTTTGCAACGGGAGCAAATGTATCTACATAGTCTTCTCCATACACTTGTGTGAATCCTCTTGCCACGAGTCTTGCTTTGTGCCTTTCTATGGACCCATCACTATTGTATTTGATCGTGAACACCCATTTGCTTGAGACGACTTTCTTTCCCTTAGGTAATTCCGACTCAAACCAAGTGCCATTTATCTCCATTGCTTTGTGCTCATTCCCCACGACATCTCTCCACACTTTATGCTCTTTGGCTTCTTCATATGTCTTCGGGATGTACTCCTCATCCAAGTTGGCCATGAAGACTTGATGTTCATGAGGGTACACGGCTAGAAAGCATGTTGCTTGAATTGGATAAGCTACCGCTTCACAATTGTAATACACTCTTTTTACCTTCCTTAGCCTTGCGCTTCTTCTCAATCCTTGTACCACTTCTTGTTTTTCAACCCTCGGCTCCTCTTGTACCTCGGCCTCATTTACATCTTGTACTTCTTGTACCTCGACATGATCAAGGAATTTAGAAAGAAGTGTTAGAATTTGAGTGTTTAAGAAGAGAATAAGATGTTTGTAGAACTAAGAGAATAGAAAGAAGAATTAGGAATAAACTTGAATTCATTCCATGAGTTTAAGCATTACATAAGTGGTTCTATATATAGAGACCATGAGCTTAATATAAACTACAAGTACAACATAATTAATGAATTTGTCCTCATCTTTCACGGTTATAGAGGAGAAAGGGACAGCTCCTTGTTGCTTGGTTTCTTGAGTTGCACATGTAATTCTAATTACTCAAAAATAGCAATATCCCTTTCCTTCCTTCCAACGGCCACTTTGACTACCAAATATAGTTGTGTGTGTTTTATTTAATCCTTAGGAGATTATTAAGAACTAATCTATCCATATATGATTAATCTCATATATGTAGAATTAATTCTTAACAAGAAGAAGTCGATTGTCGAGGAAGAATAATATCGACATTTGAACAAAATGTTAAATGTATTGTTTAATCATTCGCCGAGTTCTTAAAACACTACTATCACTTTTGAAACACATGCATACCGCAGCAAGAACCAGGGCTCGATTCGGATGCAACTCCGTCTAGAGGTGGTGGTGATCGTGGCGGAGATGATATGGACGCAACCGATCTGAATGATTTGTAATAGAAAATAGTTTTAATTTTAATGTTTTTTGTAAAATAATTTTAATATTTTTATTAAAAACTTTTTAGTTTTAAAAATATTTATTTTTTTATTTATTTTTCAAATGTTCCAACGGGCATCCGTTCGAACCTCTAACGGGCATCCGTTGGAGGGTAGTTCCCGCCAAATCTTTTCCCGCCACTTTGCAACGGACGTCCGTTGCTATTTCCCGCCAAATGGCAACGGATGCCCGTTGGAAAGATGAATTTTTTCCCGCCTAATTTGCAACGGACTGTCGTTGCATTCCAACGGATGTCCGTTGCATTCCAACGGATGTCCGTTGCATTCCAACGGATGTCCGTTGCATTCCAACGGACGTCCGTTGCAACGGTGATCCGTTGTTGTCTCTTCCAACGGGCGTTCGTTACGACTTTTCCAACGGAAAATCCCGTTGCCATGTCCGTTGCGAATTGCAACGGATCCTCATTTGCAACGAACTGTTCGCAACGGACGGGAATCCGTTGGCGTCCGTTGGAAACAACATTTTCCAACGGATTTTTGGCATTTTCCAACGGAAATGTCCATTGGAAAATGCCAGTTTTTTGTAGTGGTAAAGAGTTTGAGGTCTATGTTGTCAGCAATATAATGACTGAAAAGACCTTGGTCAGGGCATTTAAATGAGAGAAGAAAAGAGTTTCTTGCGATCATTCACCAGTCAGTTATGTTAGGCATGAAACATAGTTGATAATCTATTAGGACTTGACAGTTAGACCATGTCTAGGATTATCCGGAGCTGTAAAAACGGAGGGAAATAAAAATATTGTCATTTTATCATGGTTCTACAAAGTAAGGATGTTACTTCACACTATTTTGTCGTTGAGGAGTGTTGCTAGACGCCAACCTCGATTAGTTAATTAGTAAGACTAATTGACTACCAGTTTAGTGATGAACATACGAGATCACACACATACGAGTATCTCGGTATCTGCTTATGATTGTTAGACAATCAGTGTGGGATACAGTTATATTCATCCGCTAGCACCGAAGAATATAATTGTATTTGATTTTTCTTTTGGGTTAGTACATAAGATGTACGGGCAAGTATGTGTATGGAGATACATGTATTTCGACTATTTGAGACATAACATAAATGCAAGTGGAAGATTGAAAGTCTCATGCCATTTATGTAATATTTCAATAGTTATGGGTTTAAGTCGTAATTATTAAAAGGTTAATAATTATAAATAAACGAAAACGAGTTTCGTTAGAACACAATTCTAAAACTCAAAAACCCTAGCCGTCAGAACTGAAAAACCCGAAGAACGAAAAACACTTTTCGTTCTTCCGAATTCCGCATCAAAGTAGTCTCGATCTCGGCGTGGATACGCGTAGAGGGCTTGCATCATCAAGCCTCGCATCCGACAGTAGCACGTTCAACGACAGGTATTACGAAATTGTTTCTGTAAATTGTTTATCGTTGAAAAAACCTGAAAAACTAATCGTTAAACATGACTAGATCTATAATCGGGTTGATAAAACACGTTTCCGCAATTGAAATCAACCCTACATTTATCACTTTACAAATTCACGACCCAACGAAACAACTGATTAATTTTCATAGACAATCTGAGAGCATTTGTTTTTAATCCAACAAAAACTCCACTGTTACAATTCCGCATCGACCATGTATGAGAATTGTTGGTGTCTTATAAAACCATGGTCCTCCCTCTAATAAACTAGTTTTTGGTGGTTTGGATCCATTAGCTTTGGAGATTGATTTGGGTCTAGTATGAAATATGTTTTTATTAGAGTAGTTCGATCCGGCGGATATGTGGTTCTTGGTGTCTGGAGGGGGCGACTTGATAGGACCTAGAGTAGGCAACCCAGAGTGGACCGTCAACATGGACTGGAAGGGGCAACCTGGGGAAGGAGCGGCCTAGGGGCAGAGTGGGTTAACCGGAGTGAGCTGTCAGCGCCCTAAACGTCGCTGTTCTAAAGAGGCAATATTGTTAAGACGTCACATCGATTATGTATGAAAATTGTTGGTATCTTATTTATAAAATCATGATACTTCTTCCTCCAATAGATTGGTTTTTGGTGGTTTGAATCCATAAATTTTGGGATTAATATGAAATAGGTTCTATCAGTTACTTTTTTTAGTAAGGATTTTACTTTATGTACAAACTAGTGAGAGCATCCATTGCTGTCGGGATTAAATAACCTTAATTTTATCTGAAATCGTCTTGTAATACAACTTTTCGCTAAGAAAAAAACCACTGAAAAATGAAAAGATGCCTTCTCGATCGCAGAAACCATTAACGCAAACTCTCATAGACATTTTCATTTTAAGAATGAGTTCGTTTCGAGCTTTTGTTGTTTCCTTCTTTTTGGAGAAAGAGCGCCAATTTTAAATTAGTAAATAAAATATTCGAATACATAAATGAGATGTGGTGACGTGATTTAAGCAATAGTTGTAATCGAATGAGATTTATTTATTATTGGGATGTATTATAAATTGAACGATTAAATTATATAATGCGTGTCAAACGGGCCGGCCCGGCCCGAACCCGTTGCGGCCCGGTTCATTCGGGTTCGGGTCTGGCCCGGCCCGTTTTAAACGGGCCGAAAATCTTAGGCCTGCGGCCCGGCCCGACGGGCTTCGGGCAGCCCACGGGTTAGGGGTGATGAGCCAACCGCTCGGGTTGATGTGAGGTTAGGGTTAGGGTTTCGGAAACCCAACTGTCGCCACCCACGTCCGGTCTCCCGTTCGTGCTCACCAACCGCCGCTCGGGTGCCTGCGAACCGTCGGCTCGGGCGAAGGAGCAGTTAGCGTTTGTGGGAGGCGACGAAGCTCAGGGGGACGACGACGCTCGGCCGGCTGGGCTCTATTCGAACGGGCTTTTCAGTCGCGCTGTCTGGAGAGATGGAACGAGAGAGATGAAACAGAGATGAAACGAGAGAGAGAGAGAGAGAGAGAGGCGCGCGTGGTTCTTGAGAGAATTAGGATTTGCTCATCTGGACATAATCGGGCCGCCCGGCCTGACCCGAAGCCCGACGGGCCGGGCTCTATTCGAACGGGCTTTTCAATCGGCCCGAGCCCGAAGGCCCGATTTCATTCGGACTGTCAATTTTACAGTCCGAGCCCGCGTATTTCGGGCGGGTTTCGGGTGGACCCGCGGGCTCGGACTGTTTTTTACACCCCTTTACATATTAATATATCTCAAGAATAAAAAAAAAGAAACCAATATTTTTTGGATGATTATGATGTAACAATTTTTTTTTTCTTTGGATGATGATGATGTACCATTTTTTTCTCATGACGATGATGTTATGTCATCAAAATAGAGGAAATTGTTTTTCTTTTACATATGAACTTTTGATTTTTGATTACTATACAATATACAATATGAATTATATCATTATTTTTAGTAATTAATGTCAATAATTAAGTAACTAAAATCATTATTATATATATTAAATAGGAAATCACCTTCAAAATCCATAAATATTTATTAAAAAATAAAACCAAATTGACTAACGAAAGCACCTGAAATGAACCAAAACCCGAAATCTCAAAATCAAAACCCAAAATCCCCAATTGAAACTGCAAATTTCAGAAATGCGAAATCCCTATTAAAAAGGCCTAATTTTCTAGTGCATTATGGTAAATGGACTAATCCAACCATCCTATTATGGTTGGCTTATTTTTCTCAGCTCAATTCATTAATAGAAAAAAAGTTCTACTAGAACAAATTAACAAAATAATCACATGTGTTTATGATTGGTCATTTCAATTTGTTTGTCCATCTTGGTTTCTGAAAATTTTGTTCTAGATATGTAGAATTCGTTAGTTGGTTATGATTATTTTGTAATTCATTACAAAAAAACAATTAATTATCAACGGACGGGACAACAAATCCGTCCATTGATGCAAATTGCAACGGATTTTGAAAAATTATCAATAACACAATATTCATTGGCGTCCGTTGATAATGTCAACAGATGGGCAACAAATGATATCCATTGCGAACTTGTTAACGAATCCATTGATTGTTCGTTGATATAAGGTAAAAAATGCAACAGAAGCCCGTTGGAAATGGCAACGGATCCGTTGACTGTTGCAACGGATGCTCATTGGAAAGTTTAGAATTTCGAGATCTCCGTTGGAGTATTCCAACAGATATTGCCAACGGTGATCTGTTGGTACTTCCAACGGATCATCGTTGTAAAAGGCACTATTTATGCATCTAATTTAAATTGTTTACCCTAAAGCCATCAACACAAAATATATTTTCAAACAGTATTGTCTTCTTCAAATGAGATATATACAGATTGAGAGAGTGGATGTATAGAAGAAAAGATCCCGTAACCGAAGAGTTATGCAAGAATTCTTACACGGATTGAACCAGTTCATGAGTTTTGCATCGATGCAGTCTTTGTATCAAGAACAAGGAACAATGTTATGTCCCTGCATAAGATGCAAAAAAATGAAGCATCGAAGTCAATAAACTATTTGCAAACACCTTTACAAGGTGAGTTTCATAGAGAATTACGAAATTTGGTTATTTCATGGCGATAGAGATAGTATTGTGCATAGAGATAGTGGAAATGGTGCCAAATGTTTTTCCTGGTCTTATTGATGAACCACATGAAGAGATTCCGAACAATGAAACACACTGATTTTTCAACCTATTGGATTCAACAAAACAACCTATATATGAAGGTTTTCGTGAAGGTCAGTCTCGTTTATCTTTTTCATCAAGATTGATGTGTGTAAAAGTATACTACAATGTAGTTGAAAATTACATGGATTCCTTTTGCAAAACTATACGTGAATTTTTACCCGAAAATAATAAAGCTCTAGAGACATATTATGAAACAAAGAATGTTCTAAAAGATTTGGGAATGCCACATAAAAAAATTGATGTTTGTAGAAATAGTTGCATGTTGTTTTGGAGAAAAGATAAAGACATGTTGAAATGTAAATTTTGCAGTGCAAGCAAAGTTTGTCCAAAGAAGCCATCTTCACAAAAATATGTACCGTACAAAAATATGTTCTATAAGCCTGTAGTAAACAGGTTGAGAAGGTTATATGAATAAAAAAGAACCGTTACGGTAATGACATGGCACGCAGAACACTCGAGGGCGAAGGGATAATGCAACATCCATCGGATGGTAAGGCTTGGAAAGATTTCAATGAAATATTTTCTGAGTTCGCGTATAAAACGATAAATGTTTATCTTTGTTTGTGCATTATTGGTTTTAGTCCAGATGGACAATCTGAGAGTCAATATTCTCTGTGGTCAGTGATTTTATCTCCGTATAATATGCCTCCCGATATGTGCCTTAAAAAAGAAGTAATGTTTCTAACGTTGTTGATTCTAGGACCAAAACATCCAAAGAAAAGTTTCGATTTTTTTTGCATCCATTAATTCATGAATTAAGATATTTGTGGAACAATGGAATTCTTGCTTAGGACATAAGTATGAATCAAAATTTCACACTAAAAGCGGTCTGGTTGTGGACAATTAGCGATTTACCTGCATATGAAATGTTATCTAGATGGAGCACGTACGAGAGATTGGCATTTCCATATTGTATGGAGGATACATAGAAAGAAACCATGTAGGTTTGATTCTCGTAGAATATTTCTTTCCCGTGGACATACATTCAGAAAAGATAAAAACATTTTCGAAGGAACGTGGTATAAAAAGAAGAGGTACAACGCATGCAAGCAGGAACACAAATCCTTTACGAAAGATTAAACACGATGAGAGATTTACAAGAATTGGTAAATGTGTTGGAGATCGTGAGCATCGAAAACCGCAAGGCCAAGGTGAATGGCATAACTGGTATAAATGTATTATTTCTTGGGAACTACCATATTGGAAATCACTGATATTGCATCATAATTTGGATGTTATACATATCGAAAAGAACATTTTCGATAACATCATTAACACTGTTTTGGATGTGATGGGGAAAATGAAGGATAACATACAATCAGAAAAAGATTTGAAGATAATATGTCGAAGACATGAGTTGGAGTTAAGAGATGGAAAGGCACATATCCCAATATTCAAGTTATCTAGGCCAACGAAAACAACATTATTGAGTTGGTTAAAAGACGTTAAATTTCCAGATGGATATGCATCGAACATTTCTCGTTGTGTGGACATTATGGATTTGAGGTTGATCGGGTTGATTGTCATGTTTTCATGCATCGACTCATTTCAATCGCATTTGCTAAGCTATTACACTGAAACAATCACGTTGCGCTATGCAGAATTAACATATTTTTTAGAGATATATGTGCAAGAAATTTCAAAATGGATGACATGGAGTTATTGAAAAACAATATCTAGAAAGTATTATGCTCCTTGGAAAGAGTTTTCCGCCTTCCTTCTTCGATGTGATGTAATATTTGTTAATACATTTACCAAACGAGGCAATACTTGGAGGCCCAGTTAAATTCAGATGGATGTATCCTTTCGAAAAGTTTTTCTTTCATATAAAGAAAACGAAAAAAACAAAGCAGCGGTTGAAGGATCCATTGTTAAAGAATACTTGTTGGAAGAAATCACATATTTCAGCACATTTTATTTTGAATCAATATTCCGATGAAACAGAGAAAATCAGAAAATAATCATACAAACTATCTATATCAATATAATCCTTAGTTTTGCGCACTTCCGGAGATCTTTACATCAATTGGACGTACAGGAAAAAAATCCCAAGAATATTACCTAACGCCATAGAAATATAATCACGTCCACACATATATATTATTAAATTATCAAGAGTTATTATCTTTGGAAAGGTAAAAAATCACAAATAAATATTTTAAATATATATATATATGTTAACGAACATTTAATTACAGGATATTTTATGAAAAAGTGATGGGTACATATCCGCATTTAAACACAGATGAACGTATCAAAATGAAAGTTCAACATTATGCCTCATGGTTGAGAGATTATGTAAGTACATATATTTTCATATAAATACATAAAATAATTTATGTTATAATAATCATTCATTTTTATCTTATATAGGTTAAAGTTTCAGATGAGAGACATCCGATATGGTTAAGAAATTTGGCTAATGGTCTTGGAAGAAATGTATCGTGTCGGTCAATTATGTTTACTCGGAGTTACACATTCCACACTTATGAGCATGAAAAACATAGAAACACGTACAATTACAGTGTTTACGTTAATAGTGAAATAGAGGATGATAAATTCTACATCATTTTGCACCAAAACCTATAGGTCAAATATCTCGATCTCGTTGTATTGAAGATTAGGCTTTCTAAATATTGGTGGTTTGATCCAAATGTAGAACGTGGCACCCGAAAAAATCAATGGGGAGGAAGTGACATCAACCCAGCACGATAATATGGAAAGTATAATCCATTCATCACAATAGATCGAGCAGATCGAGTATCTTACGTGTAATATCTAACAACATTGAAACGTCAAAGAGAAAAGTGGTGGGTCGTAGTTATGATTAAACCACGGGGAGTTATAAGCATAGAAGAAAAAAAGATCCGTTGCAAACTGATCATCCTCAGCCAATAAGATTAATTGATATAGACATCCGGGAATACATCCTTGCAAGAACTGATATAGATGGAGAATACATCCGCGATGACGAAGATGTTGAACTGAAAGATGCAGAATATGAACACGATGATAAATTCAATGCACAAATAAAGAAAGACTCGTCAATAGAAGAACCAACTGAAGAAGAAATGTGAATTGTATAATCTTAATATCAAAGTTTTGTAATTTTTTTTCCATAACATATTCTTGTTTCAACGCTCATCCGTTGGAAAAACCAAAGGAAATCCGTTGAACCGTTCAATATTATCCGATACTTAGAAACTTTTCGATGTTTTTCACTTCTCCAATGGACATCCGTTGAAGCATGCCAATGGATGCCCGTTGCGACGGGCCAACGGATGCCTGTTACGACATTGTAACGGATGCTTGTTGGAACCACAATGATGCCTATGCTCGGCCTAGTATCCCATATACTGGTTTGTAACGGGCATCCGTTAAAATTGCAAATGGATGCCCGGTAGCGACATGACGTATTGTCATTTATGTTGTCCGTTGCCTCGGGAATACACATTCCAACAGACATCCGTTGCAAATTTGTAACGAATGCCCATTGAAAACCCAACAGTCATGTCAATTAATTGCGTTCATTGTGTTGACACAATTTCCAACGGGCATCTGTTGGCGTTTCCAACGGATGCCCGTTGGAAATTTCAATATATATGTCAATGAACGGCTCTTATTTCAACACAATCACAAAACCAAAACAACAAATTCTCTTAAACAAATTCTTATAAACACTAATACAATATGAGAGCTAGGTGATTTATTAGGCAAGGTGGATTGTTGGCGAATCCTGCGAAGCCCCGCCACCACCACCTCCATCGCCATATCATCCCCCATTACCTATATCGGTTCCATCAATATTTGATGATGAAGATGATATGGTGGACATTGATTGCTTGATCGATACATTCAACGAGCATCCCACCATTCCGATTATTGATCCCGAATATCCTGACGGAACGTTATGATAAGATATTATTGTCTTATATATATATATATATATATCAAATAATTGTAACAGTTGATTAATTATTTTGCTTATTGTGCAGATTTGATGTGGATGATGTGTTGAACACACAAACAACAACATCATCCAAAGCTCTTTACAAGATCGGCTTTATTATTCTTGGCAAGTGATGCCAGAAGTTATACGCCGCCAACGATGGTGTACATTCATCGTAAGTTTTTTAATATGAAATTTAATTTAAAATTATTATCAAATTTGACTAATAAATGTTATAATTATTTATAATAATTCTCTAATTATTTACATATTTGAAATCGATATAATTTAACTTTATTTTTTTTTTTGTTATGCGGTCTGTTAGGCCGTATAAGGGACGGCTATACGGTCTAAGTGCTCTACAGAAAAAAAATTGTCGATGACGCCAGGACGCTATCCCCACAGTCCAAGAGATGTATACTCAAGAGAAACACATCGAGCAACTCTAGGCTAATCTTCGAGAAACGCGAGCACAAATGGGACATATCGAGAGTATAATCGAGTTGTTGACCAGTCAAGCATATCAGCCACCACCACCACAGACTAGAACGACAACACCGAGATAAGAACCGATTATTGATTCCGATGAAACACCTTCAAGAGGCATTGGTCAAGATGGGGATGAAAAAGACGGTACCTGCTTAAACGAAATGTAGTAATAATGTTTTGGAATTTTGTATTAAGTTTTTTACATATAAAAAACTTTTTTATTTTGTATATAAAATTCTTTTTTTATTTTATCTTTTTTCTTAATTCGTTTTGCTTGCAACAGATGCCTGTTGCCAATAGATCTAGTTTTGTAACGGACATTCGTTGCAAACTACAAACTTCTCGCCAAAAACTTTGCAACGGACATTTGTTGCTTTGTTCCGCCAAAACCATCAACGGTCATCCGTTACAATGCGCATATTTCCCGTCAATTAGTTTCCAATGGTCTTTCATTGTAAACTTTCTATGTTCTCGCCAATTCTTTAACAATGGGCAGCCATTGCCAATTTGTAATGGTTATTCGTTGCAAGTTTCAACGGAGATATCCGTTAAAATCCCTTAACAATTATCAACGGATAATATCCGTTGACAACCCGTTGAAAGTTGCAACTGATGGTGGTTTTCAACGATCGATTTTCAACGGCTATAAAGCCATTAGAATCCATTGGAAATAGGCATTTCCAACAGAAAATGTCATTTCCAACGGATATAGATGTTGAATAGCATATAGTGTTCAAGACACGTGAGTATTCCATTTAGAGTTGTTTAATAATCCTTGCTTTGAATGTTGTTACCTTTAACTTACAAATCATTAGTGTAGATATGATTAATACATTGGATAAATGTTGATGTTCTTTTCGAAATGTTTGTTTATATATGCCTTTGTCTATATAAATATACATATACATATTATATATATGTATGTGTATGTGTGTATATGTATAAGTATTTGTTTGCTTGTATTTAAGTTTATATATCATAGAAGGAAACTAAATATCTTGCGGATATCTTGCATAACTAATTGATCGTAATCACTCTTCAATCGCTCTCTATGATTGATTGTATCATTCTCCATGATTTTAGTGTATAACTTCCTAATTTCTAGCATCTCTTGTATATTTAAACGTTATACATTTTGATAATGAGAAGACAATTCCTTCCAAAAGTTCTTATGGTATCAGAGCAACAAATCGCTTAACAGCGTAAATAATTTTTTTAAATCTCCTCTGCTCCACCGCCAATTATGGCCTCCGACGGAAATATCTCCAGCTCCTCCAATCCTCCGTCCGATACCATTAACCCATACAACCCCGAACACCCCACTGCATTGATAAATCTCAATGTCTCCAACGTAGACAAACTATCTCACATGGAGCATCCAAATCTGTGCACTTCTTCAAGGATACAACCTTGAAAACTTTCTCGAACCAACGATGGTCCCTCCGCCGAAAGTTATCATCAACAACACCTCTGTCCCAAATCTGACGTACTCTTCCTGGTTTCGCCAAGACAGATTGGAATTCTCTCTACTCTAAATGTTGCATGGAAACAAGTTCAGCAGAAAGTATGCACATGCTGTGTTATGAATTTGTCACATGTTAGTTTTTCGAATGTTATAACATTTATTCCCTGTAGACACTTGAGCTAATTTGCCATTGTGTTATTTTGTGGACCCTTCAATTATGCAGCCTCTCCTTTTGTAACTTCCTAAATATTGGTCCGATTGTTTTATGACAACGAATTAGGTCTTCTTAAGTGAAATACTGAGTGCTCTGTTCCAAATCTTGTAGTTGCTTCAATCTCACAAGCAGTATGCAGACAGACTCACGTATGGAACCTTTTACACGTTTAGATGGGCTTTTGGGTTTCTAATTGGACTTTGTTTACCGACGATTAGAATCTTTTAATGCTTGATTGAAATTTTCAAGTTTGTTTCTCTAAAATCAGATCAGGAAAAAGCAAAACCAAGAAGCATACATGTCTCTTGCAATTCTTGTTCTCTCAAATTAAATCCTCCTCGAAGAGAGTGTTGAATTCTTTATGAAACTACCGATGGATGATTTGGAGGTTTTAGCATATTGGTTCCCTTTTTTATATTGGAGTCTGGCGTTCTTTTGTTGTTCTGTAATTAATATCCCTGAACTTGCAGATTACGAACACAATTTCTGTCTCACTCCACAAAATAAGAGATATTAAATACTGTGATGAAGACCTACAATCAGCAAGATCTTATTACACCAGTGCCTTAAATGTCAGACATGATGCAATGAAGCAAAAGAGAAGAAAGAAGAGAGGGACAATACTGACTTACTCTTGGTTCCTATAGCTCATTGTGGACTCGCTTGCATATGGTAATGTTAAGTAATGTTGATTACTCCATGGCAGATAAGGTTGTTGTCTAAATTAAATTGTAATAACATACATTAAGGGTACCCACAAAAAGCTTTCTCTACCAATGGAAAAATTGCTTCCTGCTATAGTTTTCTTCTTGCTGTTAATTTGGTTTTTTTGCAATATAAGAATTAAAAGGTATTTAATTATGTACATGTTGATAAATGTTGCTAGTTAGTAGAAGATTTAAAAGAGATCTAGAGGATTTGCTCCGAACGATCGAATCTTCTTCCCATTTTACTTATTTTTGTTGTAATACGTACTTTCGTGCCATGAATTGCAAGTGTCTTCAAAGAGTTGCTTCTTGGAAATTAAGTTTCTGGTTTTGTTAGCGGAATTGCTAATTTGTATCCAGAATTCGAAAAATATTTCAAAAAATATTTTTGTTGTAATACGTGCTTTCGTGCCATGAATTCGAAAAATATTTCTATTTTTAATTTTACGGAGAGGGGCAATGTTTCACTCTACCAAAATGTTCATCTTTCTAATTAAATCTAATCACATTGCAAACTTTGGCTGACCACGAAATGTGTGTTTTATTTTTTTATTTGTTCATTGGTTTAAGTTCGATATAAAATCATATCTAACTATTCATGTCTGTTTATCGTTATCTCTTCATTCTAGATCCTGGATGCGCTCCTTTCTCTTGCCACAATTGCTGATGTAGACAGGATTCTACAAAATGAAGATGCAGCCACCAATGGTTTCAACGAAGGTATACAACTCCTGAAATCTTTAAAACTTCTGCCCTCGAACAACTGAGTAAGATTTCCACATGACTCTCTTTCCCATTACGCAAAACATCGATGCGCACAAAACATTGTGTCGTGATGTTCTTTTACATGCACACAGGCACAGTGGCTCCCGCTGCTGGAGTTTCTCGAGAGTCAAATTGCAGAGGGAGATCCCGAGTGAGCCGTAATCGCATCCTGAACCAGTATCAGGCTAATACTGTGTATATATTTTGTAGCTGTTTGCTTTGCTCAATAAAGGACCGAGACGCCTGATGATGTTTCACTCGGATGAAAAGCCGACGACTTGCTCACTTGCTGCCTTGAAGGTTTGACTCAAGACAGTCCTGCTGGTAATTTAGGTATGTGTTTGTGATCCTAAGCATTATGGTAGTTTAGGTGGTTGTGTTTCTGATCTTAAGTTGTTTGAACAAGTATCAACGAAGAGTGTCTTCTTGATGATTTTGGTGTGTTGTATCACATATATAATGTTACTGAAACTGGAAAACTGTATTTTTCTTTCTCTTCCTTCCATTGTGAAAGAAAAATAAAAGAAACTAAGAAAATATGTTAATATTTCATGGTTTTATTTTTGTATGTTACTAAAAAGGCTTACAATTCTGTATTGCAAATCTAGTTAGGCGGATCTCGATGGCTTTTAGATGTTCTGATTTTTTTAAACGTTTTCTTTAGAAGCTAACAAATTTCAGACCCACGATTTTGTTGACAAAGAAGACTACATCCAAACCCATCACATAGCTGGGTGCGTTACTACCGACTCGTTCATTTAGGGGTGGGCGCCAGACAAGTACCAGAACGGGTAAAGACTTTTTACCCCGAACCCGTAAAACTTCGGGTACTTGAGAACCGAACAAAAAGTCAGGTAGTCGTGAGTACCCGAGCCCCGAACTTTAGATATCATTAGTGATGTCCATTTTGGGTTGAGTTCAATCCAACCCATTTAAAATATAATTTGTTCTTTGTTAAATGGAAAAAAAATTAAATGGATTAATAGGATGTAAAATCCAATTGGGGTAACTTCAAAAATGCCCTCGTAGGGCTAAAACACTTCAAAAATACCCTTCCCGGAAAAGAAAAAATTTCTAACTTCAAAAGTACCCGTAAAAATATTGATATTCCCAAAATACCCCTGCGACTTTACGACCCAGTTCGACCCACCGACCCAGTTTGACCCTACGACCCTTGTCCCTCTGCGACCCTTGTTCCTCTGCAACCCTTGGACCCCTGCGACCCTTGTCCCTCTTCGACCCTTGTTCCTCTGCGACCCTTGGACCCCTGCGATTCTTGTCCCTCGCGACCCTTGTTCCTCTGCGACCCTTGGACCCCTGCGACCCTTGTTCCTCTGCGACCCTTGGACCCCTGCGACCCTTGTCCTTCTGCGACCCTTAGACCCCTGCGATACTAATTTATTTACACATAATATGAATAAAATTTGAAAATACAGCTCAAATCAAAATATGTTAGACCCGTGCGATCCCTCCGACCATTACGACCCTTTTGACCATTGCGACCCTTCCGACCATTGCGACCCTTCCGACTAGTCTTTTCAATGTCAGACTACACTGCCTTTTCCAGGTTCTAGCTATGCTTTTTATTTTACCAATGCCACAGTGAAGACGTAAAGATGTGGTCAATACATGCACCTTCATTCTTTGTTGTATTTATTGTCTTTCTGGATTTTAGGAGTCCATTTATTTTTCGTTATAAATAGAGGAGGAAAGCTACAACAATAAGCACCAAATCATCTCTTGTTTCGAGTCTTTCATTCTCCCAAAAGGGCGATTTCTAACGTCTAATTCTCTGAAAAATCCTTGTTACCTTTGTGTCGACCCAGGGCATCGTGCTATCTATTTGTTACTCAATGTCTTGGTAATCGTCGGACTCAGTCTGTATGCAGATATACACAAGCACTTACAACATGGATGGAGTACTTTGTGATGTATCTGCACTACATAAGGTCTTGGTAATCGACGGACTCAGGCATCAAGCTCTATCCGCGTTACCTAAGGTCACGGTTGGAGGTCATTTGCTACCGTGGAACTCACCGTACATGACTCAAAGCCCGAAATGTCAATGGAGCATTTCTTGCGGTGAAAGAGTCATTAATCTTCAGCAAATTTGACCTTTTTTTCTTTCCTTTTTTTCTCGTACTTTTCTTTCTTCTTTCTCGAACTTCTTTTTGCCTTTTACTTTTGCTTCAACTTTTTTCTTTCCTTGTTTTAACCGTTGTGACCTTATGTAACCTTATGTAACTCTTGTGACCTTTGTAACCTTTGAGACCTTATGTAATCAATATTTAAACGTTGAAAATGTCTTATTTTGCATCTATTGTTCGTAAGATTATGACCCGTTATGCGACGCTCAATCGGATTAAATTATAAGTTTAAACGACGGGTACGACTCATGCGACCACACATATGACCCATGGACGACTCATGCGACCAAACATTACCCATGGACATCTAATGCGAACACATAAGACCCTTCTACGACTCATGCGACCCTATATGACCACATATGACCCATGGACGACTCATGCGACCAAACAATACCCATGGACGACTCATGCGACCAAACATTACCCATGGACGACTCATGCGACCCTATATGACCAAATATTACCCATGGACGTCTCATGCGACCACATAAGACCCTTGTACGACTCATGCGACCCTTTGTCAATAATAGTAAATCCAAAAAAAACATCGATACTAACAATAATACATTCTATTGAATAATAGTTAAAAAAACCAACCAAAGACAAACATGAATTTTGTTGTTCAAATGAAGTTCAACCAAATACAAAAACCAACCAAAAACAACATAATTCAATCTATGAAGATTATAGGGGCAAGCATTAGACAAGGTACATCATCGAGAATGGCTTCCAGTTCGACTTTGAGGGTACAACCGACGTTAAAGCCATTATCTTGACAAAACTTTGTCCAACCCATGGTGATGCTAGCGCCATTGCGTTTCACGGGCCTTAGATGTGCCTCCCAAACGTCTGTGTAATTGGTTGTCAGATCAACCTTACATCTTCTACCGCAAAGACCATTCGACCTCACAAACTCTATCGGAAGTGTTTGCGATAACCGAATAAATTTACAACAACGTCAAACTAATGCATATATGATGATGATGATGATACCGTGAAAATCCTCACTTACCACTGCATCTCTGGCCAGATTTGAACGCGTGACTGGTACCGTGAAAATCCTCTCTTCAGAAGAAGATGACCCTGACATCGAATCGCCGTCACCAGTCGTTTGCATTTTCGGCAATATGATGATGATGAGAGTTAGAGAGAGAGTTTCGTTATTAGAAAAAAGGAAACAGCTCGAATACGAATCGCCGTCCGTCAGATGGAATTCGAAAAGTTTTTTCAAATTTTGGCGAAAAGTTCGGCGGGAATTCTGGTGAAAATGAAATAATTCCAAATGAGGGTCGCATGGGTCGCATGGTCGCATGTATTGATGAATAGATGCGAACTCGGCGAATTTACGGGTTTAAGATGATAAAATGACAAAAACCAATCAAACAATACATTTACAACGTCAAACTAATGAATTCCAAATGAGGGTCGCATGCGTCGCATGGGTCGCATGATCGCATATATTGATGAATAGATGCGAACTCGACGAATTTACGAGTTTAGGATGATAAAATGACAAAAACCAATCAAACAATACATTTACAACGTCAAACTAATGAATTCCAAATGAGGGTCGCATGCGTCGCATGGGTC
Source organism: Gynandropsis gynandra (assembly GCA_036759665.1). Classification (NCBI taxonomy): domain Eukaryota; kingdom Viridiplantae; phylum Streptophyta; class Magnoliopsida; order Brassicales; family Cleomaceae; genus Gynandropsis; species Gynandropsis gynandra. The sequence continues at coordinate 9,480,931 of CM071861.1, forward strand.
GCATGATCGCATATATTGATGAATAGATGCGAACTCGACGAATTTACGGGTTTGGGATGATAAAATGACAAAAACCAATCAAAACAATACATTTACAACGTCAATCAACGGTTAAAACAGATTGTGACCCATGTGTACCTAGTTGAGTTGTGTATAACCAATGCCCGTGTTTCAAAAGTGATAGTAGTGTTTTAAGAACTCGGGGGATGATTAAACAATACATTTAACATTTTCTTCAAATGTCGATATTATTTATATTATTATCTATATTGATTCTAAATTAGACATATACAACTCAAATATATTGTTAATGGCATATTGATAATGGCATGGGTCGCTTGGTCGCATATATGCCAAATTAGGGTCGCATGATCGCATATATTGATGAATAGATGCGAACTCGACGAATTTACGGGTTTAGGATGATAAAATGACAAAAACCAATCAAAACAATACATTTACAAAGATTCCAAATCAAAACAATACATTTACAAAGATTCCAAATCAAAACAATACATTTACAAAGATTCCAAATCAAAACAATACATTTACAAAGATTCCAAATCAAAACAATACATTTACAAAGATTCCAAATCAAAACAATACATTTACAAAGATTCCAAATCAAAACAATACATTTACAAAGATTCTAAATCAAAACAATGTTGAGAAAAATGACCAACAACTCTTCCCTAGTCTCAAGGAGCCGACCTTTTTTAGGAGCCGACCTTTTTTTATGGATGGTGGTTACCGAGAGCTCACCTATAAAAGGCAACCGAGAGCTTAAGAAAAATCATCCAAAAAATAGTTCATTGAGGGTCGCATGGGTCGCATGGGTCGCATGGGTCGCATGGGTCGCATGGGTCGCATGAGTTCACTGGAGAAATATTACATTAGCAGAGAGTGACCAAACACCGTCACCTAAGCCATCTCCTGCCATGTATTTCGTTTTCCAGTGAACATTTGAAAAGTGACCACCTAACTCACCCCCGCAACTCGTCAGTGACTGCATAGACCCTGAGTCCGCCGATTACCAAGACCTTGAGTAACACATAGACAGCACGATGCCCTGCGTCGACAATGGTGACTGCGCCACGCAGGTCACAAAGGTAAAAAAGATTTTTCATAGAAATATGGGTTAGATACGCATACTAAGAGAAGAGACGTAGACGTTAACTTATATACATGGGTCGGAAGGGTCACATGGGTCGGAAGGGTCACATGGGTCGGAAGGGTCACATGGGTCGGAAGGGTCACATGGGTCGGAAGGGTCACATGGGTCGGAAGGGTCACATGGGTCGGCAGACAGGAGTCTGACAGCAAAAGGACAAGTCACATGGGTCGGAAGAAAAGATTCGGACTGCAAAACGACAAGTCCATGGGTAGGAAGGGTCACATGGGTCGCACGGGTCACATTGGTGGCAAGACAGGAGTCTGACAGCAAAACGACAAGTCGCACGAGTCGCATAGGTCGCATGAGTCGAACAAGGGTATTATGTGGTCGCATGAGTCGTCCATGGGTTACAAAGGTCACAAAAGTTATTCTGATGATATTCTATGAGATATTCTGGATATTTTCTGATATCTTATTTAAATCAGAATTATTTTCGAAGATTGTATAATATTATGCGATATTATATTTCCTTTTCCGTATAATATTTTCAAAGATTGTATATTGATTCGACTTCTTTCATAATCTTACGAACAATAGATGCAAAATAAGACATTTTCAACGTTTAAATATTGATTACATAAGGTCTCAAAGGTTACAAAGGTCACAAGAGTTACATAAGGTTACATAAGGTCTCAAAGGTCACAAGAGTTACAAAACGTCAGAAAGAGGTTTAAGAAGAAGAACATGAAGATGAAGAATAAAAAAAAATCCAGAAAGAGGTCCAATACACTGGGTTTTGTGTATTGATTTCTTCTTCCTCATCAACCCACAGTTTATTCGGGTTTTGTCATACTCCTCCTTCACAAGCTTCACGAAATGCTCCGTTGACATTAAAGCGATATTAGAAAGAGAAAGAGAAATCACCCGACGTTTTTATACAAATCACCCGACGTTTTTATACAAATCACCCGACGTTTTTATACAAATCACCCGACGTTTTTATACAAATCACCCGACGTTTTTATACAAATCACCCGACGTTTTTATACAACACAACACAAAGGTCAGAAATAGGTTAAAGAAGAAGAACATGAAGATGAAGAGTAAAAAAAAAGCCAGAAAGAAGAGGAACAAGCAAATTTAATCGTTTGCCTCATCTTATTTCCATCACTATCCTCTAAATAAAACTTGGAACCTGAGCTCCAATCTATTGATT
>CM071861.1:9514242-9550120 GCA_036759665.1 Gynandropsis gynandra
ATGTTGTTATAAATTGTTGTTATTGATCACCCGCTTCTTTCAAATTTGTATTTTAAAAAATCAAAATCTAATTTTAATGATATCATGATATAAAATATTATATTAAACTCTCATTGTGTACAATATTAAAAATATTTACTTGTTGCAAATCTTTTTCGTTATTATTATGAATTAAAATAGTTATGATCAAATTTCTAATGAAAGACATTCTTAAAATATGAAATTGTGGTCCAACATTTTTTTTCAAACGGGTATGTTCTCCAATTAAGAGTTACATGGACAATATATGTTTTAAAGTCAACTAATAATTACTATGTTTTGAACTCTTAAACATGTTAAATCGAGTAACTTATTACGTCTCTAAATTAATTTAATAATTTAGATTTAGATTAATACCTTATATTTGTAAATTATCACCACATATCACATTATCAACTACTTCATTCAATCGATATTTTGCTTGTTAAAATTTTTAATTTGAACATCGCTTCCAAAATGGCATAATCATATGAATGATTAGAAGAACATTCAAAAAACACATCCATAAGCAATAAAACTTGATTTTCTATGATTACACGTGCAATTCCAATTCTTAACATTCATTTGGATCTCAACTTCTTCTTTCTCATCCTAACAATTGTTTCCCTCGATCCATTTCTTGAACCAACAAAGTCTTAAATTATATAATAACTTTATTTTTTTTTATGAAAAACGTTATATTTTTTTTAAGATTAAATTATAATTTATTGTTTCTTTTAAAAATCTTATTGAATATTTATTATATAATTATAATAAATTATGCTAGTATTGAATTTTTTTTTGTACATAGTTATTATTGGATAGAATTTATCATTTATAATAATACGTCGAATTGATATTGAGTAAAAAAAAATATATGAAGGATAACAAGTTCTTTTCTTATTTTCCTAGTAATTCTATCAACATACATTAAAATTAATATTTTTCAATGATTTTTTTATATATATAATATTAGTAGGGAAAATATTTGTTACACATAAAAGTGTTGTCATTAGTGACCATTTCAACGACATATTTTTCATTTGTTTTATTCTATAGTTACAATTTTACTTATAAAAAGAGAATCATTATTTATATAAGAGAATACAAAACAATAGACGAAGACCTAACAGATTGAAGTGAAAAGGTCTTTCATTCCTTGTTTATATTTTTTTAATACTTTTGTTTCTACATTGATATATTAAAACATAAGTCTGAAATATATTTCTGTTAATACTAATATATATATAATATATATAAATATATAATGGTTGTTTACATAAAAATTCTAAAGATTTCTAATACGAATGTTCTTTATAATAATATTAAAAACAACCAAATATTTAGAAAAGTTTAATTAGCGAATCAAAACAATGTAGGTGATAAATAAGAATAACATCATCATTTTATAGTCTAAAAAATCTATGATATTAATTTGATAGATATAACTTATAAAATATAATATTTCTGTGTCAAACAATAACCTTCCACGATAATGCAAGATACAAAGATTTAAAAAAAAATCTAAAATAGATCTAAGTTGATATACATACGATGGATTTTTTGGCTCCAACGTACCTACATATAATATATATATATAGCTATATATCTAACGTATATATTTGACATGACAAGTTTTTTTTCTTAAAATTACATATTTAAACTACAAATTTAATATACTATAATGATGTAAATAATGAAAACAATAAAATATAAACTATACACTTTTTCTTACACATATGATCTACAACTATAACTATAACGAATGTATAACATACGAAATTATAGCATACCCATTTGTTGTATTCTTGAGTATTGATTCGATAGACATGTCATGGTATTGGAAGTTTTGCGTACCCGTTTATATTCATAACCTCATTTTGTGAATTTCTAGTATATCCATTCGTTTACTTGTTGAACTCTATGATCTATGTCTTCCACTCGATGAAGTTGTGAAAAATTGGTAGTGAACCCATCTCGCAACACCCTACGAATTTTCATCATCATGAAATGCATTTGTTTATATAACATAGCTGTTAATCCATCTTGCAGTGGTTTGTCGTGATAGTTAAAACAAAAAATATCTTAGTAAAATAGGAGATATGAAAGAAATGAAGATGAACGAAAGGAACAATCACTCAGAAATGTGTTTTGTTCAATTTTACTCGTTTTATATATTTTCCTCACCAGTTTCTATTTAATTTAATTGAGAACTTAATAATCAAAATTTAGAGTCTATTCCAAAAAAAATTTAAACTAAATCTTGATTACAAGAGTATAACATCTCCACTGTGCTTTAATCACTTAGGTCTAAATCCTAAAACACCTTTATATTTCTTTTTCCTATTCTTCAATTTTTTTTTTTTCATATTAATTCCTTTTATTTTTCTTCCTTTTTATGTCTTCTTTGTTTTCTTTTCTTCCTTTGATATTATTTTCCTTTTTCTTCCTTCCTTTTTTAATTTGTTTTGCCTTTTGTTTTATTCAGTTTTCTTAGTTTTTCTTTATCTTTTTGTTTGTTTTTTCTTTTATCTTTTTTGTGTTTTTGTTTTCGTACACTGAGAAGAATGACCTTAACACCATCTAAACTTAATTAAACAAAAAAAAAAAAAAAACTAGAAAGGTTGAATAAGATAGTGTAACACAAGAACAAGACTCTAATACCGTTTGATATGAATCTAGATTGACACTATATTGTTAGATGGATAAAATTTAGAATGAAACCCCTTAACAAACCGATAGTAGAATCTGGAAGTTGTTCTCATGTAGAATGAAAGCCAAAAACCATATATAATTCGACTAGAAAACCTCATACACAAATATCGATGCCATGACATTTGTAATCTTGTGTTGATTAGTCGGTTGAACACTCATAATCTCTTAAAGAGTTCAGTAGCTAAATAAAATTTTATAAAGAAAATATTACTCTCAAACTATAAAACTTTGTTCAAATGTCATACAATCGGTATCTTATTTTTAATGACCAAACCAATAAAACATTAAATAAAATAAATAAAAATGAAAAATGCGGAAAGGTGCTCGATTGAGTGGTGTATCCACTCGGTTGAGTGTCACATAAGGTTTTAACCCTAAATTTCATCTCATTAAGTATGCTCGATCTCATAGCTCGACAAACCCTCAATAGAGGTGTATGGTGCTTAGGTCGAGTGGTTTGCATCATCAAATGCTCTTTTCGCCTCAAGATTTTGCTTGAGTAGAGAAAACCACTTTTCGGGCTGACCGACCAACATTTTTATGCATATATTGGTCTAGATAATTTGATTTGGTCGAGGGATTCCCTGCTCTGGTTGAATGTCCTCAGCTCCTCCAGGTTCTTGCTCTTCTCCGCCTCTTCTACTTATAAACAATTCACGTGTGCATGTCATGACACCTCTTAATTCTTTTGAGGTGTCGGTTCAAGCTCTTTCAAGAACATTCGAGCGAGCATGTTCTGAATCTTCTTATCCCTATTCCTCATCATAGGTGTGTGAGTACTTGGGAACTTGTTCAGAATCTTGTTTTCATCACATGTCCATCCACGATAGCCTAGAGAGACGTGTGTGAAAATAATATCATCTAATGAGACCTATTCACATACAATGCTCATATTTCGACCATCCACTTGTACTCCCAAAAAAACGTACACAAAGTCCAATTAGAATGATATGATTCTAGATCAACGATAAAACCCTCTAATAACTTGATAAATGAATCTAGCAGTTTCTCGCAGATGATAGACTCTCCAAACCCCCATACAACCGAGTTAGAGAATATTTTATATACATCGGCAATACCACAACACTTGTGGTGCATTTGATTAGACGATGAACACTCAGATTTTGAATTTAACCTCAAATAAAATGGAATTTTTCTCTAACAAAACTTGGTTAATTCTTTCAACAATTGTTACCCTTTTTAGAGATGCTATAAGTCGGTTAAACCGGCCCAACATGGAGTTGATTATATTTTTTTAGCCTATGCCAATAGCTCATTTTTAGAGGTGCTATATATGGGTTGAAAAATTTACGCTCATTCCAATCCACCAAAAATCCATAGGTTAAATAGACCAATCACATATAAATAAGATTATATCATAAAACAATAAATAAAAATAAAATTTGAAAAATATAATAACAATTAAATTTAAAAATAATAATATTATGATTATTTTATAGTATGGCTTTAATAAACTATAGCGATAACTGGGAAAATATTTTATTATTGGAATTTTTTGGCTTGCAGGTTGCACGTGGCTCATATGGGACGTCAAAATTTCTTCTCAACCCATGAACCTATCTTTTTTATGGTCAAAATTTTTCTGAACAAGTCCACTATTTTATGATTTGGGTCAGGGTCACCAGTGGGTTGGTATCCCATTTGTTCCTACCTTATTTATTTGGCTGAAAATAAAACTAAGAAATATAGAGGAAACAACTTAGTTGAGCAACACCTTGATTTGTCAAGCACCACATTAGGTTTTTGAAAAACATTTTGTGTAAACAATATGCTCGGTCGAACGTCTATTCTTTTAAGTTGAAATCTTGGATGAAATGACGAAGCACTCGGTTTGACCAGTCTTTTACTCGGATCAAGTGGTCCATTTCTTTGAATCCACATTTGAACATAGCATTCTCTCGGGTCAAATTTATAATCGATCGAGTAGAGTAGTCAGTGTGCGCACTTGGTACAAAGAAATTGCTTTGGTCGAGCATGTCTAACTCCTCCAACCTAGAACAACCTTAGGATTATGTGTCTCCACTAATACCTTTGAGAAGTGACCACATGTATCATCGTTCCGACGCATTATGGAATAAGATAAATAATTTTCTTTCAAATAAAAATTTATAACATATAACAAAGAAAATATACAAAATCATAATAACAAATTATATATATATAAAGGAGGTTTTTTCCTCTCCTTTCATGAAGCCACATCACCAAGAGAGAGAAAAACTTTTAATTATATCTAATCTAAATATAATCTTAATAGTAATAAATTAGAAGGTGATAACATATTTTATTGTTATTGTTTATTATTTTTATTATTTTAATATAAAAATTGTTTACAATTTTCCTTTTTAAAATAAATTATAATTTCTTTTCTAACTAATCAAATTCAAATTTTTATCTCTCATGAAGCCACATCACAAAGAGAGAGAAAAAACTTTAATTATATTTAATTTAAATATAATTTTAATTGTAATAATTTAGAAGGTGATAACATATTTTATTGTTTTATTATTTTAATATAAAAATTGTTTACAATTTTTTTAAATAAATTATAATTTCTTTTGAATTTATCAAATTCAAACTTTAAAAAAAATTAAATAAAATTTGAAAACAATTAGAAATATTAAAAATAATTAAATTGTAAGGTCTTTGCTTGGATTAATTTCTTCTTTATAATAAAAAATAAAAACAAAACTTAAATAAAATCGTTTTTATTTATATCAATCTGTATGTGGATATAGAACATATCAAGAATCAAAATCAAATACATATTCAAAAACTAATATTTATAATATGATTAGAGTTGATTTATTTATGAAATCATATATAATAAGGATGTTTTTTCTCCTATGGTAAAATCACATCACCAAAGAGAGAAAAATGTCTATATGAATCTAATTTAGATATAATCTTAATAGTAATAAAATAGAAAGTATCTATATATTTTATTGTTATTGTTATTATTTTTATTATTGTAATTATAAAAAGTTATTTACAAATTTTTGAAACATAAATTATAATTTCTTTCTAAATTAATTAAATTAAAATTTCTAAAAATATTAGAAAATTAAATAAAATTTTGAAAAAGCATCATATATAATAAGGAAGTGTTTCTCTCTCTCTCTCATGAAACCACATCACCAAAAAGAAAAAAACTTCTATCTATATCTAATTTAAATATAATCTTAATATTGTTAAAACACAAGGTAACAATATATTTTATTATTATTATTATTGTTATTATTTAATATAAAATTTGTTTACAAATCTTTTAAAAATAAATTATAATTTCTTTCTGAATTAATCAAATTAAAATTTTTAAAAATATTTAAAATTAAATAAAATTTGATAACAATTGGAAATATTAAAAATAATTAAGATGTAAGGTCTTCGCTTGAGTTAATTTCTTCTGTATAATAAAAAATAAAAACAAAACTTGAATAAAATCATTTTTATTTATATCAATCTATATGTGGATATAGAGTCATATCACGAATCAAAATCAAATAAACATTCAAAAAAACTAATATTCATAATATGATTAGAGTTGATTTATAATTTATGGAATCATATACATAATAAGGAGATTTTTTCTCTCCTATAGCGAAACCACATCACCAAAAGAGAAAGAAAAATCTCTATTTAAATCTAATTTAGATATAATCTTAATATTAATAAAATAGAAAATAGTCATATATTTTATTGTAATTGTTATTATTTTTATTATTATAATTATAAAAAAATTGTTTACAATTTTTTGAAACATAAAATATAATTTCTTTATGAATTAATCAAATTCAAAATCTAAAAAGATTACAAAATTAAATAATATTTGAAAAATTGAAAATATTAAAAATAATTAAGTTGCAAGGTCTTCGTTTAAGGTAAGTTATTCGTTATAATAAACAAAAGTAAAAACAAAACTTAAATAAAATCGTATTATATTTATATCAATATGTATGTGGATATAGAATTATAGCAAAAATCAAAATAAATTAAAGATTTAAAATATTAATATTTAACGAAAATAACCAATAAATTACACAAAATATAAATATAGGTTACAACATATTTTACACAATATATAAACACATATAGAACTCTATTAAAGTAAACATATATTCGGTTTTTTATTTTTGCAATTTCAATTTCTATTTATAAAAAAATTATATACATTTTCTGAAAAACCTAAAAGTTTTCAGAGACCTAGAACCTTGATTTGTTCTGTTGGTTTTTTTTCTTGCAATGGATAGCTAAACATGGAGGACAAACAATTTAAAAAAACACAGTTTAATTATCATAAAGCAACACAACGTGCAGCTATCATCTAGATTTTGAGAAACGATATTAACAAAATTAACACTTATTATATTATCCTTTTTATAAATGGATCAATCATGTTTGTTAACACTTCTACCGCTATTCTCCACAAATATTTATACCAATCAAAATCTAAAAACAATCAAGAAATTCAAACATAAGTTAGTTTTAAAGATTCTCAAATTATGTCCATACCTCAAGAATTATTTTAAATCATGTTATAAATTCAATTTAGTCCTAAAAATTATACAGATATGTATAAGAAAAAAATAAAAAAATCTCCAATCCAAATTATGCAATCACTATCTCCAACAGATTACGTTTTATAATTTAAATGATATTATTAACGAATGTCATTGTTAGTTTACATTACATCTTATAAATCTATTGTTTAAACTTGTACAGTGAAAATTAGAATTCGTGTTTTTGTATTGATCGATACATATATCAAATGTCATAACAATTGAATTAATGAATTATATATAACATTTAAGAAACATACAATATAATTATCGTAAAATCGCGCAACGCGCGAGTATCATCTAGTAATAAATAAATACTAAATACATAATAAAGCTTATCAATACCTAAATCACGCGTCTCTCATTGGTTTTTTGTGGGTCCTATCTATCCATCTACAATAACCTACAAAAGGTGTAAGTACAAAAGATCCACCGAGTGGCACCAATACATGTATGCATTATGTGCTATGTATTCTACAACTTTTAACTAAGTAAAATCAAATAAAGATCTACCAGCACTCTAAAGACACACACAAACTCTACTCGACCAATTGAGTACCCAAGGTATAAACTAGTAACTACATAGGATAATAATTTGCACAATCTATAAGATTTTAGCTCGAGCATAAAATCACAAACTCCTAAATAACCCCTGCACACTAAAACTCTCACAAGGTCACAGTGACCCCAACACTCCGGATAGTGTCTAATCTCGAAGCAATCTCTAACCACTTAGTTTCAATGAAAAACCAACTCATACACATATCGTTAATCCTCATATGATGATTCTATGGTTTGTTTTAATATTTATTTTTAACATCTCAATTTCATCATTATAAGTTCTTAATATAATTTACTATGTTCATGTCTTATTTTGAATGTAAAAACTATTCAATAAATCAACAATGAACGACAATAATAACCAATTTCAATGGGAAGGATCATTGTCTTAGCTTTATTCGTCGACTTGACGATGCAAAATTATACTACTAATAACAGCACAAATCGATTGAGCCTCTATTACATATTCGCTGGAATAATAATACTTCATAATAAATATCCTCAAATTGATAAATAATTTCAAAGGAGAGGTCTAGTGTTCTATCATAATTCTCGATTATAATGAAATCTCAAAGAGAACACAGTGAAAAGTTGATTAAACTTTTTTCCAATTTATCTTTTCTTTGTTCTCTGTTATTATCCGTCTTTTCGTTTCTCCATTATCTCGACGAATACTATGCATGCATTTTTCTTCTTAATTAAAACAACTATAACTATTATGTATTTGGGATTTCATGGGCTCTGCAATATTCTTCCACTACAACAGAATTCATCCTTGAATTCAATGTCTATGATTTTGACATCAATGATTGGACTCAAAACATAATAAAACAATACTATCTTTCAAATAGTTCAAGGTACTTGTGTATCATCTTCTCTTCCAATTTTTGACTTCTACTTGTTCTCCTTCAACTCGCTTGAAATGGCAGACATGTCATATGTTGAAAATTAAACCTCATGTCTTTTCTTTTACAGGTTACCATAACTCTTCTGACGATCATAAGTCGACTTCATTTTCATCTTAACAATTATTTGTTCTTCATAGTCGCCTCTACAATCTTCACACCAAAGAGAGTCACTCGCACACCTCAGTCCGATATAAGAGTATGTGACATGATCGCCCTTATTAATCTTCATGCGAAGGAATCCAAATGCTAGTGTGATAGCTATTTGTTGTATGTGAATTAAAAAAGTGACAAGTTGTTCTTCCTTCTACTAGGCCACTCTAGTGCACATGTTCTTAGATTGTCGATCTATTTGTGGATGATATGCGGTGTTCATATTCGGTTTTTCCAACTCTTTATAAAATCCTTACCAAATACATGAGGTGAATATTCCATCTCGATCTAACACAACACTTAACAGAATGTCGTGTAACTTCACAATCTCTGCAATATAGATTCTCATTAGCTAATTCACATCAATAGTCTTTTTTATTAGAATAAATGACACGATTTTGTTAGTCGATCCATGAACACCCAAATGGAATCCTTTCCACTTTGTCTTTTTGGAAGACCCATCATAAAATACATCGCTCACAACCTTTGAAGAATTTGCAGACTTTGAATTTTTAGCGCGCTACTTATTTATCTGCTTTGATTAGTTTACAAGTCAAACACATTGCTACCCATCGAACAATGTCATTCTTAATTCCTAGGCATTGATAGAGTGGACAGACATCCTGATACATGTTCCCTAATCATGGATGAATAAAAAACTTAGATTGGTGCTTGGCACAAATTCTTCTCTCTGATCATCGCATCCTTTGGCACATAGACTTTAGAACTGATCATCATCAAACCGTCTTTCTTAACCTTGTATAACTTGCAATCTATCATCGGATAGTTGTGTTACTTGGATTTTAATCATCAAATGTTCTTAGTTTACTGCTTGCCACTCCACACGCTCAGACTCTATTAGCACTGCCTCTACTCTCAAAGCAATTATCTGACTAACCAAGTGGTTGAACTCTTGCATGGCCAATGTCATCTCTCATGTGAATCAACACATCAATAACCATGCTCGCTTTTTCCGGATGGTAGACGATGTCTACCTCGTACTCTATGGCATTCTCTATCAGTCTTCTCTGATGCAAATTCAAATCTAACTACATTAACATGTACATCAGATGTTTAGGAAAAATAAGTGCATTCTCTCAATAAAGATATGCCATCTATATCTTGAGCACAACTACCATAGATTCAATCTCTGAATCACGAGTTAGGTAATTCTTTTCATGCTTATGTAATTTTTTTTTCAATAAACAATCACATTATCTCCTTGTATAAGTACACATCTTGACCCCGTCTTCAATGCATCCATCTATACTATGGATGAAAATATTGATTGTGGCAAGGGTAACACTTGTGACTCGATTAGCTACACTTTGAGCTTTCTGAAGTACTCTTTGCATTCTTCGCCGCAAACAAAAGGTACATGTTTTCTAATAAATCTCGTTATCATTTTTGCTAGACTAGCAAATGTCAAAATGAAATGTCAGTATTACTCTACTAACCCAAGAAAGCTTTTTATCTCTAATACTGGTTGCTTCTAGATTACTATTGCTTACACATTCTTAGGATCAAAAGAAACTCCTTCTCCTAATACGTCATGTCCCAAGAACCTAACACCTATCTTTTAGAAACTATAATTTTTGTGCTTACCAACTTTTATTTTTCTCTCAGATGTTCTGAAACCAAAAGCATATGTTCCTCGTGTTGCTATGGGCTCTTGGAATAGTCCAACATACAATCGATAAAATCCAATAAGAAATCGATCTACTTTTTAAAACACATTGTTCATTAACCTCATGAACACACTGTTAGTCAAACCAAATGGCATAACGAAAAATTCGCAATAGCCATACCGAGTTCGAAACATGATCTTTTTGGTATCTTCTTATGCAATCGAAATCCGATGATACCGTTATGCTAGATCTATCTTTGAGGATAAATTCACACCCTTTAAGTTTTTAACAACTCGTTCATCCTCGGTAGTGGGTAATAATTCTTGATGATGAATTTATTTTAAGCCTTACACTCTCATCCTTCTTCTTGATAAACAACACTAGCGAACCCCTATGATGACATACTCAGTTGTACAAAACTTTTCTCAATCATCCAAAATAGAGAATTTGAAATCGAAGGAACAACTTGTTTCAGATAAATCTCAATTGAATATGTTCACATGGGTAGTAGGCCTTGAAACTCTCTGAAATATTCTACAAACTCCCATACTATAGGGATTATCTTGACTTGCACAAGCAGACCCACTTCTTCCGCCAAGATGGTGACAAGATATAAATCATAACCCTGATCTAGCAATTGCTTCATATGCAATGCAAAGATAATACAATTTTTTTTGCCTAACAAGGGTCTTTGATACCTAAGATTATTTCCACTCTTCTGGCAATGGACATGACCCTAACCACAATCCAACACAACTCAAAGTCTTGAAAGTCAATAAATTTCAAGGATCACATTATTGTTGTCCATCAGAGTAATGATAAGCTATGCAGCTAGCTCATCCTCTTCAATTCCCACGAGCAACTCTTTTAGAATTCTTTGAGATTCTAAAATTTGACCTCGTCGAGTATATATTTGAAAAATAACTCATTGGATCCTCTGGATTAGAATCTAACTTATTAGAAATCGATATAATCACAAATTTATGTGTCACATCAATGTCAAATAACACATGAGTAGTTAGCCCTCCCACAATTTTCGATCCTACATCACGTGAACGGGCATAAAGAAACTACTTCCTCAATTCTCTCACAAAGTTCACATCCTGCACAAATATTTAATCATCCGGTTATTGGCCCTTGCATTTGATGGTCTGCCATGGCGTATACCCTCTGTTGTATGGCCCAACATTTTGGATCATGTTCCTCTAGACTTCTAGATCTACTCTACGATACTGGACCCGTTGGTGGTTGAAGTGATGGCCTTGAACAATCCCTCATCACGTGTTCTTTACACCTACAATGAAAAGACACGTCCCATTGTTCTACATTATAGCTCCTTCTCTCACTTGCACAAGACACTCAAGATTCTAAAACTGCCACATCAAAAGAATCATGGCATGGCCTAACATACTTGCATCGAAAACAATGGCATGGTACCTCAGATTTGGAGTGATTAGGAGAGTCCAAACCACTTTTTCCTAATCTCGTCTCCCTTGAACCTTTTGCCAACCTGTTTCTTTTTGAAATATCCCTGATGAGTCCATTATCTACTAACTAAGCATTATATACTAGTTTAGACAATGATTTATATGTGATTATCTCAACCATGTGCTTTTTTTGGGCGTAGGCTTTGGAGAAATTTGTAGACTTCGAAAATATCTAAGGTCACTGATTTTGCCCCAAATTTTAGCAGAGCCATATAGATTTCGTGGTTTTGAGTAATGATATGATCACCTTGTGTTAACTGTAGAAAGAACAACTTCATCTCTTCACGAGCAACATGCGACACCTACTTCAACTAAAATTATTATCTAAACTCAGCCCAAGAAAACTAAATATATGGACTTTACCTATGAATTTCATCCCACCGGAAATTTGTTTCACCTTTTAGATAGTGGAGTGTAATATCCATCTAAACTCCAATGGAGAACTCAATGATTGAAAGTTCCTCAGATAATCCAATCCCTTGCCTTCATGTGAGGTATCACATCTCCACGAAATGACTTGGTAACTCCACTTAACCATGTAATCGATGACATTGAAATACTCTCTCACAGCTCCACTAGCCTCTGTCAAACAATGATAAAAGTGGTTGTGGTGGCGATATTGATTTTTTCAGCGACACATATGGTTATGATAGTGGTGGTGCTTACGGCGGTGGCAGGTCTAGTAGCGGTTCTTGCAGTGTCGTCGAACTCTCCTCTTAGTCATATTTTTTAGTTATGTTCATAGCTATCGATAACACGTAGTGTGTGTTAGTTTTAGGCTAGGTATTTATATCAATTTCGTATAGTTTGCATAGCACGAGTTACGAATCCGACACTAACATTCTTTATATACTCCCATTTTGTTGATTTTCAGGTTTTAAGGAGACAAGGCCTAACTGAGCTTTAGAATATCGATTCTTGCATTCAACCGCACATACTGGAAGCTACAAACCAGTCGGAGCAAATTCAAGCCACGGAACCAAATGGAACACCCGAGCATAGAGCAAAAAGGAGGAAAGGCACATAATTAACTCAACTCGCTCAGGCTTGGAGAGGCCCCCCGTGCGGGCTGTCTCGGCAGAATTTTTAGCTCGACCCGTACTGAACATCAACCCGCTTGTGTTCCATGAGATAAAATGAACCCGCGCAAGCTGTCTGACTAGCCTGCACGGGCTACAACTCCAGAAAATATCACACGCCTCGGGCTGGAAGAGAACCCGTTCGGGTTTGGAAAAAAACGAGGACCCCGTGCGGGGCAGACATCTTAACCCGCACGGGCTGTGTTTCCAGAGAATACTGCACGACCCGGGGAGGCAAGGATCCCGCTCGGGCAGGATGATACACGATGAGCCCGCGCGGGTGAGCACATAGCCCACACGGGTCCTCTTTTTAGGAACAATCTGTTTTGGATGTTGAACGAAAATTAAAGGGGAAAAAGGATGGCTAATGAATTCAGACGGCGGCTAGGGCCAGAAAGGGGACTAAAAACACAAGAAGAGACTTGGGAGAAGCTATAGAAGAAGAGAAACAACAATCCTGACTTCGGTAATAAGATAGGGTAGACCGAGGAATCGTATTTCTAATCATTTATCATATCTAGGGTTTATTTCTCTTGTTTTACAGTAGATACCATGAGTGAGTAGATTTCCAGCTATGGGTTAGGGATATCAGATTTGTAATGGATGCTTGAAATTATGCGTTAATGCTGAGATCTTTCGAAGTTGTCTTGAATTTCGGTTTTACAATCGACATCGTAAACACTTTATACTTGTGCTGGTCGCTCAGTAACCTAGGAATTCGTGTTTAGCCGGGAGTTTAGATTATGAATCCGGAATCGTTGATTGTTAATTAAGTTTGATTAATGAGAATCTGACCGGTCGGTTAATCGACTTAGGAATTAGGATTGCGCGCTTAACGCTATCGTAATCACGAGTTAGTCGCTGCCGGGAGGTAGGATTGCACGTAGTTATGGTTAGGAGGTTTAGGTGTCGAGAGAACCATTCCTTATTTATGAGCATGAATTCCCCGTAATCATGATAATTCGATAGGTTCATGATCTTTTGTTTATTGCATCCTTGCAAATCCCGATTACCTGATACCCATAGTGTCCTTAGTTATCAAGTTTTTCAGGTCTTCCCATCGCTGTCACAATTCACTTTAGTGTTTTAGGAATTTATTCCACATCACCATCAATTCAACCCGTCTTAGTTTAGTCGTATTCTTAGCTAAGGTTGCATTAGTCCCCAGAGTTCGACCCTTTTATTACACCGATCCGTACTCTTGCGGTAAGTGGATATAAGGCATTTTTATTGCTTGATAGTTCAGACATCAAGTTTTTTGGCGCCGTTGCCGGGGACTAATTACGGTCTAGATTAGGAATTAGCTAGATTAAGATTTAGTCCTTTCCGGAGTCTTAGTCATTTTTCTGCATTTTTCTCTTCCATTTATCGAGTCATTTCTATCTGCATCAGATCTGCACTTTGGTTGTTCGTTTATTGTTGTGCAGGTACCATTGTATGAGAAGCTCCACACAAAAGCTACTCATGTACGATCCTGAGGTTGAAACAACAATATGGAAAAAAAGAGGAGAATTAGACCTGTAGACTCTAAATCCAAGGTAGATAAAGAGAGCATCCTAGAGACACACGGTTCCGAAGAGGAAGGAACTGACAGCTAAAGCCCCAGCACAAGAAGCGGAGAAGGCAACACCGATAAACCCGAAATGGCTGCTGCTGAAGAAGCTTACGGAGCTTACACAGCTCCAAAGCACACCCAATTGCTTTCATGCATAACTCGTTCGATAGAGAACCAAGTTGAGCTACAACCCGCTTTCATCCAGATGCTCAACAATTCTGCTTTCAGAGGAATGGAGAATGAGGATCCAAATTCACACCTCATGGACTTCAAGATGCTCTGCAGCACTACTAAAATTGGCGCAGGAGTTACAAGGGAAGATCTATACTTATCCGCATTCCCATTCTCGCTCAAGAATGCAGCATAGAGTTGGTTGTTCAACTTGCCTACTGCGTCTATTACTTCGTGGGACGACTTAGAGCAGCGATTCATGCATCAATTCTTCCCAGACCACAGGACGATGCTCGCCAAGAGCTGAATAAATTCATTCCTGCAAGAAAGAGGTGAGAGTTTACATGATGCATGAGAGCGCTTCAAGAATTAGCAACGCATTTGTCCGTGTCATGGAATGGACAAGAGGTACCTCATTATGAGCTTCATTCAAGGTCTCTAAGAGACCACACACTTCATGATCGTAGCAGCGGGTGGTGGTTCCCTCAGCAACCTCACCTTCCAACAACTCGAGAATCTGATCGAGAACATGGCAAGGGAGGGAGGTAAGAAGGTCGGAGATTAAAACCGTGATTTCTCGTCCAAAACGGGGGTAAATGAGCTAGGTATTGCCAACCCAGACTTAACAGACATAAAGCAACAAGTTGGAGAGATAGATAGGATGATGGCGGGCCTTTATGTCAAGCGACAAGATGCATCCATCGGTCAGGGGATCGAGGAAGTTAATTACGTCAACAATCGGGCCTACCAACATAACTACATCAAAAGCCATCCCAACCTCTCTTACGGCAATACAAAAAAAGTGGCAAACCCGCATGATTTTCAGCCGCGTATGATGGCAAGAAACCAAAACCAAGGTTTCCAGCCGAGAGGGAGTGGCCAAGACTATAGCTATCAGCCTCGCGCACAACCTTCAGGTGACTCCGAAATTCTCTCTATGCTCCATTTGATGATGCAAGAACAGAAAAACCAAGGTTACACCCTTGGAGGAATCAAAGCTGAACAAGATGACATGAGGATGAAAATGGAGAGCTTCCAAACACACTTAAAGCACCTGGAAATGCAAGTGGCACAGCTAGCCCAAGGGTCTAGCCGACAACCCAGACAGCTCCCTGCGAAACCGGAGGCAAACCCTCGGGAACAAGTTAATGCCATTTATCTAAGGAGCGGAAATACGGTGGAGCAACCAATACCTTCCACAGCTGCGAGAGGAGAGCCTTTCAGCAATACAATTGAACAAAGCATTACTCAAGGCGTGGAAGAAGAGAAAACCGACGAGGAAGAGGAGAGGGAGCTACCTTACGTGCCACCTGCCCCGAGGGCACCACCCCTACCTTTCCCGCAGCGCCAAAGGAAGCAGAACGATGATGCTCAGTTCGCCCAATTCGTGGAACTCCTAAGGAAGCTGTAAGTCACCATCCCATTCTATGACGCGCTCATGAAGATTCGATCTTACGCCAAGTTCCTCAAGGACATAATAATGAGGAAGAGAACCGTAGACAATGAGGTAGTGATGGTCACCAATTCGCTCATACAACCACCTACCATGGCCAAGAAGATGCCCGATCCAGGTAACTTTTTCATCCCTTGTAAGATATGCGATTATGAGATTGAGCATGCATTAATTTATATGAGAGCGAGTGTAAGCTTGCTACCACTGTCACTTGTTAAAAAACTCAATCGAGTAGGAGATCTACAGCCCACACGCATGATAATCACCTTGGCCGATCAATCCGTACGGAGTCCCGTAGGTATATTGACGAATGTTGTTGTACAAGTGGGAGAATTCTGGTTCCCCGCGAACTTTGTAGTTGTGGACATGGAGATAAACCCGAAGATCCCCATAATTTTGGGAAGACCATTCCTCAACACGGTGAAAATGGTTATTTGTTGCGCTGAAGGCAGACTGGTCATGAAGTTCGGAGATGAGTCCACTGAGTTCAATCTCGACGATGCGCTTAAGAAGCCACATGTACCTGAACCCGTGATGCACATTAACAAGATGGATGAACTAGCAGAGAAAGTTCAAAGTAAACATCGCGACATCCATCCCGTAGAGATACCACTGTTCGAATGCACCGGGAGCCTATTTTAGTCACTCCAAGATGTCGATGGATGAAAGCAACTCATGAAGAAGTTGAACACTCCACAGATGAGGACAAGCCTGCGCGTGCCCATACTTCAACCCACGCGGGCTACACCTGAATTGCAAGAACCGTGCGTGGTAAAACACGCATGAGTTGGGCAAATCTCTCGGCATTTCAGAGCCAACGCAGGGTAGAGGATGAGCCCCCCTGGGCAAGTCACAAAATCAAGGACCCGCGCAGGGTTGATGACACCCCGACTCGGGCAAACCTCTCGGGGATAAAGGACACAGTTCAGAGCCTGCGTGGGGCAGTGGATGAGTCCGCTCGGGTAGGTCACATGAGCATGAATCCGCACGGGTTAGCTGAGACCCCGGCACGGGCAACATCTTTGGGAGTAGACGACCCGCGCGGGCTGCGGTATTTCGGCCTTACACATCATTTCCTACACCATCGATGGCCCGCACACACACTTATCCCGCCTGGAAGACCGAGGAAACACTCAAGCAAAGTCGAGTCCGACGGAGATACCATGGAGTCGTAGGATTAAATGAGGAAAATGGGGATTCTTTAGTGGAAAACGCTGAAAGGTTAATGCCATGCTATGCTGACCACGTAGAAGACGAAAGAGGCGTACCTCCTCTTTCTGACATCACATATGCCTAGAGCGTAAGGATCAGGCTCGAGACCTTAAACAAGCGCTTCTCAGGAGGCAACCAGAGCTTCGTATCCTTTTTCGTTTTAGTTTTTGCTCTCTAACTCTTTTAAGGATATGTGCATTTTTTTAGGATTTTAGGATTTTAGTGGCCTTCATGATTATGTGCTGCCTATGTTTTCCTTGTGATTTTTTTCTCTGATTGCAACACAGCCCGCACTGGCTGAGCAAGAGACCCCGCGTGTGCTCACTCTGCCCGCGCGGGCAAGATAACACAATTCGCATGGGCTATGTCATTTTTTCCAAAGGTAAGTTAAATATTTCGAGTAACCCGAGCGGCTTCAACCCTCACAAACTAATCCACCCCGAGTGTGCTTCAACACCTGAAACCTCTCACAGCCAACCGACACTACTCACGTCGCCACCGCCGTCGCTTCTCGTCATCACCGACCCCTGCACTGACGAAACCTCGGTCGGATACTCAAAATCTCTCTCTCCCTCTTCTCTCTCTCTCGAACCCTCTCAAATCCTTCAATTTCTTTGCTTAATCTAGGTATTTTCGAGAAATCCTCTATGTTTTCGATCGATTTGGACTAGATTTAGGCCTGCTTGGAAGGATTTAGGTTGATTTTTTAGGGTTTGCGGCTGTAATTTGGACTTCAGGTCGCGATTTCGCGGCCGACCTGTGCGGACTAGGGTTAGGACCCACGCGAACACCTATTTCAGAACACTCAGCCTGCACGGACTAGGTTTTGAACTCACACGGGTACCTTCTCCTGTAACACAGCCCCGCGCGTGTCCTGCCTGACCCCGAGTCGGGGGATTTTTTTGGACGTGCAGCCCGAGCGGGCTACACACTCTATCCGTGCGGGCTACTTGAAAAAGTTTGTCTAATTGTTCCTATTTCTTGACTGTTGTGCAGATGGCTCCGAAATTGTTTAAGAGCTCAAAGAAAAGACGAGCTGATAATGATCCGGAGGAGGGATGGCACGCACCACCGGATGCTATCACAGAGCTAACTCCGTAGCCCATCACCACGTCGCACCAACAATACAACTATCAGACGAAGACCTTTCTATCCGGTCACATGTCCAAATTCAATGAGTTGCTGCCGCGCATTCAGCCGTCCGCTTCCTATCCACAGAAGCCATGCCTGCTCTCCACATCAAAGAGCACATTAACAATATGTTCAACACAATGGGGTGGAGGGGATTGCGGGCGGAAAGGGAATACACATACCGCAACCTCACTGCGGAGTTCTTTGCATCTTACAACGCCTTCTTCCCTGAGTCAGGAGACCCGGACAAGATATTCATGGAGTTCCGTCTGCTGGGACAGAACTACCGGCTCCGTGCAGCGCAGTTCGCTTTTCTGCTTGACACTCCGTATAACGCAAATGACAAACTTCCGGGATTTGACAAGCAACAACAAGCTGATTTTTGGAACCGCACGGCGTAGGGGAACTACTCGAGTACAAAGTCTATTGCCAGCCACATACGCCATTCCGCCATCAGGTACTTCCACTATTTCCTAGTCTCCTCTATATTTGGTAAAGGAGCACAGAGCGGAGTAAACCACACAGAACTAGGGTACCTAAAGCTTGTGGTCCACTTAGACGTTGACGGCCGCGATTGGGATATGAGCGATTTTGACTTGGCATCAATGATTATGCGGCATTTTTATGACATCACCACCGAGAAGGGCAGCACGAATACGAAGATCCATTGTGGCAGAAAGGTCACGATGATAGCACGGAGGCTCGGGATCAACCTTGGTATCCTAACGGAGGACAACATCAACGAGGTGCCTGAGCTCAACTTCCAGAACCTCAGAAACCAACGTTCCATATCTAACGATCCAAGGAGGATCATCTGGAGTTACCAGGATGAGCGTGGTTGAAACTTGGAGGTCGACCTCGACCAGATACAGATGCCCGGACTAGACGAGGAGGGCTTGCGCTTTATGATAGATCCTGCCATAGGCCAGCTTGGTTCGCGACTAGACGATCCAGATCCAGCTCCAGCAGCTGCACCAGGATCGGGGATCTCCCGACAGCGCAGCTGGTGCGCTCCTCCTCCACCTCGTACCCGCCTTGATTACCGTGGACAACACTCTGACTTCCCTTCTGTGGAAGGTGTTTTTGATGTTCTCAGGTACATTGTGGAGGAGAGCCAATATCAGTCATTCATGGTGGACCAGCGATACCACCTCGAGGCGGCGATGTATGCGGAGTAGCAACAATTCCACGAGCAGTCCATTCAACATAAATATTACATCACGGAGTCCGTTCGACGATTCCAGTAGTTGAGTATGCAGCACTACTCGGAGCCATACGTGTCGATCCCACAGGACTACCACACGTGAGCCATTCCCTACCATCCACACCTCTCGTACAAGCTTCAGTCGTTTTACTTTCCACCTGGGGAGGGGACCTCCGTGCAGCCAGCAGACCCTCAAGCCACCACCGGTGGGGTGGAAGAGGACTAGGCCATCTATCTTTCATTTTTTTCTTTTCTTTTTCCTTTTTCTTTTTTTTTAGTTTATGGAACTTATTTTTTTTCTTTTTCGCATGTATGTACGCTCTATCAGACATTGTGATGTATCACTTTCTTCTCTATTTTGCATTGCATGACTCTTATCATAGGCCCTTCACGATAATACCCGCAATAGTGTGGACGTGTATAACATCCAGCTGTATCACCAACTCGAGAAAGCAAAATACACTAGGTGTAACCGTTCTTACTTTTTTATGAGCGATATGATTGCGATTAGGATTAGGATTAGGTGTTTTTTTTAGGATTTCTACCGGATACTAATATGATACTACGAACCTTAGTCACCTTTGCGCAACTTTGTCGAATCGGGAAAAAAAGCCTAGGTTTTCTGAAAAGGACTATAGATACCGACTAGTCTAGTAGTTGTGCATGAATCATCGGTTCATAGTTGTATTCTGTCCCCTAGGTTTCAATCCCAAGCGTCTATATCTCCGTGTATATCATTCTCTTTGCTAAATGAGACATCTTTTAGATTTTTTTTATGAATTCATGCACTTACATTCCGTTGTCAATCAATTGAATAAGCTTCTAATTATTTTCATCTTATTTTGAAATGAGTGCATTGATCTCGATGGTTCTGGTCTAAGTGGTGGGTTGAGGCGCTCTTCTACGTCCTAAAGGTTTGAGATGATCTTCACTCCGCTAAGGTTATAAGACCTTATGAGTGTGCCATTTGGAAACCTGGGTCTTTAGTAGAAAGTCACCCTCTTCGACACCGACGTCCTAGAAACCGAGCGCGAAAAAAAAGGAAAAAAAAGAAAACAGAAAAAATAATAATATCTTTATGAATAATCTCTCACTTATGCATGATTAATTTGGTATGGAGATTGCTTGGATGTTGTCTAGGAGTAGTGAAATGAAATTTGGCGATATGTTGGATTGCATGGCTCGGGGCTTTCGGTTGATAGAGGTCTGAATTAGGTTCACCTAAGTCTATGTTCTTGTGACGCGTTGTTGTGCATGATGATTGATTGTTCAAAAAAATTGTGCTAGTATCCGGTTGTTGTTGTTGAAATCTTATTGTGCTTAGCCTTAGTTTTTTTAGGACAAACAAAGGTTCAAGTCTAGGGGAGTTTGATAACACGTAGTGTGTTTTAGTTTTAGGCTAGGTATTTATATCATTTTCGCATAGTTTGTATAGCACGAGTTACGAATCTAACATGAACATTCTTTATATACTCCCATTTTGTTGATTTTTAGGTTTTAAGGCGACAAGGTCTAATCGAGGTTTAGAATATTGATTTCTGCATTCAACCGCACACTGGAAGCTACTACCCACTCGGAGCGAATTCAAGCCACAGAACCAAATGGAACACCCGATCATAGAGCAAAAGGACCAAAGGCACATAATTAACTCAGCCTGCTCGGGCTTGGAGAGGCCCCCGCGCGGGGTGTCTCGGCAAAAGTTTTAGCCCGACCCGTGCTGAAGATCAACCCGCTCGTGTTCCATGAGATCAGATGAACCCACACGTGTTGTCTAACTAGCACTTATGGGCTACAACTCCAGAAAATATCACACGCCTCGGGCTGGAAGAGAACCCGCTCGAGTTTGGACAAACACGAGGACCCCGTGCGGGGCGGACATCTTAACCCGTGCGCGCTGTTTCCAGTGAATACTGCATGACCCGAGGAGGCAAGGAGCCCGCTCGGGTAGGATGATACACGACGAGCCCGCGTGGGTGAGCACATAGCCCGCACGGGTCCCCTTTTTAGGAACAATCTGTTTTAGATGTTGAACGAAAATTAAAGAGGAAAAAGGATGGCTAATGAATTCAGACGGCGGTTAGGGCCAGAAAGGGACTGAAAAACTCAAGAAGAGACTCGAGAGAAGCTGGAGAAGAAGAGAAACAACAATCCGGACTTTGGTAATAAGATAGGGAAGACCGAGGAATCGTATTTCTTATCCTTTATCATGTCTAGGGTTTATTTCTCTCGTTTTACAGTAGATACCATGAGTGAGTAGATTCGAGCTATGTACTAAGATATCGGATTTGAAATGGATGCTTGAAATTATGCGTTAATGCTTAGATCTTTCGAAGTTGTCTTGAATTTCGGTTTTACAATCGACATCGTAAACGCTTTATATTTGTGCTGGCCGCTCAGTAACGATTGTCTTGAATTTCGGAATTCGTGTTTAGCTGGGAGGTTAGATTATGAATCTGGAATCATTGATTTTTTTTATTAAGTTCGATGAATGAGAATCTGATCGGTCGGTTAATCGCCTTAGGAATTAGGATTGCGCGCTTAATGCTATCGTATCACGAGTTAGTCGCTGCCGGGAGGTAGGATTGCACGTAGTTATGGTTAGGAGATTTAGGTGTCGAGAGAATCATTCTTTATTTATGAGCATGAATTCCCTGTAATCAAGATAATTCGATAGGTTCATGATCTTTTGTTTATTGCATCCTTGCAAATCCCAATTACCTGATACCCATAGTGTCCTTAGTTATCAAGTTTTTCACGTCTTCCCATCGCTGTCACAATTCACTTTAGTGTTTTAGGAATTTGTCCCACATCACCATCAATTCAACCCGTCTTAGTTTAGTCGTATTCTTAGCTTAGGTTGCATTAGTCCACAGAGTTCGACCCTTTTATTACACCGATCCGTACTCTTTCGGTAAGTGGATATTAGGCATTTTTATTGCTTGATAGTTCGCACATCAGCTATCTTATTACTTCTCTTATGACTTCTCTATCAATTCTACTATACGAACTTTATCCCGATAATTGAGACTGCGTACTGCTAGTTGAATGAGAATATTTGTCCATTCCACCACCAATAGCGCTATTAAACATCCTCTTTGGTAGCTTCTATAAACACACGATTAGCCGCTACTAGCTTTGCACAGTTCAAAACACCAACTTGATAAAAAAAAGGTAATTCCAATCATCTAACCAACCAGACACTTCAAGATCTCTTGGCTTTTAAAAGAAAAATTGTAAACCCCGTGAAAAGAATATGCATGCAACGATATAAGACTATTACCAAATAGGATCATAACTTTCCCACAAAAATCTAACTCGGATATACACTCGTATAGTTCTAAGGGACCACATCACGCTCAAGTTCTCAAAAGGTCACACCAAACTCAATCGCCAATATAGCGTTGTGTCACTTACGCGTCAGCACTCCCAATTGCACTGCAAATTGATGGATACCTAACCCAAAATCATACCCACACGTGTAGTATAAATCATTAGTTGAAATCGAACTAGCAAAATGTGGATACCCAAAATTCAGGTACTCGTAAAACCCGTACAAAATTTGAAAACCCGTGAGTCCTTGCCTCGAACATAAAAAATATTTGAAAAATAAAAACTAACATATATGTTACATGTCAAGATACACAACAATACTAAGCACAAATAAATTTTAAAAATAAAACATATTAAAGTTAAACGTTCTTTAAAAACAAACCATGTCTACATTTTTTTAAACAAAAATAACTATTTATCGACTTTGTTGATATTCAAACTCACCTTCCACTAAATGGATCAATTCATCAAACAACCCATTTTCGTAGAGAACATCTTCTGTACAAAGACTCAGATCCACTCAAACATAAAATATGTTAAAAGCTTGTTTACATGACCAATTCACCTAAAATCCATGCTTAAATTCAGCAAAAACATATTGAATTGTTACTTCGTAGCATTCAACCTTCATAGATATAACATATTTGATTAAGAGAAATCATTACACAACACAAGACCAAGATAAAAAGATTCAGAGGAGATAACATAAGGAGAGTCGACGACATGACAAAGAGAGCTTATGACATTATAGAGGCGATGTAAGGTGAGACAAAGAGAAGGTGACAACGAGAAAAATGGGCGGTGTCGACCGGTAAAAAGAGACGGCGACAGCATTATAGAAATGACGTTCAACAAGACAAAGAGGAGGTGAAGTTGAGACGAAGAGGAGGCGACAATATCACATAGGTGATGGCGAGACAGAGGATACAATAACAAAATTGAGACAAATACGAGGCATTGATGGTGTGACAAAGAACAATACGAAGATGCCATAACACGGGAGAAGACATTAGTATCGAGGTGAACGACTCCATTCATGAAGCAATACAAATATATCAAAGGATAAGAATGGAGAGGGACACCTAATGAGTCAATCATGGATGCGACAAAGGAAAGTCAAGAGATAGGATTAGGGTTTTTAGATCTTAGCTCATGGTAGGGGTAAAAAGGTAATTTTATTTTTTTCCCACGGATGCCCGTTTATGTGTATATAAAACTCTTATTATAACCCGAATTCATGGATTTTATGATTCCACTATCTGAGTCTAAACTCACAAATATTTTAATTTCAAGAGGGATTCAAGCCGGGTTTCAAGTTTCAGGGGTTGTGTGGGTATTTTTCCTTTCTCTAGTGTCACTCGAAAACTCCAATAGGATCTCAACACGGTACAAAGTTGTCTGGTCCACTAACTTGACTCACCGCAGCGCTTAATCGATCGTAAAGTTACCACAATCCCATCACGGTATGATGTCAGTTCGTAATCTAGATGTCGCAATATTAACATCGTCGATCTGATTCTCCTCACGTGGTTACTCTCACCAATCCGTCCGTACATGCCTTCATTTGAAGGTATTAATGTGAAATCATTAGATGGGGCAAACTAAACAAGAAATTCACTCGGTCTTAGTATTAAATAATAAGATCAGTTCTCCCCGATCAACACTAGTTCAAACGTCTAGTTTCTAGGCTATCTCTAACTACTTTGGGTGCACCAAAAATAAACTCATTCATATAATATAAATAAATTGTCATATGAAGATTCTAGGATTTGGTCCAATCTTCACTTTTAATGTCTTAATTTATAAATTACGAATTTTCTAAAAATTTTTGATTATGTTTATACCTCGTTTTGAACATAAAAAAAAAGCTTTTCAAAGAAGCACAATAAAATCAAATTTTGATGTGAAGGATCATCGCATTAGCCTTTTTCGGTGACTTCGCGATGCATGATGATATTGTTTATTCATTTTAGTTTATTCCAGAGTCATGGAAAACTTAGATTATCGGTGTTTGATGTTGCATCAACAAATCTATTCCCAAGATAACGTCGTACCCAGCCAACAAAACAAAGATTAATCTCGACAATATGTGCAGAATTTGTTCTACTTTTTTTCTTAAAAGTGTATAATATGATATGTTTCACTTTAAATTGTTTGCCAATGGTTAACTGTGAAAGGTATATAGCTTTGATCGCGTATTGTATAGGTGAATACTAAAATCTAAGTGGACAGATCAATTTTCCAATGAAGTTAAATGTAATATATTCAAATGCATTAGTTGTGACAGATCAATTTTCCAATTAATTTGTCCAGTTAATACAACATTTTGTGAATTTTATCTAAACAATTTATACGTTTTTAAAATCCTTCGATTTTTTAGACCTAATAGATGTTATATTATTATTAATCTCACTAACATAACTATTACGTATAAAACAATTGTTTTGTCTAAATAAAAATTATTGTATTTGAAAAAGATGCAAAAACAATTAAATATATATAAAAGGGAGGTTTTTTCATCATTTTGCTCCGATCTATTTGTTCATAAGGAGGAAAAACCCTTAGATCTCATTTGTTTATACGTCTTCATAAACTAACCTTTCGTCTTTTAATCCTTCTCTATTTTTCCATTCTCCTCCTCCGTCGGACGACTCCATCTTTGTGCAGATCGCATTCTCCGATCAAAGAGGCGTCTGGGGTTGAAGATGCTCGGTCTCGGTCAAACAGATGGAATCATCGCTACCGTTTAACTCAAATTTCTATTTCGGTTTCTCGATTGGTCCTTTCAAGCCTATTGAGAAGGCTTTGATTTGTCCGGATTCCGTTTCACCTTCTGTTTTTGCCGGCTCCATTTCTGTTCAGATCGGTGACTCTAATCAAGGAGGAGTCTGTCCTTGAATACGCATGACCTGCAATGCACATAAAACTCCTTGTCATCATTTGCACGGGATGGACCACATAGAAATGCTAGCAAATGGATGGAATCTAGAATAATTGTTTCATTTTCGTCTCCATCGTATTTCCAAGACGCACTGTTTTGTTTGGATTCCCTTTCTCCTGAACCTTCTAACCGCTCCATCTTTGTTCTAATTGCCAACTCCAATCAAGGAGACATTTGGCGTTGAAGACGAGTGGCCTGAGATGCACAGAAGACTCCTCGTCGACATACCCTCGGGCTAGAATGCATTGAAATATCGACATACTGATTCACCAAACAATGGTTATCGGTTTCTGTTTTGTGTCCATCTCTTCAGATACGGTTTTATCATTGGATTTGTAATCTGTTGGTTTGGATTCGCTGTAGGATATGCTGGGGAAACGAGAATATAAAGGTCGAGGCTATGAAGAAGATGGAGGATCTCGGTGAAAACCTAGCAATATAAGGTAGGGGTAGGAAGAACTTGCAGATGGCTCTATGTTTGGGTTTCTTTGTTGAGATTCGGTTGCTCATGACAAGTGCGAAGACTGTTGATTTGTTCAGATTTGTGTTGGATTTTCAAATTCCGTTTTGTTTAACAATCCATGTCGGTTTCTATTTTGTGTTCATCTCTACAGTTTTGGTTTTTTCATTGGATTTTTAGGCTATTGAGATGGATTTGGTGCAGGATGTGTAGGGGAAACGTGGGAAAATGGGGGTTGAGGCTTTGATGAAGATGGAGTATCTTAGTGGAAACCTATCACTGTAATGTATGGGTAGGAGGAACTTATAGATGGATTTTATTTAGTGTTGAATTCTTTTGATTTGTTGATGCCTTTTGTTTCATTTTTAATTGAACTTTCTGCTAGGTTGGTTCGTCAGGTAATATTGCTTTCCATATATACTTTGCATTAAAGTTGAGAATTGCAGGGCTAGGAGAAGATATTGATCAAGGTAAGGTATTTCTTGGATTTTTTATGAACGATACAATGGTTTTTAATTATTCTCACATTTTTACTTTTTTACCACCACACAATACATGGATCGTCAAATGCTTCGGTACTCTTCTAACAATTTCCTTTAATATTTTAGGTGAGCACTTCAGCATATAAGTTTGAAGCACTGGGATTGCGAATGACCTCATCATATAAGGTTGAAGCCTTGCAGATGCCTTGACCCTGTTGCCACAGCGCCTGTCTCATGTTCGAGAAGCTAAATTTTTGTTCTTTTTCCCTTTGCGACTATAAAAAAAAGTTTGTTGTGTTTGTTGTCCTCATTTTAACTTCTTTCTATTCGTAATATATGTAAATTCTTTTGTTGTTTAAAAAATTGTAATATGTTATGATATATGCATGTCTATCTTGATGGATTAATAAAGAAAGCATATGAAAGTATTTATGGGAACTATCTTAAGATTTGTTTTCTATTGTTGGTAGTTTTTGTTTGCATCGAACAATGAGTTTTGGCTTTCAGTTCAAAAAGTTTAAATTGAGGGTATTTCTTGAATTTCTAGGTACGTTCCTTTGTAAGATGTTCCCGACGACAATCCAGATTTTGAAATGGGTCGCGAGGTAAGATCTTTTGCCTATGAGAACCCGGGTGCTATTGTGTTCCCAATCTAATTGTTATTCATCTTTGTGCTTACTTTGGTTAAATTGAATTTCCCAATCCCATATGTTTCATTTTGAGTAGTGTTCTTTGACTGGATTATTTCTTGCGGCGATGCGATCGAGTCATCGCAATTTGATGTCTGGAAAATGAACGGTGTCCTTGCTTGTGTTTTTTTCACTGTTTCACCAATCAGATGATTCTGGAACAATTTATAGATATTCTTGATTCAAGAACAAAAATGGGCGTTTAAATTTAATACCTACATACTTGTATCGAATATTAGCACTTTCGGTTGTTGCGTTATGTTGATTTGTGTAGGTGTCCTTGGTATACCCATCGTATCTTCTTTTATAGTGTTTAAATACAATTACATCTTCTTCTTGTTATGGTTGTTATTTGTTGGGATGGTTGACTGTACAACCATGCATAATTGTTTTTTTTTCAGATTTCGTTTGTTGTGGATTCCACATTGATTGGCACAAGGGTTTGAAATCTGCTACGACGTACTGATTGTTTTTCATTGAAGTTGGACCATATATTGACAGGTGGTTGGTTGTATATGTTGGATGATTTTTAAGTTTGTTGTTTGATAACATGTAGAGTGTATCACTTTTAGGCTAGTTATTCGCATCATTTTCGCATATATTTCATAGCACGAGTTATAATTCCGATACGATTGTTCTTTATATACGTCCTTTTTATTGGTTTTCAGGTTTTAAGGCGACAAGGCCTAAAGAGGCGTAAAAAGGCAAATTCCTGAATCAAACCACTCATATCGAAGATACAAATCACTCGGAGCCAAATTCAAGCCACGAAACTTAATGGAACACCCGAGCATCGAGCGGATAAGAGCTAAAGCATGGATGAAGAGTGCCCGCTCGGGCACTGAGGCTACCCGCTCGGGCAAAAGCTACGGGGTTAATTACAACAATCTACACAACCCGGACACGAAGACAACATGATCGGGTGACCATGCCCGCTCAGGTTGCATTTAATCCTGAAAATCCCCGAGAGTTTACACGACTTGGGCTAGTAGACCACGCGGTCGGGTAACCATGCCCGACCGGGCTGCACGATGTACACGATCGGGCTGCCTTCTGCACGACCGGGTTAAACGTGTACCCGAGCGGGCCGCCTTTCTCGCAACAACCTACTTTTAGAGTTTGAACGAGCAAAATAAGAAAAAAGAGGAGTTGCAGACACAAGAGGGCGACGGCTAGGGCAAGGAAAGGATTGGAAATCATCAGGAAAGGCTCAGAAGACGCTTGAGAAGGAGAGAAGCATCAATCCGTACATCGGTAATACGATAGGGAAGATCGAAGCATCAAATTTCCTAGGTTTTATCATGTTTAGGGTTATGTTATCTTCATTGACAGTAAATCCCATGAGTGAGTAGATTCCCAACTATGGGCTAGGGATATTGGTTTTGTAATGGATGTACAAGTTATGCGTTAATTGAAATATGCGTTAATTCCCAACTTCAACTCTTCGTGTGCCGACATAGCTGAATTGAAATATCAACTTTCCGAAATTTGTCGTATGCTCTCTGACTTATACCATCCGCATTACTCAGAGCAATCATGGGAACAAAACGTTTGGGAGTATGAAGAAGAGATCTACGATAGTTACAATCGACCTTTCGGGAATACATACAATCACGGATGGGGCAATCACGCATACTTCCCGTACAGGAACACTGAGAGTACGCTGAATGCACAACAATCGTTTGGAAACTTTCAGCCATGGACGCAGTCCCAAACTCAGAGCTATCAGTCATATGTGCTTCAACCATACCCAAACCAATAAGAAGCAGCCCCCGATTGTGCCGCCATGTTCACCCACCTCCTTGAAGTATTTGAGAATCGAAACAACTTGGTTATGTGAGTGGAAGTGGAACAAGAAAGCGCCAATGAGCAGATAAACGACTTTTTTTAGACAATTGGACACGCAAGCTTCAGAACTTGCACAAGGGGCATCGCAACCACAAGAGGTTCTATCGGGAAGTTCAGAAATAAATCCTCGTGAATATGTCAGTGAAATCTTCCTAAGGGATTGTAAGAGGGTAGATCAGCCAAATCCCTCGTTAATTAAGGCTACGGACATTGATAAGCACATGAAAAAACCCGAGGTGGAAGTAGAATTCAGTTTAGTGGACACACTTGAGCAACCGTGTGCTATCGATTTCGTGTTACCCGAAGGCATCTTTGAAGATTTAGCCGAGGATGTTTGTGAGGAATTTCAGAATACGGATTCCTTAGATATGAATCTCATAGCAGTTGGGGAAGGAAATTACAAAGTACCAAACGAGCTGCTTAACAACGAAAAGAAGGAGGAATCCCCCGACCGAGACTTCTGCACAACCCGAGCTAAATGCGGTGCAAGTCAATACATAAATGACCTTCAGATGCCGAGAAGCTACACCAAACGTCTAGCCCACAATTAGGACATTGATAAAGCACCCAAGGTAAAGATGAAGCCTTCACCACAAAGGCTCACACACAAAACATCTCTGGAGACGCTGAAGGAAACAAGCGACGAACGCCTAACCGGTTTCATGGAGTACACAACCGGACTTAAGAATAGCTCGACCAGAATTTTTGGACAGCACGGTCTAGCACCCAACTTAGAGAGCATCATGACCAATCTTAGGGAAGACATTACCTATCGTGAAAGGAACTCAACTGATTCACATGCCACACCTTATCGAGCACATATTGCACGCTAGACGCTACGCACACGACGACGTTGAGGACGTCCACTTAATGAGTAGCACGCTTTGGTCAGGCTCGCGACCTTAAACAAGCGCTTCCCGAGAGGCAACCCTAGCCCCATATCCTTTTTCGTCATTTTTGTTTTATTTCTATTTTCCAACTCTTTTTATAGATATGGACAATTTTTTTTAGGATTTAGGAATTTAAGTGGTCTTATTGATTTTTGCTGCATGGTTTTCCTCGTAAATTTTTCGGTTTTGCAGCAATGCCCGATCGGGCAGACATCCTCCACTCGAGCGGGCTAGGTCAAAATTCAACGACTCCCGATCGGGCGACTTCAGAGGATCCGAGCGGGCACCGTGTAACACCTGCACATGTGAGTCTTTTATTTCGAGTAACCCGAGCAGCCATTCTCACTACGAAATTCGACCCGAGCGTGCTCCCCCATTTGCAACCCTTCATGCCACATCATCCGCCGGAGCTTGTTCACATCGCCGCTGTTCCGCATCGTCGCTGATCGACCACTCACGGTTGCTCGAAATATTCTCTCCTCCCTCCTCTCTAGCGAAAAACCCTGAAAAATCTCAAATTTCTCTCGAACTCCAGGTATGTTCATGAAATAATTGGTGTTTTCGACTACTCTGGAGTAGAATTAGGCCTGGTTAGAAAAGATTTAGGGTGAAGTTGCGGATTGAATGTCGAAATCGAACTGGATGTCCTGATTTCGCGAACCAATCCGATCGGGCTAGGGTTTGCACCCGATCGGGCATCGTGATTTTGAGCCCGCTCGGGCAGTGGTAATACCCGAGTCGGGCGATACCTACGGGGTATTTTTGCTGAATTTAAGCCCGAGCGGGCAACATACCCTACTCGCGCGGGTAGTCCGCAAACAATGACTAACGCTTATTTTTCTTTTTCGATTGTTTTGTAGATGGCCCCAAAGCTATTCCAAAGTTCGAAGAAACGCCGATTTGATGCCTACGATCCAGAACACGGATGGCACGCAAAGTCAGATGCCATCACGGAACTAACGCCATACATGCCAATCACGACATCTCATCAGCAATACAACTATCGGACAACAACCTTTTTGTCCGGTCAGAAGTCGAGGTTCACCGAGCTACAGCCGCGGATATTCCCATCCCGCTTCCTATCCTCGGAAGCCATGAGCGCCCTCCACATCGAGGAGCACATCGACGCCATCTTCATCACGTTGGGATGGACGGGATTGCGGGACACACATGAGTACACGTACCGGAACCTTACTGCAGAATTCCTTACGTCATACACGACATTCTTCCCCGAGTCAGGAAATCGAGAGAGAGTATTCATGGAGTTTCATCTGCTGGGACAGAACTATCGGCTTAGCGCGCGACAGTTCGTGATCGTGCTTGATGCCTCGCACCGCACTTTCACGAAAATGCTCGAGCACAACAGGAGCCGTCAAGCGCAATTCTGAGCCCATATAGCGTATGGTGACTATTCGACGAGATCCAAAGCCAGCCATATACGCCATCCCGTCCTAAGGTATTTTCACTATTTCCTAGTCTCCTCTATCCTAGGAAAAGGAGCACAAGGCGGAGTCAACCACACTGAGTTGGCATACTTTAGGCATGCGGTATACACAGATCTCGATGAGGACGAGTGGGATATACTCGACGTCGACTTGGCATCGCTAGTTATGCGGCACTTCCACGACATTGCCACCGAGAAATGTAGCACAGACACGAAGATTATGTGTGGTGGGATTGTCACGATGATAGCACGCAGAGTTGGGATCAATCTTGGCATCCTGACAAAGGATAAAATTAATGAGGAGCCCGAGCTGAACCTTCAGAACTTGCGCAATCGAAGGGGCAATATCGATCGAGCGGTACAGAGTCATATGGAGTTACAAGGACGGACACAATCAAAACTTGGAAGTCGACCTACATGAGATTCAGATGCCGGTATTAGACGAGGAGGGTATACATTTTAGGATCGAACCCGCCATCAGACACATTGGCCCGAGACTAGGTGAGGTAGATCCAGCTCCAGTCGCCACACCAGGACCTTCGATGTCTAGACAGCGTAGCCGACGCGCCACTCATTCCCGTACCCGCCCAGACTACCGTCATCACCGCTCCGACTTCCCTTAAATGGAAGGTGTCTCCAACATTCTCAGGTATGTTGCGGAGGAGAGTAGATATCAGTCTTTTATGGCAGAGCAGAGGTACGACCTCAAGGCGGCGAGGCACGACATCGAGGCTGCAAGATATATCTCCGTGTATACCGTTTATCCCTTGCTTGTTTGATATATCTTTACCGTTCATGAGTCATTAGATGCCACAGGCTTATACTCCGCTGTCATCTTAGATAAGTTTCTGACTATTCCAGGTTACCGTTGACATGAGTACATCGAGATTGATGGTTCCGGTCTAAGTGGTGGGTTGAGGTGCTATTCTACGTCTTGAGGGTTAGAGAGATGCGTAATTTATCGAAAAAATATGTTCTTCTATAACGCACCTCTTCACTCCGCTAAGGTTACACGACCTTATGAGTGTGCCATAGGCAGCCTGGGTCTAAGTAGAAAGCCATCCCTCTTCCACTTCGACGTCCTAGGAACCAAGCGTGGATCTAAGTATCGAAAAAAAAAGAATAAGAACGAGAAAAACGAGTTTAATGATATCTTAAGCTTAGGGGAGTTGGTATGGAGATCGCTTGGATGCTATCTATGGTTGTGAGATAGACTTAGATTATTGGTAGGATTGCATGGCTCGGAACTTTCGGTTAATATAAGTCTGAACTCGGTACGCTTAGGCTTACGTTCATGTGACGCGTTGATTTGCATAATGACTAACCCTTCGAATTTTTCGTGCTAGTATCCATCGTTATTAGATTCTTCTTATAGTTGGCTTTAGTTTTGTTTGAGGACAAACAAAGTTTTAGGTCTGGGGGAGTTTGATAACATGTAGAGTGTATCACTTTTAGGCTAGTTATTCGCATCATTTTCGCATATATTTCATAGCACGAGTTACAATTCCGATATGATTGTTCTTTATATACGCCCTTTTTATTGTGTTTTAGGTTTTAAGGCGACAAGGCCTAAACGAGCGTAAAAACGCAAATTCCTGAATCAAACCACTCATATCGAAGATACAAATCACTCGGAGCCAAATTCAAGCCACGTAACTTAATGGAACACCCGAGCATCGAGCGGAAAAGAGCTAAAGCATGGAATGAAGAGTGTCTGCTCGGGCACTGAGGCTACCCGCTCGGGCAAAAGCTACAGGGTTAATTACAACAATCTACACGACCCGGCCACGAAGACAACATGATCGGGTGACTATGCCCGCTCGGGCTACAACAAGGTACCCGCTCGGGTTGCATTTAATCTTGAAAATCCCTGAGAGTTTACACGACTCGGGCTAGAAGACCACGCAGTCGGGGAGCGTTGCCCGACCGGGCTGCACGATTTACACGATCGGGCTGCCTTCTGCACGACCGGGTAAAACGTGTACCCGAGCGGGTCGCCTTTCTCGCAACAACCTACTTTTAGAGTTTGAACGAGCAAAATAAGAAAAAAGAGGAGTTGCAGACACAAGAGGGCGACGGCTAGGGCAAGGAAAGACTTGGAAATCATTAGGAAAGGCTCGGGAGACGTTGGAGAAGGAGAGAAGCATCAATCCGTACATCGGTAATACGATAGGGAAGATCGAGGCATCAAATTTCCTAATTTTTATCATGTTTAGGGTTATGTTATCTTCATTGATAGTAAATTCCATGAGTGAGTAGATTCCCAACTATGGGCTAGGGATATTGGTTTTGTAATGGATGTATAAGTTATGCGTTAATGCTTAGATCTATCGTATTGTTCTTGATATTCGGTTCTATAATCAACATCGTAAACGCTTATACTAGTGTTGCCCGCTCAGTAACTTAGGAATTCGTATTTTGTTGGAAGGTTAGAGTATGAATCCGGAACTTTTGATTGTAGGTTAAGTTCGATTAATGAGAATCTGACCGGTCGGTTAGTCGGCTTAGGAATTAGGATTGTGCGCTTAATGCTGCCATAGTCACGAGTTAATCGCTGCTGGAAGGTAGGAATGTGATAAGTTTGAATTGTGAAAATGAATTGGAATTACTCAATAGAATCAGCCTAAACGACTATTTATACAAAATAAGAAGATTAGACCTAATTATAGAAATTACATTTATGTCCTTGTACATTTATATCCTTTACACGTCCCCTCAAGATGGAGCACCCTTGGTGAGTCTAATCTTGGAACATAAGAGCTCGAATGGTAGTCTCGGGAGAGGCTTCGTGAGAATATCTGCAAGCTGATCAGCAGCTCGAACATAAGTGACCCGAAGAGTGTTCGATTCAACTAGGTCGCGAACAAAGAGATAGTCGAGAGCCAAGTGTTTCATCCGAGAGTGGAAAACTGGCTTAGCACTTAGATATGTTGCTCCAATGTTGGCGCAGTAGATGGTGGGTGGTGATGATGGCGTGATTCCAAGCTCAGATAGTAAGGCAATAACCCAGAGAACCTCTGCGGCGGTGGACGCAATAGATCTGTATTCAGCCTCGGTAGACGAACAAGAAAGTCCTGTTTGCTTCTTAGACGACCAGGAAATGGGATGCGCACCAAGGAAGAGAAGATACGCTCCGGTGGACTTGAGATCATGAGAGTCTCCAGCCCAGTCTGCATTGGTAAAGGTATGTAAGGAGAGTGTGTTGTGTGCGGATAAGAAGATACCTCGATCCTTCGTGCCAGCAAGATAGCGTAAGACTCTTTTAACGGCTTGCCAATGAACATCCGTGGGAGCATGCATGAATTGAGACAGCTTGTTGACGACGAAGCTTACATCCGGTCTTGTGAGGGATAGGTATTGTAGTCCCCCAACAATGGACCGGTATTCCGTTGGATTGGAGAGGGAAGTGCCGGTTTCAAGTGTCACATGTGATGTTGACGACATGGGTGTAGGGACAGCCTTTGATTCATGCATGAGACAGCGGTTGAGAAGATCGGTGATGTACTTTCGTTGAGTCAAAAGTAGACCATTAGATGTCCGTGTTGTTTCTACCCCGAGAAAGAATGATAGGTTGCCCAAGTCTTTGATTGAGAAACGTGCGGCTAGGGCATCAATAAACTGTTGTACCCGTGAGGCGGAATTGCCTGTAACAACAATATCATAAACATAGACCAGCACATACAGTTGTAGCTCGGTTGTGTTGAGAATAAACAAG
The DNA here is from genome assembly GCA_036759665.1 of Gynandropsis gynandra. NCBI lineage: Eukaryota > Viridiplantae > Streptophyta > Magnoliopsida > Brassicales > Cleomaceae > Gynandropsis > Gynandropsis gynandra. The sequence goes on from CM071861.1 coordinate 9,549,891, forward strand.
GAGGTATCCGCCAGAGAGTTTCTGAAACCGCGAGCAAGGAGAAATGTGCGAAGCTCCGAATACCATGCTCGAGGGGCTTGTTTAAGTCCATAGATTGCTCGCTGAAGTCTGCACACATGATGAGGTTGAGTTTGATCAATGAAACCCGGGGGTTGAGACATGTATACCTCCTCCGATAGACGGCCTTGAAGAAAGGCATTATTGACATCAAGTTGTCGTAGAGACCACCC
>CM071861.1:9551442-9585485 GCA_036759665.1 Gynandropsis gynandra
CCCCCGTGCTGAGATCCTTCACCTGAAAATCATACGGAGAAAATTCAACGAATACGTCATTATTTTTGCACAACTGATGAGCTGAAATAAGATTCTTGCATATCTTAGGCACACATAGAACATTCTATAAAGATAACGCTCTAGTGTTAAGAGGTATAGAGATGGAACCCGTGTGTGTGATGGGTAACCCGTTGCCATCACTGACAACTACATCGTCGCTGTCGCGGTAAGGAGAGTGAATGGCAAGGTTGGAGAGATCCGACGTAATGTGATGAGACGCGCTACTATCCAGGAGCCATGAGTTTGCATCATAGGTAGAGGCAATGGCATGATGAGCTTGCGGGCGTGGCTGCCAATTTTGTGAAGAATTCTGCCACGGTTGCATCGATGGGTTCTCAAGTATACCGGGTGAGGAGACAAGGCAGAAGCGCGGACAGCGTTGAACGCTGTGGCCGTGAACACCACATGCTTGTCACCGGCCTTGATAGCCACGGTGTGTTGGTGAATGCTGAAGAGGACGGCGACACCAATTTGATGAGCCGGACGAGCGAGGATTCGGGCGAGACCAACTCTGTGAGCGTGTGGCCGCGGGATTGGCTGTGATTGGAGCAACGGTCGAGAGAGGATGTGATTCAGCAGTAGCCAATTTGGCCTCATGGTTTAGAAGTTTTTCATGAACTTCTTCAACGGATGCAGCAGTGTGTTTCGCTCGGATTACATTTGCAATTGGCTTGTACTCCTCGGGAAGGCCGTCCAGAATTGCATCGAGGAGATCTTCGTGATCCATCGGTTTCCCTAAGATTGAGCAACAATGAATACATTTTATACATGACAACTGATATTGAATTTTAGTTATTTCAGATGAAATTATTTTGTCGTGTGTAGTTGTTTTACTGGTACCGATAGCTACATGTCTTCATCATTCTAGTCTTAATTAGACTCGCTTATGACTATCATATTCTCAAAACACTATTTAATTTAGCATTATATATATATATATATATATATCTCTAATGATTTTGTAATTTTCATACAAGAATGTATATGTGACTTAGTGTTGATGATTCTGCATAAGTTCCTACAAGGGCCCATCACTAATCCAAGCCAACAATCTTCATCTAATTCTGACATAACGGTTGAAGGTAATTTCGAATAGCTCAAACCAAATTTTCTTTCTTTATTTGTTTTCCAATTTTCAAAAGGTCTTATGGTGCAGCTCATTACTAAATCATATATTCATTTTTCAGCTCCACTTTTTTATGAAAATAATGTTGCAAATATTTTGTTTTTCTTAATTTATCATCCATTTTATACCTTAAATGTTGATGTTCCCCACTTCCATCAGCGTTATGTGATCATAAATGCTTATTCATTCTCTCAATTGAAGTTTGTTCCAACCCCACTTACCCATGTTACCTGATATATCAATTCACATAAATTCAAGCAGATTGAGGTTACATGATTCAGTCCTTTAAATATCTTACCTATTCTTTTTATTCAGATTCACCTATCATCAGATTACAAACTAGTTTGCCTCAAAACAATTGCTAACCATTTCAGCATGGCTTCTTTCACTTCATCCAGCAGCACAATTCTCGCCAACCGCTTCCATTCTCAAAGTTGATTGTTGGTCGTAGTATGTAGGGAATTTTCGAAAGAGTTTTTCGCGTATGGAAAGAAAGGAATGCTAAGAAGGATGGTCAAATCATGTGGCTGGAATATCTTCTAATTAATGAAAAGGTTGTATCCTCAAATTGTAACAATCCGTTTTGATTTATTCCATAAATCTGGTTAGTTTACCTTCAAATGTTGATTCTGATTTTCGGTTTTTTCATGTAGTCAAATTTATTTCATGGAATGATTAATTACAATTTTTACACACACTTTACCCCATTCCTCAAATAAGGAAATGTTTTGAGATTGGAAGGAGTGAAAGTTGTCTGTAGTAATGCTAACTACAAGCTCACTGATTCCCACATTTGCACACGCTTAACTATATCGACCAAATTGTCAGAAGTTGCCTAAGACGTTGTTACCATTCTGCATCATGTTTTCTGGCTGACTACATATGCAGAGTTGACTTCTTTGGCCAATAAAACCTTTCTCTACCAGGTAGTTTATAGTTTAAGTTCTATCTCCCAGCTTCAATATTATCTGCACATCATGCTGAATTTTTATTCTCTTTGTAGATGTTATCACTTGAACGTCAGCTATCAAGAATCCACACAATGAAAAATTTTCATCTACCCCGTATTTTGCTTCGGCTACAAATATTTGGTTTTGGTGCTCAATATAGCTTATTTACCATCTTCATTAATCGTATGACCAATTTAACAGTTTTTCTCAATGACAACAAGGTGGATGCATATCAACGTCACAGTATGGGATCAAAAGTTCGATGAGTTGCGTGCTGAATTGGAACAGTTCAAATCATGTCATTTGGTCATTTTGGTTACGAGTTAATCCCAAGATTTTCGTTGGTATATTTTCCTATGCCCTTTTATTATTTTGTATATATGGGTTTTAACTAATAGTAAATAGCCATTCTATTTTTTTCTTTTGAAATAATTCTTCATGATTGATAAGTAATATTTATCAAAGCACCACTTCCGCTAGCAGATACTACTTTGACGGTGAAGCTACAGTCGTTATAAATTACATAGAAAGGTAAAATATTTTTTCCCTGCGAAAATCTAACAAAAACAATTTATATGGAAATGGTTTTTGTAAATGTCGATATATACACTTCTCACGTATATCTATCACTTATCAAGATTTCTTCATCCGCACATTTAGACATCTACAATACTATCATATGCAACATTAGAGATGGCACTAATGATGATTTGAAGAACAATCACACAAGTGAACAATTAGTGAAGATAGAAACTATTTTGATCTTGGAGCTTTACAAGTACATCACCACATCTAACCACAAAGTTTTCATACTCATTTTTACTTCTAAATAAGCTATATTATTTGATTCGAATACATTGATATCTTATATATTCCACTGCAAGAAACTGAGTTTTTTTTTCTGAGGCACACGTGAATAAAATCTTACCCAACAATGGTTAGACCTATGTGGCATGTGCAAAGTGTTCAAGAAAATTAAAACGTAACTCCGAGTCCCAGCACTCTTTTCGGTATAATACTTTCATTTTGACTGTTGATTGTCGTTTTCCATACTACTATTGTTTTTTTAAGTACAGAGTTAAGTTGTTGGTTGAAGATATTGGTGAGATTGCAATATTTGTTGGATTTGATCGGAAAATTCCTAGGCTGCCCGACATCCCCATTGACAGTACTCCATCATAGTAATACTTGTCTTTATTCATGCTGGATTTATTCACTTAATAGGTAATATGGTGTTTTTTCCTCTTTAAGGATGCTGCCAATGGAGATGAGCTTTCTAAATTTTTAATGGAGATGGTCGGTAGGACGTATAAGTTCCATGTTAAAGTAACTTCATACAATTTCTCACCAAGTCATCAATCCTTTACTATTTTACGTATTACGAAAATTCTGACACCGATTGAAACTAATTCTAATGTTCTTGAGGTTTTTGAAGAGTGATTTGTAATTGAAATTTGTTTTAAGCTAAAATTACAGAGTTACTTCATTAATCTTCAAACTTTATAATTACAACTAATCCCAAATAATCCATTTGGAATTGACGAAAATCATATGTGTTGTCCATGATTGATGTATACCCTCATCCGGCTCCCATTAACATTATTCGTTTTGTTGTTGTGACTATTGTCAAGGATTCAGAATCTGCCAATACAACACAGAAAATAATGATTAAATGATTACCTTGCATTTCCTTAAGCTGTGAGCCTAACTAAAATGTATTCATTTTTTTTTTTGTAAAAAAGGAAACAACATAATGGGACTGTCTCGATATATTGCGTTCAAGAGCTAACCGTAATTATTTAAAAAAAACGTTGTCAATGCTACACCTCCAAATGTGCCAAGATCTTGTCCTGGTGGAGTTTAAAATTCACTAAATTTAACTATGACACTAAAAGTTTGCTAAATGACTCATTTACTGGAATTTATGTACTTCAACCTATTAGGCTATAAAAAAAGTACATAAATTTTTTGTGGTGTGTTTGATAATTTTTTATGTTGTTTGATTATTTTTCCTTTTATTGATGTTTATATCTTTGTCATTGTATAAATTTTGAGGTAAGACAACGCACCGATTATTATATGTTTGTTACGCCATGCGAAAGCCTTTAAAAAAGTGTTCCATATCAGCAAACACACCTCGTACGAAATTGTTCTTAAAGTTTACTAAAATGGTTTATATTTTTTTCTTTCAATATTTGTATTTCACTTTTTTTTAGTTGGAACATGTGTTTGATTATCACATTTTCCATCAACAGTAACCGTTTAATTCACTCCAAACAGAGTCTAACTTAAAACAAAAATGTATATTACTAATATTACTCTTTAATTCTTATTTTTTTATATGTTAAATTTTATTTTATGTTTTTAATAAGAAATATGTATATGGATTCCATTTACGTTGTAACATTTATTTTAATTTTATATTGATAGCCCTTTGTAACAATGCACGAGACTTTCGCAGAGTCATTATGTTAGGAAAGAAAAAATACAACACAATCAAGATGTGTTTAAATTTATAACAAACTATAAGAAATATAACATCAATTTTTTTTTATATATTTACTGTCTTTTATAAATTCAAAATTAAATCTCGTCAATCTGAAATTCTTAAACATTGTTTAAAATGCTACTTCAAATGTCAAGCTTATATGGTTAATACTATAATAGCTATAACTACACACACTACTTCTAATGCACGCCCTTCTACGTCACAAACAAGAGGTTTATTTAGATCATTTCCTACTATTTTCCTTAGGCATTTCAAACATAACATATTATTTATAAAAACATTTCTTAGCCTATTACATAACGTATTAACTATGACAAACCCACTTACTTACAAAGAGTAGAATATAATTGAATGTCAGTATTGCGGAGCATTAGTATGGCGTAGAGAAAGTCTTGATTCGGACCAAAATAGATGCGACCTATGACTTATGTTTCATGAAAGAACATGTGAAATTGCATGCAATTCCTGCCACATCTGGTTATGTTGAAAAGATCTACAATAGTTCGAGGGCATTCCGTAAAAATATTCGGGGTTACAATTCGATACTCGCATTTACATCAATTGGTGCTAAAATTGATTACTCTTTTATATCTTCTGCTGGACCATTTACCTTATAAATTCATGGTTAGAACCATCACCAAATTGGATCAATGTTACCAATTGAAGGAAAACCCCCTAAATTTGTACAACTTTACATATATGATACTGCAAATAAAATTCAAAACCGGATGAAGGCGCTAAACTGAAATGATGGCACATGCAATCTAGATGAGTAGATTCTTCGCAAACTCATATTGATGCTTGAAAATCTTAATCATCTTGTAAAGATGTTTTGAAAAGCACATGATTGTTATGAATCGGGAGATATTATGGAATTTAAGCTAAGATTGTTAGAACCCCCAAAAAAGGCAGGCAATATGAGTTACCTACAGGGAATGTAGTTGTTGGTCTAATTGTGGGAAATCTTTCATCAACAATTAGGAAAAAATATGTTATTTTACCATTGAAAATTTTTGGTTAACTTTACAGAATTAGCAATCTTCATCCGTTGTTCATGAGTTTTCAATATCTTCTATTGTTCCTGTACGATGAAATTGATCTCCTTGAGGAGATACCCTATGCAAATACCAAGACAATAATAAAAAGAGTATTTGTTAATATGAGGAAGTATTGTGCTTATAAGATACAAATGAGAATATTAAAGGGAACTAAAATCATTTAAAGAGGTCGTCTCTTCCAACAGTACGAGGTTGATGCATAGGCTCGAAACAATAAGAAAAAACTTCGGTCAGATCTATATAATAATATATTTGATGCAATTGGTAAAGGTGATAGAAACGGTAAATTTATAGGCAGAAGAATTATATTACCTCATTCTTTTACTGGAGGACCAAGATATATGGTTGAAAACTACCACGATGCTATACAGATGGTATGGTAACCCAACTTCTTGATAACAATGACGTTAATCCAAAATGGAAAGAAATACTATATCATTTGGAATTAGATGGGGAGAGTAATCCAAATGATAGGTCGGATATAAAATGTCAGGTTTGTAAAATCAAACTAGATTTGTTATTGGAAGACCACACTACGGGTGTGTTTTTTCCAAAATCTATCTCAAGTAACACAATTATTTCTTAGTAATTTCATTGGAAATAAATATTTTCATTACAGCTCAAGTCTTGATTTTCATATTATTGTGTTTTCTTGCAGTTATATACACTATTGAGTTCCAAAAACGTGGTTTAACACATGTTCATATGCTTATATGGCTGGAACCCGTATTTTGTTGATGACATTGACAGATGCATTCAAACAGAACTTCCAAATAAGGAAATAGATAGTGAGAGATTTAGATTATTCGAACAACATATGATGCATGGACCTTGTGGCCTAGATAGGCCACGTTCACCATGTATGGAAAGGGGTGTTTAATAAAAAAGAAAATATCCACGACCATACCTTGATCATACAAAAGTTACAGAATCTGGTTGTATCCTGTATAGACATAGGATACACGACACAAAGTATTCAATGAAAGGAGATATCAAGTTAGACAACACATTTGTTGTCTTGCTAACTTCGCTCTCCAGAAAAGTATAGATCTTATATCAACATAGAATGCTTCCATAAAGCGCATCCGATTAAATATATGTTCGAGTACATTACCAAAGGTGATGATGAAGCATCATAATTGATTGAAAGAGGTTTGATTCGTGAAATTCCCAATGATATCGGCACGGGTCATGCAGTTAAATTCGATGAAATTAATAACTACCTCGAGTGTAGATACTTATCTTCTTGCAAAGTAGTTGGGAGGATCTTAGCCATTTAACATCCACCATTGAAAACTCTCGGTGTTACGGTTATCAATGCATCTTGGAAATGAATAGAGTTAAAATTTTGAAGACTCAACTGATTTGGAACGTGTCGTGAATAAACCAAGTGTAGAGGCTGCGATGTTTATAGAATGGATGAGAACAAACAAATCATGTGAAGAAGCTAGATACTTAAAATATGTTGAGTTCCCAACAAGATTTGTATGGAACAACTCAGATAAAATTTGGTCCAAATGGAAAAAAGACTTATGACTTGGCTAAATTGTCAACATTCATCAGGCATCAGGAGAATTATATTAGCTCTGAATGTTGCTAAATGTTGTAAGAGGACCTACAAGTTATGACGCCATCAAAATAATTGATAGTGTGATATATAATACCTTTAAACATGCATGCATTGCGAGAGATTTGTTGGATGAGAATGATTAATGGTGTCAAGCTATGACACAGGCAACAAAATAGGCAATGCCTACACAATTAATAAATGGCGTCAAGCTATGGAAAGGCCACAGGAAATGCTCTTACTATATTGTGAGATAAACACACCATTACAGTTATGGAACGGTTGTAAGAGATTCCTTAGTGAGGATATATTATTAAAGAAAGGAGTTTAATTTTGATGTTCTAAAGTTGTTCGAATCTGAAATTGAAGTGGATGAAAAGTCACTAACGGATTTTCCTGATATGTCAATCCTTGACAACCAAATTTTGCATTAAAACACACTCCTTTATAAGTCAAGGTATCCAGTTTGATGATGAGTTTGAACATCCAAAGCATATAAAATTATTATTGACGATCAATGAAGAAAAAATTGAAATTTATCAAACGGTGATTGACTCAGTTGAAAACACACTCCTTTATGGACCCGGTGGGATAGGTCATGCTGAAACAATTATATCAACAATAAATTGTTCATACCTATGAGAATCATAATATGCGATTAAGACATAATATTTCTTTATATAACATTAATTATAGTACTAATTGTATAATGTTTATTTCAGCGTTCATATAGGTGGAGGCGAAAGGAAACAAATCGCATATATAGTGCATGGATGCACGATATGCAAGTGAGGTTGCGGCTCATGATGAACGGTGTGAAGCGTAATTACTACGCCAGCAGCCGCAAACCAACATGGGCAACGGATGCGGTCTTCAACAAAATGATCCAACATTGGGAGTCCGCTGAATTCAAGGCCAAGAGCGAAAAGGCCAAAAAATGTCGCTACGGTGAGAAAGTTCCCGGAGATGGTCCGCATCGCCATACTTCGGGATCAAAATCCTTCCCGAAACGAAGGAAAGAGTTGGTAAGAATCTAAATTTATTTCTTTATATTTTTGTTATGTAAAATATTAATCTAACTAAATTTATTTAGTATTGCAGATGCAACGTATAGGAAGAGAGCCGACTCTTCTCGAGCTGGTTTTAGAAACCCATGCCAAGAAGAAGCCGGTTGTCGGAGAAGCGGTCGGCGAACCGGAACTCGTCGATCCATGGGCGGAGCGAACCGTGCGAGCTGTGACAGAGAAGATCACACAGCAATCGCAAGCTTGTGGTTCAAGCGCAGACGACCTAAGTCCTTTACAAAAGGACAAAATTTATTTAGAGGTATATTTTTATATTAATTTTATTTTATAATTATTAATTTCGTAATGTGTAAAGAACAAACATTAATTTTGTTTATTTTGTAGTCGGTGAGACCGTATAAGAGACGTCTATACGGTCTCGGGGCGTTGCAGAAAGACATCGTCGAAGACGCCACCTCGGTACCTCCCGTTGTGCAGGAGACTTTCTCGCAACAACGGAGGATCGAAGAGCTCGAAGCCAAGGTTCAGCACTTGGAGAGCGTGATCGAGCTCATGTCGGGGCAAGGGAGGGGATCAACATCGCAGCAAGAACCGCGTCCCGATTCAGATGCTACACCTTCTAGAGGTGACGGCGAACGTCGAGACGATATCGACCCCGCAGATTTAGGTGAAATGTAATAGGTTAATTAGTAGCGTAGTATAATTTCGAATGGTTTTGTAAAATATTAAAACTTTTGAATTTTAAATGTTTTGTTAATTTTTTTTATTTTTTTTTCAAATATCCCAACGGACGTCCGTTAGAATTCCTAACGGGCTTCCGTTGGAATGTTTTTCCCCCCAAACGATGACGGACATCCGTTGCGCGTTGCCGCCAATTAGCAACGGACGTCCGTTGTTCCTTCCCGCCAATTTGCAACGGAAGCCCGTTGCAACCCACAATTCCCGCTCTTTTTCGATTTCCCTTTCCAACGGACGTCCATTAACATTTGCAACGGACGTCCGTCGGTACACGGCAACGGACGTCCGTTGCAAATTTGCGACGGGCATTCGTCACCAATACTGGCAACGGGCTTCCGTTACAATATTTGCAATGGATTTGTCCGTTGGAACATCCGTTACCACTTTGCAACGGAATTTATCTGTCGCCCATCCGTTGCCAATTGCGACGGATCCGAATTTCTAACGCGCTGTTCGCAACGGACTAAAATCCATTGCAGTCCGTTGCAAAAGGCCATTCCCAACGGATATTTGGCCTTTTCCAACGGATATGTCCGTTGGAAATGGCCTGTTTTTTTGTAGTGATTTAAGCTCTAATTCAATTGGAATTGATAGTGCTCTAACAACCGAATGGTTGTCATTGTATCTCATCGAGTACCTTAACTCTTTTGAATTCTCTTGTCTGCCAAGGCACAAGCCTTGTTTGAAGGTTGATTATCCTATAATGATGTTAAGGAGTCTCAGCCAAAAAGAGAGCCTCTGCAATGGAACACGATTAATTGTCACTCAGTTATCTTTTAGAGTGTTTGAGGCAGAAATTATCACTGGCACGCATATTGGCAATAGAGTCCTGATTCTAAGGATTATTTTATCCCTAACTGATACAACCCTACCACTTATATTGAGAAGAATGCATTTTTATTTAAACTATGTTATGCAATGATCATAAAAAGTCAACGACAAAGCTTGAAACAAATCGAATTGTATCTACCAAAACCAATCTTCAGTTATGGTCAATTATACGTAACATTGTCGCACGTGACTTCTAATCATGGGTTGTAGATCATTGATCATGCCAATTGCTATGAATGAGAACCGATTGTAACAAACATTTTTTTATAGAAAACCATTCAAAGGTCAACATAAATCTTAAGGCGAGTGTAAATATACTTCGTTATACTATATTTTTTAAAAAATGAAATGTCATTAAAATCGTTTATATTAATTGATTTCACACTAGTCAATCCATCATGCATTACCACTACTATACCATATAATATTTGAGAAACTACACTTTGACATTTTATTGACTTCCATATTTACAAAAGAACGTAGATATTAGATATTATATCTCTATAATTTACAAGATTTGTGAACTTTTGCTTACATCCGCCTTTATTTTTCGTACGCTAATGTTATTATGCATTTCTTACTTGACATAATTTAGAGCAAAGGTCGAGCTACATGAGACACATTGACAACGTATGAAATCATGGATCTATTACATCACTTGCTAAGGAACAACGACTTCCGGGATGTTTTTTAAGAATTTGGTGCAGACGAAACACATTCATTGACAATCGTTTGTTTGGTCTTGGTTTTTTGATCCTCAGTGAAAAGGTAAGTTAAGTTAATGTATTTCCTTATTACACATTATATGAATATGTTTCATTATCATCTATATGTTATATTGCAGGGAACTTCTATTGAAGAATGTGTATTTCTTGGCGATGATAACAAATATAACCAATATATAAGGGAAATTATCCTAAAAATTTACCAATACTTTCAAATATCCGTAACTACAGGTTAACCGATAATAGTATACGTATATGTTTTAAGGAGAATATGATTATTGAAAAAGTTACGAACCATATTCACACCATTCCCAAATACAAATTTACAATCGTTTATACCGAGAATTACATGGATTGGTTGGTCATAAAGAACTTGTATCGGTTAAATAAGTTTGCAATAAATCAATAATAGTATTCTTTACTACTAACCTTATCTAATGGACTTTTCAAAGTTGTAAAAGTTGTTGGACTCGTAATTACTATACAAGGATCAAATTTGCGATTGACTACCTTTGATAAAAAAAAATCGATTGTTATTAAGTAGGTAAATGTTGATATTATTACTCCATTAGCCTGTTATGTTATTTTGTCTATAAAATAACTTACTCACCTTACTTAAACCATTTCAAATAAAGAAAAAATTTCTTAAAAATATCCATTTTGGATAGACTTGATATGCATTTCCGTTCAAATATTGCTCAAATAATTATAAAAAAATAATCATGGTCGTCACGGGTGTTATTCCAATGATGATTAACGATACTAAAAAATAGTACTTGTATTTATTTAGATCTTTTTTTGTCTTATTTCGTTCGTATTTATCCTTTCTAAACGCATCAATCAGGTGTGTTAATACTTCGAATATCCTGAACGTCCTGCTCCACAAACATCTAAACAAATCCAAATCTAAAGACAATCAAAAAATTCAAACATGAGCAAATTTTTAAGATTTCTAAATCATGTATATATCTTAATAATTATTATTCAATCATGTTATTGATTAAATTTATTCCTCAAAATTTATACATATACAGATAAGAAAAAACAATAATGAAAAAACCTCCGCTTCAAATCATGCAATCACTCTCTTCAACAAATTACATTCTACAATTTCAAAGATAATATGAACAAATCGCATTGTTTGTTAAATTACACATTATAAATCTATTATTTAAACTTATACATTGAAAATTCGAACTCGTACATTTGGATTGCGCGATACATATATCAAATGTGATACAATGTTCGAATTAACGTATTATATACAAAATTTAAGATAAATACAGTTTAATTATCACAAAACCGCGCAAAACGCGGCTATCATCTAGTTTTAAAAAGTGCATTAATTTCCTTTCAATCAATATAAAAATTAATATCATCCTATTAATCTCAATATTAAAATATAAATTTTTAACAAAAAAACTATAAAACTTATCAGCTCTACTATTTTAAATAAAATTAAAATAAATACTTATGAATATATCTGTGCTTAAATTTTAAAATAATTATATTTAAAAGAGTTGTGGTATAATGATTAGGTTGATTTCGAAAAAAATGATGATTGTTTTTATTAGAAATAAAAAAAGTATATTATTTATATATTAATAAAAATAATATATAAAATCATATAGTTCAAAATAGTTTTCCCCCCCCAAAAAAAATGCTTTAAATGTTGATTTACACACTGTGAGAATGGAAATACTCCAATTTATCATTTTCAAAGTCCACAACGTCAAATTGTAAGCTGACTTAACTGTATGTTGTCTTGAGCGAGTGAAATCAATAACATTCCCTAAATAATAATACCTTTCGTTCAATAATTTTGAAAACAACTATATTTTTTATAATAAGAAAATTTAAACATTAAGACTATATAATATAATTTACAAATTATGTAATGTAAATAAATCTACAATAAAATAATATATGAAATAACTATACAATGATCATATATTCTTAATGATAAAAAAGTAGATTCTCCAAACTTTTTTAATTTTTCATTGAAGGTTGCAAAATATATATACACAAAAATATTCATAAAAAATAAAATACAATTTGAGCATAATTTGGATAGAGAAAAACTCAAGATATCTGATGATGGAGGAAATGTCGGGATATTCCATAATACTTTTCTCAAGTCTGAGTCTGCGTGTGTAAATTCAAAACGTCCAACTTCATTAAAATTTCGTCAAATTTCCATTTGCAATGTGTTTTTTTGGGAAGGCATCAGCGAGTTGTGTATGCATAGAGACGTATCTCGTAAAGATGAGTACATAAATAAAAACGTCACGTACAAAATGACAATTAATCCCAATATATTTTGTTCACTCATAAAATATTGGATTGGCGGTGATGTAGAGTGTCGTATGAGAGTCACAATATAGATGTTTTAACCGTACATGCAGAAAACCCATGACATCAAGGAGGGATTTTAGCCACACAATTGCACAAGTGATCATGGGCATAGCAAGATACTCGGCTTCATAAGAAAGTAAGACACAATGTGTTACTTCTTTGTTTTCCACAAGATTAGTGACGTGCCCAACTAAATAAATCAACTAGCCAACAACGTGTCCAATAATAGTCACACCACACATGTATCTGTTAGTTCGATTGAGAACGTAAAAATAAATACCTTGAGTATAGAATAATGGACAATACAAAAAGTCGTCTGAGTACGGCAACTCAAGTGGAGAGATGGGTAATTATATCTAACAAACCACCAACTATCGATATGGAAAGGGATCGTCAAGCATGTCACGATCGTCGATCGACAAGATATTTAAAATAATTTTTTATGTCGTGAATTTTTTTGTTTTTGCATCGGAAAGTTCAACCTCAAAAATTATCTAATACATATTTTCTTTGACACAAATAAATATCAAGTTTTGTACCACTTCAATACCTAAATAGACTATATAGGACCAAGAGCTTTCATAACTGAGATACTCTTTAAGTTCCTTAATTGCATATGAGGAGTTCCCACAAATTATCAAGTCATCAACATCGATCATGACATGAATCCAAATTTCCCCATCCAAATTAGATAAAGAGAGAATAATCCGATGGAGAATATGTGAGTAAAGATGAACTCAATTTAAAAACAAACACATTTGAGGCTTTTTTAGACCATAAAATGATTTATGAAGTTTAATAACACTCGAAGAATATGATAAAGGAAAATCTAACAACGGTTTCATGTAAACCTCTTCCGAAAGGTCACCATGAAGAAATGTGTTTTGGAGAAACATCCGGTGAATTTCTTTGCTATTGACAGATGTAAGATCAAAGAACAAACGAATAGTAGCCATCTTTGCTATTATAACACCACTAACACATTATCCTCCATCGGAATTGAAAATTTCCACCATCATCCTTTCATGGTGGACACGTGTTACACGATCATTAGAAAAAGGAGTACTTTATTTAATACAAATTCAAACCATAAGAAAATTCCAATACAATTTTTAAGATAGCGTCTCGAGATTGAATTGAAAACTAAATAAAAATGGAGAATGAAGAGTACTCCTCCGAAGATCAATTGTGACCTATGTACTTGTTTCCTAGCTTTCATTTGTATCCTCATTTCTTTCTTATCCATGACAATCCACAAAATGGTAAGTAAAATTAATCACATCCAGTGAGGCTGTTGCATGTACCATATATATACATCCAAACACCTACTTGATACACACCATGGTACATACATATAAAATATAAAGACCCGCATACCTAACCTGATCCCGAACCAATACCCACATTCAAAGACTAGTACCTTATCACGATCACTGCTCGTAAGGTCCCACTGGACTGCAACTGTCGTAGAACTTGTGAGGTCTACATTTCATCCAAACTATCGGCTCAATGCTTGAAAGATCCAACTAGATCTTAACCTTCATAATAGGTATGCACACAATCCATCAAACTCTAGCACATTTGTAGCATTTACAAGCTCCATCAAGCCAAGCAGTCCAACTCCACTCTCACAAGATCCATCGGATCCTTACACAACTTAAGTTCTCACCATTTCCATCGACCCTAACTGTTTGACTCCAACACTAGAAATATCAAACAAAATCCTAGCATGGATTGTCCCGCCCATCACGATCTTAAAGCACCGCAACACTATCCTCTCTCACCCAATATCCTTAACGCCATACACCAAGGCTCCATCCTCACATGACCACATGACCACGAACTCAACCCTTGTAGTCTCATTTCACTCTCGAATCTTTCATGGCCTCATCTTTTCTTATTGAGGTCTTATAATGCCTCATAAGATATGGATGCACCTCGCAGTTTTCCGTAGCATTACAGGTCCAAAAACCATCAAATTGTAACCTAAAATTTCCCTTTCGAAAAAAAACTCGGTCAAGCATATTCTCGAAAACTCGAAATGTCCAAGAAAAATGCTTAGGTCGAACAACCTTGTGCTTGATTGAGCATTTTCCCAAAGCTTCTGGATCATCTAAAAATATAAATATTTTATTATTTTTACCTTTTTTGTACTCGATCGAGCAATTTTGATGCTCGACCTATCATTGTACACAAAGTAATGAAATTCACCAAATAAACTTCGTTTTTTGGTTAGACACGAATTTGTCACCATGGATAGTATTATCTATTTCACTAGATCCTAAATACACACTTATATCCCTTCGATAGTCACCATATGAACTCCACCACTCATCATATAGATAATTCTGATCCTTATGGGACCTATCATTCTTACATTCTAAATCTTGTGTTACATTTTCTAGAGCTTTTGTGGTGCTCATGCATCCATTTGAGATATATAATCTCACTTTTTTCATATATTTTGATGGTGACGGTGTTGATTCTAGTGTAGTGATGATCCTTTGATGATAACCAAATGAAAAACCCTTGCCTATATTCTCTCCTTTCTCTCTTACTCAATTTCTTTCTAAAAGTTTTCCTCTTTAACCAAGATGATCCATGTTTCCGTCTCCCTTTTATCCATTATTTGGAGGAACCTTTCGACCTCCCTTAGCCCCCTTTTAGTTTCAAAATGTTTTATCATAAATTGATATTAAATGTCTCTTTTATAAGACATGTAATGATGATGAAAAAGGTGGTTGTTCCACCACAAATGACACAGGAACTGATCACGAAGATTAGAGCAAAGGAACTTAGGAATATGCTCGCTCAAATGGATGTAAAAGGATGACCAACGGCTAGACGAGGACATCAAGAAACGTCGAGCTATGACCACAAGACCCATGTACAAAGAGAGGAGGTCGAGAGGAGCAAGAAGTTAGAGGACATGAAGGCGCTCAGCCCAAGTAAGGTTCGCTCGACCTGAACGACGAAGTGCTAGACCCGAGCTAACCAACATGGATAAGAGGGGCACTCGAAGGACTAGATCACTTGGTCCGAGGATTAGACCACTCGATCGAGCATTGGAAGATTTTTTTGAGTGCATGAGTTGCGCGGTAAAATCGACGTTAGTTTTGTAGATTTTAGAATTAAGACTTATGCGGCGCTCGACTAGTGGTTTTACCGTTTGACGAGCATTTTTACCATGTTTTGTTAAGTTGGTTCATTTTATTCAGTTTTTCATTATAATTGGTCCTTATAAATAAGGGACTCATTGTATGACTTTTAAAACAAAGTTTTATTCAATTGAGAATCTCTTTTTTTATATTTATTAAGATTTAGCTACATAATTCTTGAACAGATTCTAGTATTCACCGACTTATCACCACTAGATTACAAGTGTTATGGCATTGTTTGCTGAGTTTAGGGTTTTCTAGTCAGGTTATAGTTGGGATTTAGCACGTCTTCATTAAGGGAAGACAAGTTTTAGATTTTTATATCGAGTTGCTAAGGGGTTTCAGTTCATTTACATCCATCTAATAATAGGACGTCAAACTAGGTTCATATTAAGTTGTATCAAAGCTTGGTTTTTACATTACTTTATCAATTTTCTTATTTTCATTAGATTTAGTTTAGTTTAGTTTAACTTTTTGTTGTATAAAAGAAAAAGTAAAAATCACCCAAAAAGGAAGAAAAGAAAAAGAACAAAAAAAGAAAAATTTAAAAGGAAAAACAAAAAAAAAAAGAGAAAAAAACAAGAAAAGAGAAAAAAAGGAACAACCCAAAAAAAATAGGAAAGAGTAAAATAAAAAAAAAATCTTAGAAAAAATAGAAGTATCATAGTAACTAGATTGGGAATTTTAGACGTATCAACGATGTTATACACTTGTAATGTCAAAATATAGTTTGAAATTTTTGAGAATTCACTTTGAATTGTTTTTGAGTTCAAAACTAAATTGAACAGAAGAAGACGAATGAAAGATATGAGAGCGAGTAAATAATCTAGCAAAACATTTTTCTGAGAGTTCGTAAGCTTCGTTTATCTTCCCATTCATTCATCTTTTCTACTTTACTAATTTTTTTTGTTTCATAGTTACATTTTTTATGTCGAGTTCAAGATGCGGCACAATTAGAATTTGATGATAGATGCAAGAATTCACTGCTATCCACCATCAATGTAATGGGCGAAAGATGCGACACATAGGGTTCACCAAGAACAACCACGGATGGAACCAAATGCAGCCCATAATCCATACCCCATATACATGGATTGATGTGAATGAGATCTTAGATCTACCATAAGTTTCTTTAGGACAAACAACAAGGGACAAGGCCAAGGAGCTTCAAGACATGTTTCCACGAGGACACACAATGAGGAGCAAGAAAAAGGAGTTTCAAGATGTGTTCGCACAATTGGGCTTGAAAAGATTGCTAAATACCTCACAATGATACTCAATAAATCTTATGATACACAACAAGATGTCTCTACAAGGAGGGGATGCTGAAAGGAGCAAGAAACAGGAGCATCGGGCAATGTTCGGCTAGTGCAAATTTTCGCTTGGCCAAAGTGCTCGGCCAGAATAAGAAAATTTTGATTTAAGCATTTTCTCAAGTCCATTTTTATTTGTCTTTTTTTAGAGTTAAGGCTTATGCGACGCTTGACCGAGAGATTTTAATGAGTTTTTTAAGTTAGCTTATTTTAGTTGCTGATCGGTCGAGCGTATCAGCTTATTTTATATTTGTCATATAAATATATGACCCATTGTAGGATATTTAAACTAAGTTATGATTATTTGAGGGTGTCTTTTCCTTCGCTAATCCTAAAGATTTAGCTACCAAACTCTTAGAGAGATTTTGAGTTGTTCACTGACTCATCAACACTATATCACAAGTGTTGTGGTGTTATTCGCAGTATTTGAGGTTCTCTAATCGAGTTCTAGTCTGGATTTATGACATCTTTTCTTCATGAGATAAGTTCTAAGTTTAACTATTGGGTTGCTAGTGGGTTTCATTCCAGTTTCATCCTTCTAATAATAAAACTTCGATCTAGAATCAACTGTTGGGTTGCTAGTGGCTTTCATTTCAATTCAATCCACTAGTTCGACGTTCTATTGTTAGGAGGATAGAATTGGAATGAACCCCACTAGCATCCTGATAGTTGAACCTAGAACGTTTCTTCCTAAAGAAATGACATCCTAAACCCAAACTACAACTTGACTAAAGAATCTCAAATGTCGAAAATGAAGCCAAAACACTTGTGATCTAGTGTTGATAGGTTAATAAATAATTTAGAATCTCTCCAAGAGTTCGGTAGCTAAATCTCTAGGATTAACAAAAGAAAAAACACTCTCAAATCATTATAACTTAGTTTTCAATTTCATGCCATGGGTTTTCTATTTATAAGGATCAAACAATAATGACAAAAGGAATAAAATTACCTAACTTTAAAAAACTCATTAAATCACTCGTTCGAGATTCTCATAAGTCTTAACCCTAAAAATGGAAAATATAGAATAGTGGATGAGAGAAAATCCTCGGTTTGAGCATTTCTTGCTCTGGCCAAGTACCTTCGCTGAGCAAAAATCTGCACTAGTGGAATATTACCCGATTCTCCAGTTTCTTGCTCCTTTCGTCCTCCTCTCCTTGTAGGAACCTCTTGTGGCCTTTCTTAAGTTTTTTTTTTGGGTATCTTGATGGGGTTTTTAGCCATCCTTTTATGCCCAATTGTTTGAACACATCTCGAAACTCCTTTGTATTGCTCCTTATTGTGTGTCCTCATGCGAACATGTCTTAAAGCTCCTTTGCCTTGTCCCTCGTTGTTTATCCTCGTGCAATTGTGTTGCATCCAAGATCTCATTAACATCATTTCCTCAAACCAAGCCCTTAAATTCGGGAATCATTAGGTTTGGTGCATCTGTGAACTCTAAAAGCTCCATCTCCTTGCATTAGAAGTTGTGATTTGTGCCTACACATGGGTTTTTCTTTGCGTACGTGCATCCAAAACTCATCTCTTGGCCAGAGAAAATCTAGTCCCTTCGCTTTATCTAGTGGTTCCATCTTCTAGAAACCATCTCGAGAACCTCATAATAAATTAGGAGCAAAAGTAGATACCTCTTTGTGCATAAGCCCATTCATCAATTGAGGTATAAAGATCATGTTCTCTCTCAAACTTAAAGAATAAATTGTTATTCCCATGAGTTTTCTCACACATACCTCTTTCTGGATTTCTCTCAAGATCTCATGGTTGTTGAACTTCTTACACCTATTTTCGCTCACTAGTTGCTCCGTTATGTCATGAAATTCCAATACTTGTTGCACTATATGTGATTCGTCCATTGTTGCACCATGTTCTTCATAACTTTTATCCGTGTTGTGAAACCGATGGTCATTCCTTTGCACCACGTCATTGTCTGGTTGTATCACATGTTTTCCATCCGCCCGTATCAACATTAACATCGAGTTTAGAAATCTTTGGTGTAGTGACTCCAACCCTCACATTTGAGAAATATAATGTCACAGTTACACATACACTACAAAAAAAGGTCATTTCTAATGGACATATACGTTGAAACGATCTTTCCCAAAGGATTTCAACGGATTCAAAGCCATTGAGAATCAATCGTCGAAAATCCGCATCCGTAGCGATTTACAACGGCAGTGCAACAGAAAAAATCCGTTGATAAATGTCAACAAAGTACAACAGATATAGTCATTGACAAACGTGCAACACATGCCCGTTACAAACGTGCAACGGATGCCCGTTGTAAATGTGCAACGGATGCCCATGTGTCGATGGATGTCCGTTGACCAGCCCGTTGAAAAAAAGTCGCGGGAATTTAAAACTTTTAACAGATGCTCATTGAAATTAAATGCGAGAGACATCAACAGATACCCTTCAGAAATAAAAATGGCGGAATTTTAAATATTTTAACGGATGCCCGTTGGATAATGAAACTTTTCAACGGACGTCCATTGGAATATTGACAAAAAAATTAAAATAATAATAAAAATAAATAAATTAATATAATTGAAATTTATACAAATTGAAAATCGAATTATTACAAGTCATCTAAATCGATATTATCGTCTTTATCTCCGTGATCGCTAATGCCTCGTGAAGGGATTATGTCAGAGTCGATGATCGGTTCTTGTCTCGGCGTTGTTGCCTCCGTCGGTCCTGGTAGTTGATACGCTCGACCGATCAGCAACTCGATGATACTCTTCATGTGACATATCAACGCTCGTATTTTTCGAAGCTCAAATTGCGTTACTTGAAGAGCATATTGTGTTTCATGAAAAGTATCTTGTGTTGTTCAAAGTGTAGTTTCGAGATGCTCAAATGCATCGCTCTTGCGTGTAAGTCTCTTGGACTGCAGGGATACTGTCATGGTCTCCTTGATAATATCTTTTTATACAAACCTAGACCGTATAGACACCCCTTATAAGCTCTAACATTCTTCAATGTAAAACACATTAAAGTTAATATATCGTTAGAAAATATTTTATGTACCTAAAGAATGATAGTAGCAATGATCTTATTATATACCTCTAAATAAATTTGTCTTTTTGTAAAGGACTTAAATCATTGAGAGTTGAACCGATGGCTTGTGATTGTTGTGTGATCTTTTCCATCATAGCTTTCACGGTCCGTTCTACCTGAGGGTCGACCAGCTCAATTTCGTCGACCTCTTCCCCGACATTGGATTTCTTTTTGGTGTTGGTCTCTACAACCAGCTTAAGAAGAGTTAGTTCTCTTCCCATCCTCTGCATCTATAACATTATAGTAATATGATCAATTAAAAAATTTATATAACAATAAATTTAAATCATTAATTTAAATATTTTTTACCAATTTTTTTCTTTTGTTACGGGAATAATTTCGATCCCAAGGTATGGCGATGTGGACCATTCCCGAGAACTTTTTCATCGTACCGACATTTTTTGCCTTCTCGCTTTTGACCTTGAACTCCTCTGACTTGTAATGTTGGACGAGTTGGTTGAATACCTCGTTTGTTACCTTAGTCGGTTTGGTGTTCTTCTTGTAATAATTGCGCTTGGCGTTGTTCATCATCATGCGCAACTAGACTTGCATGTCGTGCATCCAAGCGGTATAGATCGGTATAGATGTGTGATGTATCCTTATTCCGTCTTCAAATCTTTTCTTGATTTGCTTGCATCCAATCAGAATATTGGGATAGGTGCCCTTCTATCTGGTAACTTCAACCCAGATCTTCGACATTGTCTTCATATCTTTTCTGGATCATATATTGTCCTTTGTTTTCCTCATCATATTCAAAACAATGTTAATGATATTATCGAAAAAGTGTTTTTTGATATGCATAACATCCAAATTATGAGGCAATATCAATGTTTTTTCTAATATGGCAGTTTCCAAAAAATACTATGTTTATACTAGTTATGCCATTCACCTTGGCCTTTTGGTTTTCGATGCCCACGATCTCCACCGCATTCCACCGATTCTTGTAAATCTCCCATCGTGTTTAATCATTCGTAAAGTATTTATGTTCTGGTTTGCATGCACGGTGCCTCTTCTTTTTGTATCATGTTCTTTCGAAAATGTTTTTCTATCATTTCTGAATGTATGTCCACGAGGAAGAAATCTTCTATAACAATCAAACCAACATGGTCATGTACTAGTCAAAATAAATCTCTATTTTCCATAAAATATGGACATACCACTCTCTCGTGTGTGCTCCATCCAGATAACATTCTATAGGCAGGAAAGTCGCTAATTGTAGATAACAAGACCGCTTTCCATGTGAAATTTTGCTTTGCACTCACGTTATAAGCAAGAATTTCATGGTTCTACAAATGTCTTAACTCATGAATTAAGGGTTGCAAAAAGACATCGAAACTTTTTTTCGGATGTTCTGGTCCTGGAATCAGCAACGTCAGAAATATTACTTTTCTTTTTAAACACATATCGGGAGGCAAATTATACAGAGACAAAACACTAAACACAGAGAATATTGACTTCCAGATTGTCCATATGGAATAAAAGCATCGATGCACAGGCAAAGATAAACAATTCTTGTTTCATATGCGATCTCAGAAACTATTTCATTGAAATATTTTTCAAGCATACCATCCGATGGATATTGCATTATCCCTTTGCCTTATGTGTGTCATCTCATTGTCGTAGCGGTTTTTTCGATTCATATAACCTTCTCAACCTGTTTGCTACAAGCACATATAACATGTTTTATACAATACATATTTATGTGAAGATGATTTCTTTGGACGAAATCTGCTTGCACCACAAAATTTACATTTCAACATGTCTTTATCATTTTTCCAAAACAACATGCAACTATTTTTACAAACATCAATTTTCTCATGTGGCATTCCCAAATCTTTTAAAACATTCTTTATTTCATAATATGTCTCGGGAGCTTGAATATTTTCTAGTAAATATTCTCGCATGGTTTTGCAAAATGAATCCATGTTATTTTCAGCAACATTGTAGTCTATTTTTATACTCATCAATCTTGAGGATAAAGATAAACGAGACTGACCTTCACGATAACCTTCATATATAGGTTGTTTCGCTGAATCCAATAGGTTGAAAAGTCGACGTGCCTCATTGTTCGGCATCTCTTCATGAGGTTGCTCAACAAATAAAAAAAAGCATTTGACACTATTTCCAAAGATGGATTGTTCATCGATTTCTTTCTATTTCTTGTGTTTCTTGCATAATATTTCTAACGCCATAATTTTCACCATAAAATAACCAATTTTTGTAATTCTCTATGAAACCCACCTTGTAAAGATGTTTGCAAACAATTTTTTGACTTCGGTACTTCATGTTTTTGCATGTTTTGCAGGGACATAACATTATCCCGCGTTCTTTACACAAAGGTTACATCGACGTAAAACTCATGAACTGTTCCAATCCGTGTAAGAATTTTTTAGTAACTTCCTCGGTTATGGGATCTTTTCTTCTATACATCCACTCTCTCGATCTGTATATATTTCTATTTGAAGAAGACGACATTGTTTGAAAATATATTACGTATTGATGGTTTGATGGTAGAAGGTTTGATTATGATCAATAAATAGTGAATTTTCCAATGACCACATGTTGATAATACCAACGGATGTCTATTGAAACATAGTGTTGAATTATTCCAACGGTAAACTCGAAATCTTAACTTTCGAATGCGCATCCCACTACAAGAAAAGAAAGATTCCGGGACTGAATTTGCGGACTGAGTCAGCCGTCCCTAAATTTAGGGACGGATTAGGGACTACTTAACGACAAAATAATAAATCCGTCCCTAATCCGTCTGTAAATTTGCAGGCCGCAGAGTAGTGATAACACGCAATCCGTTATAGTTTTTGTATCATTCTTAGGTCTAGTTTAGAGTAGATTATTCATATTTCATTCATTTATTGAGTATATTCGGAGACTTTATCCACATTTCGTGTTTTGCGTAGGAAACGAAGACACGAGAAGAAACACTAGTGATTTTGGCAATCTAACCCCGGAAACGTAGGTTCAACTTGTGCGAGGCGACGGATGGAAGTGAGCACTCAAACACCGAGCGAAAGGAGCGGAAATAACACCTCAAGTCATGCCCGCTCGGGTGGATTGGGAGTGCCCGGTCGGGTTGATTGCTACCAAATATCCCCGTAGCTTTACACGACTCGGGCACTCAAGGGACACGACCTGGGAGGTGTGCCCGCTCGGGTCCATTTGGTGTGCCCGCTCGGGCTCATTCATGTCAAGAAAACCCCGTAGGTCTACACGACTCGGGCTGATGAAGCACACGGTCGGGCATGGTGCCCGCTCGGGCTCAAAGGTGTGCAACCCGGTCGGGTAGAGGTCTTGCACGAGCGGGTAAGGGACATGCCCGCTCGGGTCCTTGATTCTCAACAAACTTTCCTAAGATCTAGAACGGCCAAATTAAAAGATAAATCAGATCTAAAAGAGGGAATTGGAACCAGAAGAGATTAGAGCAGATAGAGAGACATTAGAGCAAGGGGAAGGAGGAAGAAAAGACGGATCTACGGATCGGGAGCGAGGAGAATCTACCGAAGACATCGGTTTATGAATAGGGAGTTATCTCTTTCCATATCTATGTCGAATCTAGACTTCTCTTGTGTTTCCTTTTCTGTATCTATGTCTGAGTAGATCCTTTGCCATGGGTTAGAGTGATTTGCCATGTTGTAACGAAGTCTATGCTTAATGAATGGTGGTACTTAATGCTTTCATTACCTGTACGCCACTTGAATGAATGAATTTGGTATCTATCATGTTTTTAGATTTCATGGTTGTTCTTAATGCTTTCTCTACCTGTACGCCACTTGATTGAATGATCTTAGAAGCCTAATAAACCAACGCCAGGGCATTAGGTTTCGGAACTTAGCCATGACTTAGGGTTAGCCGGTTTAGAATCTACGCCAGGTCAATCGGTTTAATCTAGGGATTAGGATAGCGGCCATAATGCGTCTATGCATGTAAGATACGCAATGGATACATTGGTATATGCATGCTAGATAGTGGACAAGTCTACGCCAGTCAGTTCCTATAGGAGAGCTTGAATTCCCTGAATTCATGATAGTACCTAGACCAATTATCCTTTTGAAACTTCGTTACTTCATTAGGCAAATTCTCGACACCCATGGTGCTTAGCCATAAGTTTATTCTCTTCGACTTAGTTAGTTTAGCTTAACCACAATTCCAACTTTAGTCATCTCACACGTCTATTCAATTAGTTTAGTAGCTCATTAGTCGCATTAACTCCTTGTGTTCGACCCTAGTTACTACACGATCCGTATTCTTGCGGAAGCGTTAGTCTAGGTTTTTATTACTTGATATAACGCACATCAAGTTTTTGGCGCCGTTGCCGGGGAGTTAATTACGGCTTAGGAGTTAGGAAACTTTTAGTTTAGACATTAGTTAGATAGAAGTCTTATTTGTTTTTTGCTTTTTCGTGTTTATTTTGTTTGTCTATTGTGTTTAGAGTCAAGTTCTATTGCTTCTCGGATCTCACGTGCTCTTGTGTTTATCTTCTTTTTCTTGTGCAGCTTAATTGTGCATGAGAAATACCGGAAGCGCGGATCTAGTTTTCGACCCCGACATTGATAAGACACTCAGAAAACTAAGGAAGGAAACGAGAGCTAGTGCGAGCAATCCAGTTGATAACACGCAAGTACACTTGAACTTCCAACCCGAGGAAGTAGTTGAACAACCATTTGAAGAAGAGCTAATGGCCGAACGTCGAGATATGAACGTTCAAAACGCGCAACAAGTGCAACCGGCACTTACCTATGGATCATACACGGTCCCTAGGCACACGCAGCTCTTGTCATGTATTGCGAGGAGAAACGCCCGCGTAGAGCTTCAACCGGCATTCATCCAAATGCTTGGTAACGCGGCGTTTAGAGGGAGACCCGCCGAGGACCCAAACCAGCATCTTACTGATTTTAAGATGTTATGCCGAACTATAAGGGCTGGAGATGGGGTATCGGAGGAGGATGTCATGCTAGCCGCTTTCCCATTCTCGGTAAAGGACAAAGCGCATGATTGGTTATATTCGCAACCGGCGAATTCTATCGCGTCATGGGGACAGCTAGAGGAGAAGTTCATGACAAGGTTCTTCCCGCAAAGTAAAGCTCAGCTAGCCAAGAACAACATCAACACATTCGTGCAAGGGGCAGCCGAGAGCTTATATGAAGCATGGGAGCGATTCAAGGGCTATCAACGCCTTTGCCCACATCACGGCATGGATCAAAGCTACCTCATACACAATTTTCTCCAAGGACTTATGGACAATACGAGGATCTTGATCGTAGCCGCTGCTGGAGGTTCTTTGAGCAACCTCACTTTCCCACAAATCGAGGATTTGATAGATCGAATGGCTGATGAGGGAAATCACACCGCCGGAGAGTATAATCGCAACACTCCAGCAAGAGTAGCCAAGGTGGATAATTCGCAATCCATACATTCCGAATTAGCCGAGATGAGAGCCGAAATGAATGGTAAAATCAATGGTCTTTATGAGCTGATGTCCGGAGCAAATCAACAGCAATATTATGAGCAACCGGACGAGCAAGGAATTCAAGGGTACGAAGGGGTGAGCTATGTGAGCAACGCCCAACCTTTGGGTAACACCTATACTCCCGAGTGGAGAAATCACCCCAATCTCTCGTACAAGAATTCCGACGGTGCATTCAATGCACAACGAGCATCGGGTAACTTCCAGCCGCGTTTGATGCAACGCAATCAAAATTTCCAGCCGAGGACGCAGCCCCAAAATCAGAATTTCCAATCACGTGCGCCTGCTCCTCCGCAACAAGAAGTTAGCCCCGATATTGCGTCAATGCTAGCTCAATTCATACAAGGACAAAAGGACCAAGCCAATGATATTAGAGCGTTGAGAACGAATCAGGAAGAGATGAGAGCAGAAAATCAAGAGAGGAAGAATGAGTTTAATGAGTTGAAAACGCATCTAAAGATATTGGATACTCAAGTTTCGCAGCTCGCTGCGAAATCCTCTCAACCGCAAGGGATTCTACCGGCACGCCCGGAAGCGAATCCTCGAGCGCAAATCAATGCCATCCATTTGAGAAGCGGTAAGACACTTGATTCCCCTACTCTTCCAAGGTTTGAACAGGTAGAACCATCAATGGCAGTAGAAAAGGAGAGCGACCACGTCAAGGAGCACAAGGAGGAAGAGGAGCCCAAATACGTTAAACCCGAACCGAGGCCTCCTCCTTTGCCATTTCCTCAACGTCAACGCAAAAAGAACGATGATGCGCAATTTGCAAAGTTTGCGGAGATGTTGAAGAAGATGCACATTACGATTCCATTCCACGAAGCGTTGAAGAAGATGCCTTCATACGCTAAGTTCCTCAAAGACGTACTTGCGAACAAGCGGGATGTGGAAACGGAAACCGTCATGGTCACCAACTCAATGCTACAGCCAAGTCTACCCAAAAAGATGCCGGATCCAGGTATTTTCGTAATCCCTTGTAAAATTGGAGATTATGAGATTAACCATGCGCTAATCGACGTCGGAGCAAGCGTAAGCGTGCTACCATTGTCATTGTATGAGAAGTTGGATCTTAAGGGTAGGATGGATCTTCGACCGACGAGAATGGCACTCACCATGGCTGATCGGAGTGTTAGAATCCCCGAAGGAATACTTGAAGACGTCCCATTGCAAGTAGGAAAATTCTTTGTCCCGGTTGATTTTGTTGTACTAGACATGGAGGAGGACAAGAAAATTCCTATCATTCTAGGTAGACCTTTCCTCAATACGGCTAAGACTATTATACATTGTGCCGAGGGTAGACTCACTTTAAAGTTTGGAGATGAGGAAGTGGAGTTCAATTTGAACGACACACTTAGGCAACCTTGTATGGTAGACTCGGTGTTTTATATTGATGTATTAGAGAGATTAGCCGAGGAAGTGTTAGAGGAGTTTGGGAATATGGATTCCCTTGAGATGGCTCTTCTAGCAGCTGGAGAGGGACTTTACAAAGATCCCCATGAGGTAAAGCATTATACGAAGCTGCTAGATGAGAGAGATGAAAAAGAAATCCCGAGAACCGAGTTAGATGAACTTAGAGCAGAATTCTGCGCGGCCCGAGCACAGCAGGTCGCAGCCTTAGAGAACGATGGATTTTCGGGTAGTTCTCAACAAGAGGACTTCTCAACTCATGGCCACATGAGTACGGACCAGTTGGAAGGGGTTTCGAGTCAAGAAGATGTTGCAAGCCAGTGCACAACCCTCCGACAATTCCAGACAGAATTCAGCGCACCTCACGCGGCCTTCATTGATAGTTCAACCACTCCCGACGAGCTTAATGATCAAATCAAGCATCCGAAT
Source organism: Gynandropsis gynandra (assembly GCA_036759665.1). NCBI lineage: Eukaryota > Viridiplantae > Streptophyta > Magnoliopsida > Brassicales > Cleomaceae > Gynandropsis > Gynandropsis gynandra. The sequence continues at coordinate 9,579,227 of CM071861.1, forward strand.
CATGACTGGAGTGTTGACAAGGCACCGAAGGTGGAGTTGAAGCCCTTACCACAAGGGCTGAGGTATGAGTTTCTCGGACTTGATTCCACGTATCCGGTTATAGTAAATGACAACCTAGATGATTCCCAAAGAGAACGATTGCTAGAGGCTCTTAGGAGATATAGGGGAGCTATAGGTTATACGATAGCGGATATTAAGGGACTTAGTCCTGGGCTTTGCATGCATAGAATTCACCTTGAAGATGACACTAAGACCTCGATTGAGCACCAACGTAGGTTAAACCCTAATATGATGGAAGTGGTAAAGAAGGAGGTACTTAAGTTGTTAGATGCGGGAATTATTTATCCAATTTCGGATAGTGCTTGGGTGAGTCCAGTTCATGTAGTGCCAAAGAAGGGAGGTATCACGGTCATTCCGAATGCAAACAACGAGTTGATTCCCACGAGAGCAGTCACGGGATGGCGGGTGTGCATTGACTACCGCAAGTTGAATGCAAACACACGGAAAGATCACTTCCCTCTTCCTTTTATCGATCAAATGCTTGAACGTCTAGCTCTTCACTCCTACTTTTGTTTTCTTGATGGTTATTCAGGGTTTTTCCAGATTCCAATCCATCCCGACGATCAAGAGAAGACGACGTTCACTTGCCCATTCGGTACATTCGCTTATCGGAAGATGCCATTCGGTTTGTGTAATGCACCCGCTACTTTTCAGCGGTGCATGACTTCTATCTTTTCCGATGTGAATGGAGATATTATGGAAGTGTTTATGGACGATTTTTCCGTTCATGGACCTTCCTTTGATGCGTGTCTAACTCATTTGTGCAAAGTGCTAGATAGGTGCTTGGAGGCGAACCTCGTTTTGAATTGGGAGAAATGCCACTTTATGGTTCGCGAGGGCATTGTATTGGGACACAAGATATCAGCGAAGGGCATTGAGGTAGATAAGGCTAAGATCGAAGTCATTGAGAAACTACCACCACCAACGAACGTCAAGGGTATTCGTAGCTTTTTAGGTCATGCGGGGTTTTATAGGCGTTTCATTAAGGATTTTTCGAAAATTTCAAAACCCCTCACGGATCTATTAGGTAAGGACGTGCCTTTTGAGTTCACAGCGAGTTGTCATGATGCTTTTGAGAGGTTGAAGAAAGCTTTAGTTTCCCCACCTATCATTCAACCACCGGATTGGGAACTTCCTTTCGAGATTATGTGCGATGCGAGTGACTATGCGGTAGGAGCAGTTTTAGGTCAGCGTAAGGATAGAATGTTGCATGCTATATACTACGCTAGTAGGACTTTGGACAGTGCCCAATGCAACTATTCTACGACGGAGAAAGAGCTCCTTGCGATAGTCTACGCGTTTGAGAAGTTCCGGTCATATTTAGTGGGTTCGAAGGTAATTGTTTATACGGATCACGCTGCATTGCGTTACCTACTCACTAAGAAGGATGCGAAGCCTAGGTTGATTAGATGGATCTTACTTCTCCAAGAGTTTGATCTAGAGATTAGGGATAGGAAAGGAGCCGAGAATGGAGTGGCTGATCATCTTTCACGTCTTGCGATCCCCGAGTGCATTCCTATCGATGACTATCTCCGAGATGATTTGGTAATGTCCTTGACTTGTACTTCAATTCCTTGGTATGCTGACTTTGTTAATTATCTAGCTTGTCGAGTACTACCGGAGGGGCTGAACTACAATGCGAGAAAGAAATTTCTCCATGACGTCAAGGCATATTATTGGGATGAACCCTATCTCTTCAAGAGGGGGATAGACGGGATTTTTAGACGCTGCATCTCCGAGGAAGAAGCTCCACACATACTCTCACGTTGTCATTCTTCGAGCTACGGAGGACACTTTGCCGCAGCAAAGACGGCTGCGAAGGTGTTGCAAGCGGGATTCTTTTGGCCTACTGTTTTTAAGGACGCCCACGACTACGTCAAATCGTGCGACAATTGCCAAAGGACAGGTAATATTTCTAGACGCAATGAAATGCCACAGCAATACATTCTAGAAGTCGAGCCATTTGACGTGTGGGGGATAGATTTCATGGGCCCTTTCCCATCCTCGTGCGGACATTCCTATATCCTAGTTGCGGTAGACTACGTCACGAAGTGGGTGGAAGCTTTGGCATGCTCCACGAACGACTCCAAACCAGTGACTAAGATGTTTAAACGTGTCATATTTCCACGTTTTGGAGTTCCGAGAGTTGTGATCAGCGACGGAGGTAAGCATTTTGTGAATCGCACCATAGATGGGTTGTTGAGAAAGTACGGTGTTAGACATAGGGTAGCAACGCCTTATCATCCTCAAACCAGCGGCCAAGTTGAGGTTTCTAATAGAGAAATCAAGTCGATTTTGGAGAAAACGGTCTCAAGGTCTAGGAGGGATTGGGCATTGAAACTCGATGATGCTTTGTGGGCTTACCGTACCGCTTTCAAGACGCCAATCGGAATGACTCCGTTTCAGCTTGTGTACGGTAAGGCATGTCATCTACCGGTTGAGTTAGAATACCGAGCTTATTGGGCGATCAAGGCATTGAACTACGACTATAAATGTGCCGCTGAGAAGAGGATGTTACAGCTTCATCACCTTGAGGAAATGCGCCTCGATTCGTACGAAAACGCGAAAATTTACAAGGAACGTACGAAGCGGTGGCACGATCGGCACATACTCCAGCGGACCTTTGAGGTAGGTGATCGTGTACTTGTTTTCAACTCACGTCTAAAACTCTTTCCAGGAAAGCTTAAGTCACGCTGGTCCGGGCCATTCACTATTAAGAGCATCTCACCATATGGAGCAATCGAGCTAATAGGAGCAAACGGTGCATTTAAAGTGAACCCCTAACGCATAAAGCTCTACAACGCAGACAACACGGATCTTGATCACGCTAAGTTCGCTCTTTCGGAGCCAACTCATGAGTAGAGCATTTCGGTCAAGCTCAAGACCTTAAACAAGCGCTTGTCGGGAGGCAACCCGATTGTTTCGTTTTTCATTTCGTTTTCTTTCGGACTATCTCTTTTTCTCTTCATATTGATATACTTGGTGGGATTGTATTTCTCTTTTTGGATTGTGTGAATCTTTTTCGCAGGTTCTTCAATGTCCATATCATCCTTGAAGAGGAAACACAAACACGGGATTGGAAGTTACACAAGGTGCACACGTTCCAACCCTTATTTCCCGTTGTTTTGTTTACGATATCTTCTTAGGTTTTGAACACCGGGACGGTGTTTCATTCAAGTCTGGGGGGGTACTCGTCGAGTATTGTCATATGATTAGGATTAGATGATTAGGATTAGGATTTGTTGTAGATTTTTGTTTTTAGGATAAACGGATGGATACCTAGCATAAATTTTCAAGTTTTAGTCGTTATTGTGCGACCTTGTCGAATCATGAACTATAGTCTAGGTGTGTTTAGAAGACTTTTAGATTCCGATTAGTTGGGTAATTGTGCAAGAAGCCATGACTTATAGTTACATTCACCTCCTAGATCTCGGTACCAAGTATCATATCTCCGTGTATACCGACTAATCGATGCTTGTTGATAGATCTTTAGCGTTCATAAGATTCCATACGCTTATACTCCGCTGTCAACGATTCTCTCCTTGGATAAGTTTTAATCATTTTAGATTTTCATTGACATGAGTACATCGAGATCGATGGTTCGGGTCTAAGTGGTGGGTTGAGGCGCTACTCTACGTCCTAAGGGTTAGATTGATGCGTATACGTCATAATAAAGAAAAATGAAAAAAAAAAATAAAAAAGAATGACGCATCTCTTCACTTCGCTAAGGTTAAGAAACCTTATGAGTGTGCCATAGGCAGCCTGGGTCTAAGTAGAAAGCCAACCTCTTCGACTTCGACGTCCTAGGAACTAAGCGTGGAACCATAGAAAAGAAGAAAGAAAAAGAATAAAAAAAAGAGGAATAAGAACGAGAATGTAAATTCAATGATATCTCAAGCTTAGGAGAGTTGGTATGGAGAGCGCTTGGACGTTGTTTAGGAGCATGGACTAGCTAGGGTCATTGGTAGAATTGCATAGTTTAAGACTTTCGGTTGATAGAAGTCTGAACTTGGTACGCTTAGGCTTGCATTCATGTGACGCGTTGTTTTGCGTAATGGCTAATTCTTTGATAAGTTTATGTTAGTATCCATTGTTGTTTAATTCTTCTATGACTCGACTTTAGGTTTGCTCGAGGACGAGCAAAAGGTTAAGTCCGGGGGAGTTTGATAACACGCAATCCGTTATAGTTTTTATATCATTCTTAGGTCTCGTTTAGAGTAGATTATTCATATTTCATTCATTTATTGAGTATATTCGGAGACTTTATCCACATTTCGTGTTTTGCGTAGGAAACGAAGACACGAGAAGAAACACGAGTGCTTTTGGCAATCTAACCCCGGAAACGTAGGTTCAACTTGTGCGAGGCGACGGATGGAAGTGAGCACTCAAACACCGAGCGAAAGGAGCGGAAATAACACCTCAAGTCATGCCCGCTCGGGTGGATTGGGAGTGCCCGGTCGGGTTGATTGCTACCAAATATCCCCGTAGCTTTACACGACTCGGGCACTCAAGGAACACGACCTGGGAGGTGTGCCCGCTCGGGTCCATTTGGTGTGCCCGCTCGGGTTTATTCATGTCATGAAAACCCCGAAGGTTTGCACGACTCGGGCTGATGAAGCACACGGTCGGGCATGGTGCCCGCTCGGGCTCAAAGGTGTGCAACCCGGTCGGGTAGAGGTCTTGCACGAGCGGGTAAGGGACATGCCCGCTCGGGTCCTTGATTCTCAACAAACTTTCCTAAGATCTAGAACGGCCAAATTAAAAAGATAAATCAGATCTGAAAAAGGAGGGGAGATCAGAGGAGATAGAGAGACATTAGAGCAAGGAGAAGAAGGGAGAAAAGATGGATCTACGGATCGGGAGCGAGGAGAATCTACCGAAGACATCGGTTTATGAATAGGGAGTTATCTCTTTCCATATCTATGTCGAATCTAGACTTCTCTTGTGTTTCCTTTTCTGTATCTATGTCTGAGTAGATCCTTTGCCATGGGTTAGAGTGATTTGCCATGTTGTAACGAAGTCTATGCTTTAATGAATGGTGGTACTTAATGCTTTCATTACCTGTACGCCACTTGAATGAATGAAATTGGTATCTATCATGTTTTCAGATTTCATGGTTGTTTTTAATGCTTTCTTTACTTGTACGCCACTTGATTGAATGATCTTAGAAGCCTAATAAACCAACGCCAGGGCATTAGGTTTCGGAACTTAGCCATGATTTAGGGTTTAGCCGGTTTAGAATCTACGCCAGGTCAATCGGTTTAATCTAGGGATTAGGATAGCGGCCATAATGCGTCTATGCATGTAAGATACGCAATGGATACATTGGTATATGCATGCTAGATAGTGGACATGTCTACGCCAGTCAGTTCCTATAGGAGAGCTTGAATTCCCTGGATTCATGATAGTACCTAGACCAATTATCTTTTTAGAACTTCGTTACTTCATTAGGCAAACTCTCGACACCCATGGTGCTTAGCCATAAGTTTATTCTCTTCGATTTAGTTTAGTTTAGCTTAATCACAATCCAAACTTTAGTCATCTCACACGTCTATTCAATTAGTTTAATAGCTCATTAGTCGCATTAACTCCTTGTGTTCGACCCTAGTTACTACACGGTCCGTATTCTTGCGGAAGCGTTAGTCTAGGTTTTTATTATTTGATATAACGCACATCAAGTAGTCCCTAAGTCGTCCATAATTCGGGACGGATTCGTCGGGAAATAGAAAATTTTGAGTTTTGTGTGTGATAAACAGGTAGAAGATGAGAGATTAAATAGAAAATTTTAAGATTGATTATGGACGGATTGCGGACTGAGATGAATATTTCCCGACGAACCGTCCCGAATCCGTCCGGAAATTGCGGACGGTTTGGGGACGACATAATCGTCCGTCCGAAATTTCTGGACGAATTCACAAACCGTCCGCAAATTCTGGATGTATTCGGGACGGTTCGTCGGGAAATATTCATCTCAGTCCGCAATCCGTCCATAATCGATCTTAAAATTTTCTATTTAATCTCCCATCTTCTACCTGTTTATCACACAAAACTCATATATTTCTCTTTATATCTTGTTATTGTTTGTGATTATAATGGCATCGTCGTCGAGATCGAATATTTTCGTTTCGAGACAGTGGATGTATAGAAGAATTGATCTGGAAACTCAAAGTGTATCGAAGGAGTTTGTAGAAGGCCTTAC
>CM071861.1:9585782-9606838 GCA_036759665.1 Gynandropsis gynandra
GGAGGTTTACGAAGATATGGTAAGATTTAAAATTTTTTAAAGTTTTATTACGAGTGACATTTGTTTAATACGTAAAACATCAAATTTATTTTAGACGAAAGAGAAAGGATGTGAACCGTCGTACGTGGAATTGTTTGAACGTACACACAAGAAAAAATCTGAAGGTTTGCGGGTAGATGCCAGGGCGAAACAAATTCACGACGATGTTGTGAACATGGCATCGGAACAAGTGTCCCAAATCCCGCCAAGAGAAGATGGGACGCAACCGACTCTTTCTCAAGAAGAATACAACGAGATGTATTTTGAGGTAAATTTAGTACATTTTTACAATAAATTTTTTATTAACAATTTAAATTTAAATTAAATGTCAATATTCTTTGTAGCACGTGACACCGTACAAAGGTCGTCTATTTGTTTAGTTTAGCTTAATCACAATCCAAACTTTAGTCATCTCACACGTCTATTCAATTAGTTTATAGCTCATTAGTCGCATTAACTTCCTTGTGTTCGACCCTAGTTACTACACGATCCGTATTCTTGCGGAAGCGTTAGTCTAGGAGATGAAAGCACAATTAGAACAACAAAACTCACAGTTCAACGATCAAGAAGGGAACGTGAGCAGTTGCTCAGAATGATGAAGGCACACATGCCCACTATCAATTGGGATACGGCCGTAAACAATGATGATGACGACGATGATAATTCCCAATTACCACCTACTAGTTTGTAAATGGATAATTTTAACATTGTATGACTATTTTAATATTGTATGAATACTATTTATTTAATTTCAATTTTAGTTTTTTAAATTTTTGTTTTTATTTTTTTTACGATTGTTGGGTTTTACGACGATTTCCGGACTAACAATATCGTCCGAAATTGCGGCGGTTTGTGGACTACATATACCGTTTGTATTTGCGGATGGATTGCGGACAGAAATTGGTTGGCGACGCTCATTTGCGGACGGGCGTACCAGTCCCTAATCGGTCCCGAATCTCATTTCCGTACGGATTAGGGACTGATTCGTCAGTCCCTAATCTGTGAATTTCTTGTAGTGTCTATTGATAATCGCAACGGATGTTCGTTACTCTTGACAACAGATATCTGTTGGAATAAAATGTGGTTTTCAATGGACCAGTGCAACGGATATAATCTGTTGCTCATTCTTTGATAATTGCAACGAGATTGTAGTTGTTGGTCATTTTCCAAAATCTGTTGCAATCTATCCGTTGATATTTGACTTGTTTTGTAGTGATAAGGGTTTTGTTGGTACCTTATGCTCTTGATCTGTATGTCTCTTTATAAGAGTTCTTTATGTTTCGACTCCTACCTTCTATTGTTTACGTCATGGTGCCTTCATAATCTGCTCAGCTTTGTGTCCTTTTTATCCGTTTATCAAACCAATTAGCTTTATGTCGATAGTTAGAAGAGTTATTGTATCTTAGGAACATTTTGCCATTTCTTTACAATTGTTTCTCGATCTTTACTAGTGGATGCAGCAAGTCGTCCATGTCTACATAATGGTAACTTATAACATGGTCTCGATTGTTACCCTAATCATCAGGAAGTTCATTTTCTTATAGTAATCTTCTACGCTCTTACTACCTTGCACCAATTTTTGTGGACATTGATTATAAGAGGGTGAAAATCAATGTCCCATCTTACACGCATATCATCCCATGTCACTATTGACTTTTTTCCATACCACGATGTGAACGAGTGTTCTTAACCCACCATGGAAGCACATACTCAATGAATTCGTCGAAGATTAATGTACTTTTGTGAGTTGAGAATACTGATGGCAATTGAAATTCATTTATATTATTCTTTTCCACTTTAAGTATGCTTCCACATCGCTCGGTCTAGTGACTATAGGAATCTCCACCATCATACTACTGACATCATCGTCGATTCGATCCATAGTGTGTTGGTTGCATCTCATGAGACAATCATACTCCTTATCTAGAATCCCAACATACTCGTTCTTATTCATGTCTAGACGATATGGATTACAAGCTACGTATGGTCTCCTATATGGTTGTTCTGGGCGATTCCCACGTGTTGCTTCCTTTATCTGACCAAGTCGTTGCTTGAAGTCTTGCCTCATGTGCCTGAATTTTTCCATCATATGTTGCCATGGTAGATTCATCTGTGCGGTTCCCTTTTTGTAAGGTGAATCGTAGCGTTGAATCACAGAACTAGACATTCGAAAGATAAACTAGAAAAGATGAAAAACATTCACATGTCTTTCTCTCGACTTGTCCTCTTCGATTTAGTTCAGAAATCAGTAACGACTCAAAGTGAATTTATGAAAATATCAAATAAGTTTGGATGTCTAACTGAATATGCTAAGTTTCCTAAGCTATTATGCTTCTATTTCTACCAAATGGCTATTTTTATTTCTCTTCTACCCTTCTCTTTTTGTTTTAGGCATTTTTTCCTTTTTATTCTTTTTTTTATGGTTTTCTCTTTTTTTCTATCTTTTTTGTGGTTTTTCCTTAAACGAAAAAAGCTAATTAAATAAACTAATATTAAATCAAACTAAAAAAATAACCAGAATAAAAATAAAATGATAAAAACGACACTGGACCTGCTAACGCAAAAATATGATTCTGATACCACTTGATATTATTTTAGATCGATATTCTATTATTAGAAGGATGGAATTATAATGAAAAAACGTCACAGTCCAAAACTACAACTTGAAAAAAGAACCTACGTTGCGAATGACGTCGTAACACTTGTAATCTAGTGTTGATAAGTCGGTAAACAACTCGAAATCTCTCCAAGAGTTCGGTAGATAAATCTCTAGGAATAGGAAAGGAAATGACTTTCTCAAATCATCATAACTTAGTTTTAAATGTCGTACAGTGGATCCTCTATTTATATGGATAAAAAAATAATAGAAACGATTTTAAATAAGCTAACTTAAAAAAAACTCGGTAAAATTACTCGTTTAAGCGGTCCAATCGCTAGGTATTTAGGCATCCTTTCATGCCCAATTACGCAAACACGTCTCGAAACTCCTTTACATTGATCCTCATTGTGTGTCCTTGTGCAAACACGTCTTGGAACTCCTTTTCCTTGTCTCTCAGTGTTTGCCCTGGTGCAACTGGTAGAGAATCCAAGATCTCGTTCACATCATGGATGATGACAAGTATGATGAGGTTCCAGATGAGGACTATGGTTGTCCACATAATCCCATCCAACAGGTTAAAAACATAATTTATGATTACATTAGTAGCATCAAGATAAAAAAAATCCTAAGTTCATTGGGCGAGGCGATGTGGAAGCATACTTGGTGTGAGAACAGAAGATAGAGATGGATTTTTATTTCTATCACTACTCCGAGTTGAGGAAAGTGAAGTTGGCATCAACAAGATTAATTCAACAACTACGCACTAGCATGGTGGGATCAGTCAACGTTTAAGGATAATGGTACAAGGTATTAGGAACGTGAAAGATTACTACAAGGAGATGGATTTTCTAATGAGATGCAGTGACATAGATGAGGATCGTGATGTCACCATGGATCATTTTATTGACGGTCTTAATCTCGACATTCAAGATCACATGGAAACTCATCATTACGTGGATATGGAGGATCTTCTTCACTTAGCTACTAACATCGAGAAACAACTAAAATGCGTAGGTAGAGAAACTCAAGAACACGGGAGATCATACATTAGTAACAACATCGAGCCAAAAACCGAGAAATAAAAATGGAAATGCATGATACCAATGAAAGCTTAATGTGTAACCGTGACATAACATGCTTCAAATGTCCAATTCGTAGCATTACACCATGTCTGAACATGGACTATGCTGATACGTGTTGACGGAGATTATGAGACGATATGAAGTGAAGAAGTGGAACCTAGGACTGAAGAGTGAGATGAAAGTGTTAAGGAATATGAAATCGAAATAGAAGATTTGTTGGTAGTGCGACAAGTCTTTAACATACATGTTATAAAGTAACATACATGCTATGAAGGATGTAATGGAACAAGGGAAAAACATCTGCACATACGGAGGTATTAAAGAGAATGCGTGTAGTAAAGTAGCAAGAACTTAAAAACAATGTGTTGTTTTTATAAACTTTTATCGACAAAATATTTTTTTTTACAATAAAAAATATAATGTTTGAAAAAATATGTTTAACAAACTCTTATTATATGATCATCCAACGGCAATATTCACATTAATCAAATCCCAAATTATTAAAAATATGTAACAAATTGTAAGAGTATAAATTTTCTAGATATATAACAGATTTAGACTCTAAAGCTGAAATTTAGATAAATTATCTCAAAATAGAGGAATAGTCCTATCACCTTATAATTTCACAAATAGAACGTAGGACCAAATACTACATGGTTCTTAATTTTTTTTTTCAATTTTTTTAGTCAAAGTTATACAATGTGTATAAATTCAGAAAAATGTTTAAAGTTCATACAACCTTTCCATTTACTTCATGGATGTAGCACATTCGAAAAAAAAATCAATGTTTATATCCTAATTAACATAAGTTTGAAGTCTGATGTTTTGTAAAATGTTATTTAGGTCAATATATTTATTTAGTAATTTAGAAAAATTTGGAAATAATAATTTATTTTCCCTTGAATATTAATTTAGATATTTACCTTTTCAAGTGTGCAATCCTTTTTTTTATTTCCGTGTAATTATTTCAGTTTTCTTGTATAAATTTTTGTGCTAAGAAAAAGGCCAAATTCATTTAATAAGCTAAAATGGAAATATATATGTATATAACATGAAGAATATAATAAATAAATGAAATTAAAAAAGAGCCATTTTGGAAGAGATTATATAGCTATTGGTAGCATGGCTGCAACAGGAAGCCAAGTGTTTGGTCTCTAATTAACTCAAAGTTAATTAACCAAACCCTGCTTGGGTTCATCCTTTGGTTAACAATTTACTTTTATTTATATCTATATTTAATTTTTATTTTACCCGTTATTTAACTCAACACACTCTCATTCCCAGGTTCGGTAAACCACTTGCCGGAAAGTCTTCTTCCAAATCTAACTTCACCAAAAATAACCACAAACACCTGAATCTTCTACAACACCCCCTTTTTTTGTTATCATTGTTTCCATTTATCGTCAATTTCTGTATCAATTTTGATTTTTGTGTTTTGTTTGTCTCAATTTAATGAAGAGGTCTCCAACTTGTACTACTTCTGCTTCTTCCTCCTCTGTCTCTTCTTCATCCTCGGACCATACGATTCTACCCGGGGCTCCAAGATCGAAACGTGCGAAGAGGACAAAGAAGTATTCTTCTTCTCCGTCTTCGACTAAGACGATGGCAATGCCCACTGATGATAAAACCCAGAACCCAACAAGCCCTGGTTCGGGAAGACGAAGCTCAGTTTACAGAGGAGTCACAAGGTTTCGAATTTGGAGCTTTGGCCTATGTTGAGTTCTTACCATTCTTGCCTGATTTTGATCTGATTTGGTTTTGTTCATTGCATGCCTTTTTGTTTTTGGTTTTGTGAACAGACATCGGTGGACTGGGAGATTTGAAGCTCATTTATGGGATAAGAGTACTTGGAATTCAATCCAGAACAAGAAAGGCAAACAAGGTCTCTCAGAGAGCTTTTACCCCCATTTTTTAATTTTAATCATCCTAAAAAATGGGAAAAAAGTCCAAATTTTTATTCGATTTTCAAAGCCGATGACAGATTCAAAGATCTGGGCACGCATTTCTCTCTCCCAATTTAACTGGGCCTCCTTAAATTTATCTGATTATATGCCTAACAATGCTCTCTGTCTTTCTCTTGGGTCCTGGTGATTCAATGATTTGCCCTGCTTCGTCTCCTGAATCAGTTTATCTGGGTAAACCTTCTTCACTTCACTCTATTTAACCAAAAGATCCAATTAAGATTCGAATTAATCTCACATTTTTGACTGCCTAATCTTGGCAGGGGCTTATGACAGTGAAGAAGCTGCAGCTCGTACGTACGATCTCGCTGCGCTTAAGTACTGGGGACCCGATACGATATTGAATTTTCCGGTAGGATTTTTTATTGTATTTATACATCAGATTAATGGAAGGAATGATGCATGTTGAATCTTATTTTCTTTGTTTATTTCTGTGAAGCTTGAAACGTATAAGAAGGAATTGGAGGAAATGCAGAGAGTGAGTAGAGAGGAATACCTGGCGTCTCTGCGGCGGCTGAGCAGCGGCTTTTCTAGAGGCGTGTCTAAATATCGCGGCGTCGCTAGGTCCCTTTTCTTTTCCATTTTTTTCACTTTTTATTATTATTATTATTAATTGATTAAAACAACAAATTTATTAATGATGGAAAAAAGCGAATTTAAATTTACACAAAAAAGTCGTGGAGAATCGGTTATAAAAACATGTTTTTTTTTGTAAATGAAACCTTCGCATTTTATTTTTCTACGAACAGTTTCATTACTTTTTAATGTTATGCATTTCGGATACCTGAATCAATATCAATTTGAATAATTTGAATTAATTTGGCTAAAGTAATCACGTTTTCCATACCAAATGGTAAAATTTTAATTGGTCGGTTCAGTATCACAAAAATCCGATTTACTAAACAATTTATCTTAATTGAATTTTATACAACTATATATCATTTTTTCACGAAAATATCAAGGCATTTTGACGATACTCAAAAATATGTGCAAACATTTTGTTTGTTTATTTTTTTCTCGGTTTAAACCTAAATTTTTATCAGATATCATACACGCACGAATTTGTTCATGGTCGTGGTTTTCTGTTTTTTAGCTGTTAAAAGGGTTTAAATATAATTAACATGTAAGTAAAATATGTTATATTTTAAAATAAATTATTTTTCTGAGTTAATAAAACTCTACTACGCTAGTTTTGGCTGGCCTAGATGGGTTTTGTTTGAACTATACAAACGGCTGACTTATTTTGAGAAATATAAACCAACAGACCAGAACTTCAGTTCTATTAAATTATATGAATGGGTTTTTGTCGTTATTTGTGTATTCATTCAGAGATATAGATATATTTTTGTTTGCGGTTTTTTAATTAATTTTAAACTTTTATTTATAGTTTGAATAAATAAAAATCATGAAAGGGGTGTGTTTGGATACTGCAATGACAGGCATCATCATAACGGACGATGGGAGGCAAGAATTGGACGAGTGTTTGGAAACAAGTATTTGTACCTCGGCACTTATAGTACGTATCTCATTTTCCCCTCTTTTTCTCTTCCAACAACACGCCACTTCGATAACTTCACACTTAGAAATGAAAAAACATAATTTAATGTTAATTATTCAATTATATGATTATTTAACTTAGGGTAGATTTGCTGTCTTCTATGCATGTAGACGTTTATTGTGTTCGTTCTCGGGGAAAAATATGAATTCATTCATATAGAATTGCAAAACCGAAAAAAATATGTAGTGGCAATTGTATATTTTTGTTTTAAAATACCCATAAAATATCTAATATTAAAGTATTAATATAAACCCACCTTTTTCGGAGTAAATGTCTGAAAGTTTTACATGAGAAAAAGAAATATATAAAAAATGGTATTAATTTTAAACGTGGAAATTTAAAAGAGAGAACAAAATCGATGTGTCATCTAGGCTTAAAAGCATGATTCGGACACATCATTAGAGGAACCAAATCAAAGAAATAGTAATTAGGAATTAAATATGGAAATAAAAAAATGGAAAAGAGGGTAAACAGAATCACACTCCTATATTTCCATCTTTTCCAGGATGGAAAATAGGGTAAACAGAATAAAAAAAGATGGAAAGAGGGTAAACAGAAAATGGTGAGACAAGTGTGACTTTGAATCACACTCACGTGAGTTGTCAAGGTTTTGACATCATTGTTCCCAAAGATCTTTTAATCTTGTATTAAAATCTAATTTTTACTTTATTATTATTACTACTACTTATTTTATCTATATAAAATTACCCTTTCTGATGTAACAATATTTTTGGATCCGATCACCTGCGGTATGAATATTAATAACTTTCTATTTTAAAAAATCACCAGTTTAAAGTTGAATTGATACGCTTTTTGGATTGCGGATGTGTTAACGCAGTCCTATGATTTATTTATCTATTTTATAAATACATATCAAAACATATCAAATATAAAATTGAATATAATTAAATTCAAAAAAAATATATATATACATCAATGGATGCATTATTTCATATCGTAATAGATATGAAATAATACAATATAATTAATGGCTCTCAAAATAATATAATATAACAAATCCATTTATTTTTAGAGATTTAACATTGAAATATGCAAAATTGGAACGAAAAAAATTATGATATAAATATAAAATGGATTTAGTTCCAAAAAATTCCAAAAATTCATTTTAAATTTAAAAAGTGAATTTAAAATTTTAGAATGTGTAATAACAAATTAATGTTTTAATTGATAGAGAATGATATAACAAACTAACCTCAAATTACCAAAATTTATGAGAAAAATGAAAAACAAAAACATCGATTATCTTAAGGTTGGTTTTGGAAAGATTTAGTTTTTTTTTCTTGTAAGAAAAAATCCATAATTCGATTTAACCTATAATGACAAAGCTCAACCTACTAACGTCAAACCATATTTTCTTTTATCTCATGCCTTAAATATTTTTAATATTTTTAAAAATAATAATTTTGGTTTCATGCTTTGGAATAAAATGAAGCTAATAATTTTTCATAAAGATGGAAGGGTCAAAGATAATTATTACAATTAAATTAGTGGTTGGAATTTGTACACACGGACATGACACTAAAAATGCGCAAGTAACATAAAACATGACTGGCGCGTGAGGCGCGTGGTCACGTGACCTCTCCAGCATCTATAAGAAGGACAAAAGTGTCCAGGCGCCACGACCACAAACCCAAACTCGATCTGGTGTTGTCCATTTTTTTCCTATAACTTTTATATTTTTAAAAAATTTCTTTTTGTGGTTTTGTCATATTAAAATGGAGATTAATTAGGGGATTAGATACTAATCATGTGTTCAGTAGCAGTCACGAGCTCTCACGTGCCTCTCTGATCGCTTCTTCATTATGTTTTCTCAAATGCTTTTAAAATGTATTTTTTTCCCTCTATCTTATTGTCTAATTTAGTGTTTCATGTTTATAATTTATTCCTGATATGCTGCTATTCCAATAATTTTTTTTCGTAACCCTTTTTTAGTTTTTAAACCTAGTGAGTTTTATATGAATTTGTTAAAATCTAGTGAAATTTTTATTTTAAAAATTTCCGTTTCTAATATTCCCCTTATCTGTTTAATATGCTAATAGACAGGTCGAAAAGTTTATTAAAAATCCTTAATTTTCTTAAATGGTTAGTAAATCTCGTTCTTGATATCGGTAGCTCCCAGCTTTAATTACATATAGGTGTTTATAGATGTCAACAATAAGATAATGCGTGAGAGTGGATATTTTTTTTCTCGTATTATTATATAGAATTTTAATTTTTAAATATTTAATAAGGTCCAAGATTTTGTCTTGGACTCTCTAACCATTAATCATGACTTTGTGGCGGCGGAGTGATTAATTTAATTATTTAGGGCAAACCGGCTTCTAATCAAACGCATAGTTTTTGCATTATTTGAGAAGATGTGTCTCCAGAATAATATGATGACAGTGACCTTAAGATTTAAGGTTTGTCTTTTATTATTATATCAATAAATTTAGTTAACGCGTTTGATATCATATGTATACTATTAACTAAATATAGACTAATCAATATGTTATCTCTCGTATTAACGTGTCGTTATTCTAGTGTACACTTAGTGTCTTAGAGTTCGTGTAGATACGATAATAATTGTCATCATGTGCATCTATGTCTGTGTTTGTGCGTGTGCACACACCCCGCAAAGCTCCAATAAGTTACTATCTACGAAATTTTGTCTAGTCCATATCAAAAGATTAGATTACATGCCCTACCTTGATAATGACTTATCATCGAAAATTTTGCAAATTGGCTCTTTCTTTCTCTATGTTTTATCCATTTATGGTTATGTGAAGCTCTTTTGACTTATAATACACGTTTTGTATTTATGTCTGGCTGAAGACACACAGGAGGAAGCCGCAGCAGCGTATGATATGGCAGCAATAGAGTATAGAGGAGCGAATGCAGTTACAAACTTCGACATTAGCAATTACATTGACCGGTTGAAGGAAAAGGGCGTTTTCCCGCTCCCTCCAAACCAAACTCAAGAGTCTGTCATTGAGTCATCAGTTGTAGAAGCTGATCAAGAAATAGAAGCAAGAGAAGCAAAAGCAGAGCCACCACAGGAAGAAGAACCCGACACAGAGGAGTACGAACAGTACCTGCAGCAACCGAATGAAGAATCACAAGAAGAGCAACAAGAACAGGACATTGAATTGCTTCCAATATGTAAAGAAGAAGTCACTTGCTGCATCGATGCTCCCACCATTATGGATATTAATCCTTCGGACAACAATGAGCTTGCTTGGAACTTCTGTATGGATTCCACCTTTGCTCCGTTCTTTACCGATGAGAAGCTGACAACGGAAAACTCCATGGAGTTCTCCGAGTTGTTTAGCGAGATAGGGTTCGAGGAAAACATCGACTTCTTGTTTGAGGACGTGAAAACTGATTGCTTTCTCTTGGACAATCCGAACTGTTGCAGAGTAGACAAAGTTGGGGTCAGTCTAGAGAGCTCGTCTTCTTCTTCTTCTTCTTCTTCGAGTGACTCGGCTTCTTCAACGACAACCTCGGTTTCTTGTAACTACTCTGTCTGAGAGCTTTGAATTCTAGGCGGTTTTCAGTAAGTTATTGGAGGTTTTGTTTTTGGTTCTTTCTAGTCTTCTAGATTGTGTTCTTGTTTCCAGTCTCATGCTCTTTGTTTTGGAACAATCCATGTCTTGCCTTCTCTTCCCTCCTTTTATTATGGTTAATTTGAAATAGGAAAGCAAAAAAAAAAAATGAGAGAAGAAAATGTTGCTTTAGTTTATGTCAATAACATATGATAATTAATCCAATTGGTTAGAATAATAGTATATAAAATGCTTTTGTAATCCAAATCAAACCTTATCTTTTTGCTATAGCAATTCTTTTATCTTTTAGGAGATATTCATATTAATTGGATCAGAATAGAAGAAACATGTGTTCTATGGAAACAATCGTTTTTCTTCTGTGGGTCAAAATGAAAATTCGAAGGAATCTATAAAGATGGTTAGATCTCTTTTATGTTATTTGTTTAATAAATATGTATAAAGATATGTACATGTATAAATACACTTGTATGTAGCATGGTTCTAATTGAGTTGGATTGGTGATGTGAAATTGCGATCCAAATATAAAAATATAAAATTGTGATCCAAATATGTGATTTTTTTTGGATACTACAATATAAAATTGTGATTTATATTGGACACTAAAAGAAATGAAATTTTCACTCTAAATTACATTTGAATAATACAATATATTATAAAATAAATTTTATAACAATGGTATAAATGATTGCACATACTGGAAATGTTTAAATACAACATTTGTTGTTTTTATTAGAAAAGCGAACCCACACGGTGCACGGACGATAATTTCGAATTGTAGCAAGTTTTTTAAATAAGGATCCATAAATAATATGGTGCAACAATTTTTATCTTTGGAAACGTTAAAACAATATATAGAGGAATATATGGATTTAGTCTAGTTTTCATATGCATAGAGTGACAATAGAAGAAGTGATAAATAAAATTGCGGTTGAATATCATAGATAATATTTAAGCGGATATTATTTCTGAATAAAAACGAAAGAATAATCATGTTGATCTGTTTTGCGATTAATAAAATTAAGAGACATGAACATTATCCATATAGTGTTTGTAGCTATGTAATAGTTGTTGAAATATTATAAAGCAAAAATATGTTAGAAATAAGTTAACGATCAACAAATATAATTATATGTATAGATTTATATTAATTAAGGGGATTAGAACAAACCACAAGTAATAAGTATGTTAGGCAAATAAGAAACTTTTTTTATAAGTCGTTAGCCTGCATAGAAACGACCTTAATCAATGTGATTTTGTGGTGGCAAAAAATGTATGATTGAAGATAACTAATGTGTATTCAAACAAGTAAATCTTCACGAACATACCTTGTGATTTTGGGAGACCATTAAAAATTTCTTGATAGACACAATTTGACACTTTTTAAATGTTTATCAAGTTGTTAGTCAAATCTAATATCTTTAGTCCATTTGCTGACATAACTCTTGAAAATGCAACATAAAGCTGGTTGTGTCTGAAAACTGGTTTTGGAAGATATAAACCATTTGCTTAAGACTTTGCCATTAATTTTTGTTGATTGTCATTGTGTAGCACAATCTGACTGGTAATTGGCTTCTTTTAAATGTAAATGCAAGACCTGAATCAGTAAACTTTGTTACCAACTTGGGTTTCCGTGAGAATTGCTCCTTCTAAGACGCATGTTGCCAAATGAGTTGCAACCAAATGTGTGCCATTACATAGACCTTCCTTTTGGTTTGTATTGCGTAACAACATTACTGGGGCGCCAATCTTCAAGCAAATTTTGTGTTTTGGAATACCAGAAAAATCTAAAGAATTTAGGTATTCCATAGGTTAGAAGGAATGCAATTGATTATTAGGAGAGATGTTGATTCCAATAATGTCTTAGTTCAGATACTCCATCATGGCTCCAGAAAGCTTCGATAATAAGAAATCATTGACTTCATCAACATATGCATTAGTTGGCGTAAGAATTGCACTCTCTCTCTAAGATAGTGAAGATCTATGTAACACTGAGAGAAACATGGATATGTTGCATCTGCAAGATTCTGTAACAAATTGTTAGAGATTTCAATCATCAATTTCTTATCGATCACAATCTTATGCTCTCCATTATGATTCTCAAATTGTGTGTTTATTTTCTTTGTGTTCCCATTACCAACATCTAATAACGATTTGGAAAAATCAACCTCTTTTTTTTAATTTAGTCGCATGTTTTATGTTAAAGTATAGATGCAACATGTTTGGCAAAGATGGAAGCGACTAATTGTCTTAACGCGACCACCTCGTTTAGCAAGAAAAATCTGTCTGAAATCACTCCAAAGTAAAACAGTTTTACCTCCAAATGGCTTCCCAAATGCTTATCACTAATAACAGACATAATATCTTGCAAAGTCCTTTCAACAGCTTCGATAGTATGTAGGTGTGCCATTGGCGCTTCATCCCAAATAACTAGATCTATTTTTGCCAATAAATCTGCTAGCAAACTTCTTTGTTTAATATCACATGTTGATTGGTCAGTAATGGTAATAGGAATTTTGAAGCGAGAATGTGCGGTTCTATCCCCAGGAAGTAGCAATGATGCTATACCATAAGAGGCCACTAGAATGACGGTTATCCAATTTAATATCTTCCTTCATCACAAACGTTGAAGTGTTGTGTGCTCGCCATGTGAGATCCCCTGTTTGCATAACATCAGTGTATTCCATGCATGATCTTTGATATTTCTTTGTGCACAAACCATTTTCCATATAGAGCAAACGTGGTCTACCGATTTCATACAAACCATGCATCATATGTTGTTCCACCAAAAGGAATCCTTCAGTATCACATTCCTTATCTAGTAATTCTGCCTGGATGTACTTGTCAAATGTCCGATGTTGTAGGAATTTTGAACGACAGTTCTAGCCATATTAAGATATGACCATGCGGTAAACCACGCTTCTAAAACTCAATTGTATATATGATTGTAAAATATACGATAATAAACTTATTAGTTGATTGTTTGTGGTAATATATAATGTATATTTAAAATGAAAAAAAAAAGTGAAAGAATTGATTAGGTTGGAAAAAAGCAATACCTAATATAGGGTTTGAAAAATAAACTCCATCATTGATGTCGACCAAGAGCGAATCTAATTTCAGTTTAAATATTCAAATTTCAGTGTCTGGTTTATCACTTGGAGTTCTTCCACCGTACAATCTAAGATGCACAGATATTTCATTCCACTTTGAATTAGCTGTCATAGTTACAAACAAATCAGTATTACAATACCATCTACATATGACCATCGTATCATGGTAATTCTCAATAATGTATCTTGGTCTTCCTGTGAAAGACGGTGGCAATATAATCCTTTTACCAAATAACTTTCCACTATGATCCCCTTTTCTGACTGCATCTAAAACATTATTGTAGAGATCAGACTGAAGCTTCTTTTAGTTATTTTTGGCCCAACGTATCCTCTCTTGTTTAATTGTAGTGTATGCATCAACAACATACTGTTGAAAAAGATGACCTATTTTGATAATTTTCATTCCTTCTAATAAATGTGTCTGTATCTGGTAAGCTTAATACTCATGTATTGTTACAAATGACCGCTTGATCTTTGTTACATAATCATTGTATGAGATATCTTCATGGAATCCATATTCACCATATGGGAACAACAATGGATACTAAAGACTCATGAATAATGGATGTAGATCACTAGTTCTAAAATGTTCACCAGAAGGGTTTAATTGTAAAACAACATCTCGCTCGCTAGTTGTGGCTTAAAGATCCCCAAAAATTAACCTAGCGACCTGATCGACTATTGGCAAGTTATGTTGAAAATTTTTCCTTCGAAGAACTAATAATTTCAAAGTGAAGTCTGTATATTCTCTTGACTCATATTTGTCTCGTGCCTTACAAAAGCTCTTTGCGAGGTGGTTATTTTCATCAAGAATGTTAATAAGTTAACCGACGATGCATTCATCAAGATCTCCTACAAGAGTACTTCTGCTTAACGTTTTGATATGATTGGATACCTCATTTGTAGTATCATATATATAAAGTTGAGCAAACTGAGGAGAATAACCATCCAAAGGTAGAAAATAGCCTATCTTGTGATGGATTTGACCATGAATACGGAATATATAAGGACCATTTTCTGAAGCAACAAAATTGTCAATCTTCGCACCGATCAATGTGAAAGCAAGGATCGAATTGTAAGCGAAGATGTTCGTATGGAAATGCAATGAAGTGTCACACAATTCTTCTAGTTAAGGAGGAGGCGTAAGCACCTTTGGTAGATGTATGCGACCTTGCATGCAACATTGATGAATTGCAATATACCCTTATTGGAGCCTTATCCCATTTGGCTAAACTATTACATCAAAATGCGGGCAATTGATCATATTCGCTTCCATATGTATCAGTGTGTTGTCTATGCCATCTATATATATGGTGCTTAAGTTAATAAGAGACAAAATGACTTATTATATCCTATTTATTATAATCTATATAGTTTATAAATCATACCTTGAAAATGTGATATGGAAGCTACGTGAGATTGTTAATATGTTTGAGCTAATGTTTTAAAAAAGAAAGACATGCTAGTTAAAAAGCGTTGTTGGCATTTAAAAAATTATATGCGATTGATAATGAACCTCTAGAACGCTGAAATGATCTCTTCTTTAACATCAACGCTTTTCTCATGGTTCTTGTGGCTTTGAAGTTAGCTGAGAAGGCATTTCTGAATATGCATATAAAATTCAATGATAATTTTTTTAAATTTTTTTATAGAGGATGAATAAAGTTTGTCATCACATTAAGAGCAAATAATTATGTGTCAATTTTTCAAAGATCAATGTATTTTATTATCGATAAATCATCTTCAATATATTAGGAATTAATAATTTTTAAGAACGATCAAATTTCAATGGTTATGGCTAACCTTTTCTACTCAAGGCGGGTGATAAGTCATGCTGCTCTACAAACGTCGTTCGAGTATATATCGGTGAAAATCAAGGTTGACTAACCGCTACACACATTAAACTATATGCGTTTGTTAAATTTTATGTGTTTGCTAAATTATATTAGAATCAATTTAAGTTAAATTTTTAAAATAAATATTGAATTAAAACTTGAAATTAACAACAATTATAATATTTTGATTTAAAATTTAGTATGTCTGGTCGCGTTGGAAGAGACGGTAACACGAGAGATCGTTCTACCTCGGAGGAAGTGCTAATGGTCCACCTCCTCCATAACACACGAGATATTTTGATACGGTATTTTCGGATTTTATGAATCCAAATTTATTTTCAAACACTGGAACGACACAGTATACACCATATCCTTTTCATCAGCAGATGCCACCACCGGTCGAGCTAATGATGCATCACGAGCCTTCGATGCATCACGAACCAACGGTGGAAGAACTTTCTATCGATGGATGAGAAAAGACATAAACTTCCTCGTTTAGATTCAAGTCGTGAAGACGACGCACAGTGGTACGTAACATTAAATTTAAATGTAAGTTTGTAAATAGTTAGTTAATTAAGTGTTAATTTACCTTAATTTTGATTTATAGGTTTGACTACAATCAACTTTCTCGTCATCTAACAAAGATGACGAAAGCTGATTATGATCATCCATATTATAACTAGACGCATATCGATCCCGATATCAAGGAACATTGGTGAAAATCTTTTGTGGTACTTTTTACTAATATTTATTTTAATAAAAAAAATTTAATTGATAGTTTAAAAAATAATTATTTCACTATTTCAGCAAAAAAAGTTTTTGGAACCTTGATATTACCAGACTGGTAAAGTCTGAATTTGAACGGGTTGCGGGAGTTCAACTCAAAGCTCTCGTAAATGATTGCAAAAAAGATCGAGAGAAAAAAGACAAACCCGTTTGGATGACATATCATGTCTTAGAACAAATGTGCGCTTATTGGGATGATCCTAGTTTTAAAGAGAGAAGCGAGCGTGCAAGTCAATCCCGTCGTTTCGATACAGAAGGATATGGGATGAGTGTACATACTACTGGTTCCCGTTCCTTCGCGGAAGTTTATGAAGATTTGGTAAGATTTTTAATTTTTTAGGATTTTATAAGATTGATATTTGCTTAATACTAAAAACATATTTTTCAAATTTGTTTTAGACGAAAGAGAAGTGATCTGAACCGCCGTACGTAGAATTGCTGGAACGTACATAATCTAAGAAATCCGACTGTTTGTGGGTAGATGCCAGAGCAAAACGTATTCACGGAGACGTTCAAAACATGGCATCGAAATGAGTGTCCTAAATTCCGCCGAGAGAAGACGGGATGCAACCTTTTCTAAGTCAGGAAGAATACAACTCGTTGTATTTCGAGGTAAGTTCATTACAATTTAATAAAAATTGGTTATTTATAATCTTAATCAAAATTTGATATTTCTTTTACAGCAAGTAACACCGTACAAATGTCACATATTTGGTATTGGAGGAATGACATCACAACATGCAAATTCCTTCAAAGACAAGGCAAAAGGAGCGACAAATGAACTTCGAAATAATGTATCTAGATTGCAACAAGAATGGGAAAAAGAACGTCAAGAATCACAAAGGGATTGTGAAAGATCACAAAGGGAACATCAATAGTGGATGAAAATGTTGAAGGAACAAATGCCTTCTAAAACCTGGGATGCGTACAAAAATAATGATTACGACGACGATAATTCAGAAGTACCACCAATAAATCTGTAAATATACGTTAATGATGTAAAAACATTAATTAACTAATATTTATTTTAAATTTATAAATTTTAATTAAAATTTTTATTTTTTTTCAAAAAAATATTTCC
Organism: Gynandropsis gynandra; assembly: GCA_036759665.1. NCBI lineage: Eukaryota > Viridiplantae > Streptophyta > Magnoliopsida > Brassicales > Cleomaceae > Gynandropsis > Gynandropsis gynandra. The sequence continues at coordinate 9,603,400 of CM071861.1, forward strand.
GGACAGTATTTTCTGTCTGGAGGCCGTCCGCAATATTGCGGACGGTACTGTTGCTGACCGCAAACATATATTGTTAGCATAAAACGTACCATTTGGGCGACCATTAGATTGTTCTATTAAAAAGAGATCGATAAATCACGTTGAGAAGGTGGCTTACGCATCCAAAATTTATTTGTAAAGAACTCCACTTGTCATTTGTATCGACATTGGAAAAAAAGAAAAAATTAAGAGCAAATTGTATTTCATGTACAAAAATTATTTTTGAATACTTTTTATATATTATGTACAATACTTGATAAATTATATTGTAAAAATTTGACTACTTAAATTTTATGGTTATTAAATAAGTTTTGGTTATTAAAAATTTGACTACTTCAATTTTATGGTTATTAAAAATTTGACTACTTAAATTTTATATATTATGTACAATACTTGATAAATTATATTGTACCTCTTCACCCACCAAATGAAGAGAGGCGGGCAACAGATGGGTGGAAAACCCTAGAGTACCACCGATTGAGTTCTGACAGTGATGAGGCTATGATCGACATGCGGTGGGCAGGTATACAACAAATTCTCCGTCTAGCTTCTACTTTTTTTCTCCTTTTTGTGTCGTCGGTGTTTCTTTCGTGGTGGCTAATTTTCCTTTAGAAATATATTTTTATAGAAACTATTGATTATCTAGGATTATTTGGACAACATCGCCGTGAAATCTATGTATCGGTTTTGATAGTTTCTATTTTTTTCTCCCTTTGGTGTCGTCAGTGCTTATTTCGCGGTGGCCGATTTCCTTTCAGAAATTTATTTCTGTAAAAACTATTGAGTACCTGGATTATTTAGACAGTCTCGCCGTGAAATCTGTATATCGGTTTCGATAGTTGAATTGATTTGCATATGGATTTTTTAGATTTGACAGATTATTTTTCGTTTCCATTTAAAAAATAGAAAGTTGGATATCAACAATACTTTTTATTTCTTTGTTATAGATAATTTCCATTTGTGATATTAATTTACCATGTTGTTTAGGATACTTTCTAATTTACCCCAACTATAAACATATTTTGCATTGCCTAATTTTTGTATTATTTTCCCATCTACAGTCCATCAAAATCAAAGGGTGACATCAATGTACAGAACAGAGATGGTGGATGACATACGGGAATGAGCAGCTATTATTAACAGTAACACATAATTGAAAAGATGAATTTGTAAAGTGTTGTTAGGTTAAGAAAAAGTCAATGAATTCAAACAACCATTAATGATAATAGAAAAAGTCTAGGGTAATAACGCTAATCAAACATAAGTACCAAGAAAATGTCTGGAAATTTTAAAACAACCCAACAAATATTGGAAAACATAAAAAAACAATCTAGTTAAGGCGAACTCTTTTTCCATTGTCCCTTTTTTGGCCTAATGTAGAACAGTGTTCATCACAATCAACCATTGCCTCTACCTCTTTATTGCTGATGGAGTTTTCGAGGCTCATTCGTGTCACAACAAATTTTCTATGTTTTGACGTAAAATTGTAAGAAGATAGTCTGATATGAAAGGAAAAAGTTTTCCCCACAAGCTGAAGTAAATATTGCGGAACTTTGTTTTCCACACCCTCTCCGTGTTTTAGAAAGTGAAAAAAACCAGCTAGTAAAATTGGTTGAAATAAAGTCATTTCAAAAAATAGATGCAGAAAGTTATACCTTTAAAACAATAAGATTGGAAGCCATTGTGTTAGTCAGCCTTGAGGTATCCCGATCAAATACAACGAAATTTGCAACATCCGTTTCATCATCAACAACCAATTCAACCCTAAACCTGTTGAATTTGTATGAAACCAATATAATAATGCAAAATATTGATAAACTGGTTGATCCTTTAGGAAGAAATTTCATTTAGAAATAAACATAATCACAAGTTGAACCTTAAACTACAAGAAAAATAAGATTTCGAGACTGCATTTGCAGACTGAGTCAGCCGTCCCTAAATTTAGGGACGGATTAGGGACGATTTAAGGACGAAATAATAAATGTAAAGGATATACATGTAAAAAGGGTAGAACCGTAATTTCTGTAATTAGGTCTAATATTGTAATTAGGTCTAATGTTGTATTTTTTACTTATAGCCGTTTAGGCTTATTCTAATCGATTATTCAAATTTCACATTATCATGGTATCCGAGCACAAAGTCTAACGACAACAAACTCTCCCAAAATCTCGGCAACCTCTCCTCCCCTCTCAAACCGCCGCTGCCGCCGCCCCTCCTCCTTCTTTACGGCCGCCGATCATCATTTCTCCTTTCCTCCGGCCGTTCACCCTTCTGCTCCCTCCCTTGCCTTCGTACCATCACGTACGAAGAGCCTAAACACAAAAGCCCCAAAACCCTAATTTCCAGGCTGTCGTCCTCCACTCCTCCCGCCAGCCTGTTACTCGCGTCCTGGCTCACCGTTCACCGCTCGTCCCGCGCCGTGCCCCGTTGCTAGTGTGTCGCGGTTCTCTTATCACCCAAACCCTAGATCCGCAACCCTAACCCTAGATCCACAACCCTAACCCTAGATCCGCATCACCTAACCCTAATTCTTGTCTCTCTTGCTCACTGTCTCCAAACCCTAACTCATAGCCAGCCAATCAAGTCATCCTACCGTCCGTCTCTCCGATGCGGCTCCGACTTTCGATCCACAACATCCGCTCAACACTCTTCTCACCGTCAACATGGCCAACATCACCAAGCTGACGCCGACCAACTTCCTCACATGGAATGTTCAGATTCGTGCCCTTCTTGAAAGCCACAATCTCCAATGCTTCATTGAGGACAACTCCATTGTCCCCCCGGCCAAGATCCATCGCGATGGAGTGTCCGTCGACAACCCTAATTTCCAGCCATGGAAGCAACAAGACCTCCTCCTCTTCTCAGACCTATTTGGAGCAATATCGGCCTCTCTACAGCCCCTTATTGCACGCGCCCCTTCCATCTACGAGGCGTGGAAGACGCTCGCCAACACTTATGGCAAAGCGTCTCGCGGCTATCTTCTACAACTTCGTGATAAGATCAAACGCTGCTCAAAAGGATCACAATCCATTGATGAATACCTTCGTGCTATCACGACTACTGCTGATGAGCTTGCCCTCTTAGGAAAGCCGGTGGATCATGAAGATGTCCTCGATGCAATCCTAGACGGTCTTCCCGAAGAGTACAAGCCGATTGCGGACGTAAGTCGAGCAAAGGATACCGCTGAATCCGTTGAAGAAGTTCACGAAAAGCTTCTCAATCATGAGGCCAAATTGGCTACTACTGAACCGCATCCTCTCTTGGTCGTTGCTCCCATCACAGCCAACCCCACGGCCGCACACTCACAAAATTGGTCCCGCCCAAATTCTCGCTCGTCCGGCCAATCCAATTGGTCTCGCCGTCCTCGTCAGCGTTCACCAACACGCTGTGGCTATCAAGG
>CM071861.1:9614055-9641370 GCA_036759665.1 Gynandropsis gynandra
AAGAATCACTCCTCACCCTAGGGCATGAATTTCCCGTTGTCAAGAATAGTTGATAGATCTATGATCCTTAGTCGTTTCATCTATACAATTCCCGGTATCCCGTACACCCGTAGTGTTCACCATATCCATCTTTATCCTCAACCTAGTTTCGTTTGTCACCACTTAGGTTAGTTTAGAAATTTAGGACCACATCCTTTCTATCTCTTTCCCATCTTAGTTTAGTTTTATTCTTAGTTTAGCTGCTTTAGTCCCTAGAGATCGACCCTGGTACTACACGATCCGTATACTTGCGGTGAAGTGGTCTAGGAATAATTAAACTCGTGTTTATAGACACACCAGATCCCAGATAATGTTTGGGAATAGCTGCTTGCCTATTGGGACGATCATATCGTCAAGGAGAGAAGTCAGCGCACTAGTCGATCCCGTCGTTCTGATAGAGCAGCATATGGGATAAGTGCGCATACTGCTGGTTCCCGCTGTTTCGCGGAGGTTTACGAAGATATGGTAAGATTTAAAAAATTTTAAAGTTTTATTATTAGTGATATTTGCTTAATAGGTAAAACATGATTTTTAAATTTGTTTTAGACGAAAGAGAAAGGATGTGAACTGTCGTACGTGGAATTGTTGGAACGTACACACAAGAAAAAATCCGACGGTTTGTGGGTAGATGTCAGGGCGAAACAAATTCAGGACGATGTTGTGAACATGGCATCGAAACAAGTGTCCCAAATCCCGCCAAGGGAAGATGGGACGCAACTGACTCTTTCTCAAGAAGAATACAACGAGATGTATTTCGAGGTAAATTTATTATAATTTTACAATAAATTTTTTATTAATAATTTAAATTTAAATTAAATTTCAATATTTTTTGTAGCACGTAACACCGTACAAAGGTCGTCGATTTGGTCTTGGAGGAATGGCATCAAACCATGCAAGTACCTCCAAAGGCAAGGAAAAGGTCGCGACCGAGAAATTACGAAACACAATCTCGAAGATGCAAGAAAAATTAGAGGAACAAAGTTCACATTAGTACAACAAAGTTCACAATTACAACAACAAAGTTCAGAGTTCAACGCTCTGCAAAGATAAGTTGAACGATTAAGAAGGGAACGTCAGCAATGGCTCAGAATGATGAAGGAACACATGCCCACTATCAATTGGGATACAGCCGAAAACAATGACGATGACGATGATAAAACATTTCCGGACGGGAACAGGGGCGTCCGGAAATTTTGGGCACGATATCGTCCGAGTTTCGCGTCGATTTCCTGACTACCCTTTCGTCCGAAATTGCGGACGGTTTGCGGACTAAATATTCTGTATGTATTTGCGGATGGAAATGGGTTTGCGACGCTCGTTTCCGGACGGTTTCCAACCGTCCCTAATTTGTCTCGAATCAAATTTGCGGATGGATTAGGGACTGATTCGTCAGTCCCTAATTCGTGAATTTCTTGTAGTGTTATAACTACACGATTGCTTGAATCAGTGCAATAACTACAAGACATAGAATCTGTGGATTTTTTCAGTTTCTTCTAATATTTTTCGCATGCAACATAACTCCATCCATTATTAGGTGAAATGTCAATAACTTTAGCAAAGCACAAGAAATATGTTTCTTAAAGAGGCAAAAAATGTCATTTGACATGGTAATAGAGGATTAGGTATGAAAAGACAAACCAAAATAACTATATTGCCTTGTGTTCAGAATTTGTAATGTAGTTCAATAACTCAATAATCGAAAATATTTCGATTATAACCCCATTGCTAACCATAACATCACTAACAACACCATTAGAGAAGCCATCCTTAAACTTTTGAAAGCAGAAATTCAAATGAATCATTTTCTAATCTAAAATATATAAATTTAATTGAGGAAGGAAATAACTAGCTGTGGAAAATAGAAGTAACCTATCGATGAATTCTCTTCCAATGGCTGTATCACGATCAAAATAAAATTGTGTCGAGGATGTTGTGTTAAGATCTAGGTTGCTACATATATGATAAATTGGAAAAATCTATTAAGTGTTTAAAAATTCAGGTTTACATGTATGTATTGTTATCCCAAATTGTGACATTTATTTCCATCCATATAGCATTGGATTTTGATTTTAAAAAAATTAGCAACATGTAACATATGATATATTAGAACATGATAGTTTTATCTAAGGATCCAAAGATTATTCTACCATTTTGAGACGCAACATCACACGCTCGGTAGATGGAAAATAATATGTTTGAGAGTCTCTAATTGTAGAAATTTGTCCAATAACATCTGTAAAAAAGGGTTAAAAATACTGCTAATTTGACATAAAAATTGGGGAATAATGTGGATATTGATTATATTCTGGTTTGCCAAAGCCAAAAATTCCTCATATGTCTTAAGTCTTAAAAGCTCTTCAATAATGGTAATTGAGTCTAACCTAAAACTTGACACTCTAGAGTTATTTGTCAAGCGAACTGATACTTTCAAATCAGACAGCTTAAAACTTTCATTGTTGCATACAACATCGAATTCTTCAAACATGATAATGCTGCCTTCTGTAAGCTTTTCCTTGATCCAAGGAAGCACAACAATACCAACACTCTCGTGTAGTAAATTTGACTTAAAATAATAGAAATTTAGGAAAAATTGTAAGAGGGGGAAAATTCAGATAAGGTAAGTCATTACCTTTTCATCAATCAATTTGAATTCGTTCCATATAACTTAGTCCCCTTTTTTCATATTACGAGCCTCCCACACACGAAATACCCTACTACAAACCTTTTGCAAAGATCGTCCAGCTACAAGCTGGTCGAAAGTAGTATGGATAGCTGTGTTTGAGTTTTCCAACGGATAAAGATGACATGGTATGTAGATGCAACTGCTGGAGGGTTGGTTGTGAAAGTGATACTGTTGATTTGATACTTGTTCACTGGAAAAGCAACATCTATAATGTGATTTAAGTAGAAAACATGTGGAAGGTGGGACAACAAAAAACAAATACCATTAAATGTGTATTAAAGTGTGCAATTTAGAAAAATTATACATGGAATTTTTAACTGTAGGTTTAATTAGGTTTATTTTCCATTGATTTGCTATTTGTTAAATGGAAAAGAGTTGTGTAACTTATATTTTGTATTAAACGTGCAAAATATGATTTGGAAAAGAAAAAGTTGCAGTAAATATGTATTCACAGTTGCAATAACGAAAAATTATGATTGGAATTTGTAACTATTTGTATATTTTGTAATCAATATTTTCTTTAGGTTCACTTGTAAGGTGTAAGGGTGTTTAAAGCTTGCAATTATGTTCTTCCCCTGGTGAATTTACAATTCGTGAATACAGAGATAGTACATCCCATATTGGTCTGCCAACTGGATCTGTCAATCCCATAAGGTAATTAATATTTTTTATTTTATTTTTTGCAATCAACTTCTATTTCTGGACTCAGTTACCAAATTTTTATTTTAGGATGATAAGATGAAACTTATTGGTTATTGATATGGGTTTTGCAAGTCAAAAGATCATCAGACTTTGTCAATTCAAGAAGTTTCTGAAAGTTCTGCCCCTGGTCAGCTTCCACGAAGTGTAGATGTCATAATTGAGGATGACCTTGTTGATGCATGCAAGCTAGGAGATCCAGTAGCCATGGTAGGCATTTATAAAGCTCTTCCAGGAAAGAGCAAGGGTAGTGTAAATGGAGTGTTTAGGTGAGTTGTACATGTTGATCTCGTTGTTTTGATGGTTTCTTCATTCATTAAATCTTGATTGAGTTGTGTTTCTGTTTAGGACTATTCTCATAGCCAACAATTTATCTCTTCTCCAACAGAGAATCAAATGAACCTATATACACCCCACAAGATCTACAAAATATCAAGAAAATTGCTGAGAGAGATGTTACTTTTGAATTCCTTTCTAACTCTTGAGCACCTTCTATCTATGGAAAATCTTAGATAAAGAAAGCTATAATTTTATTGGGAGTAAATACAAGCTTGTCTCTTAAAAGAAGTCGTGAAGTTGTCAAGAGCAATGAAAATTTTTTTGTTACAGATTTTTTTCTCTTTTGATGTGTTCATAAACATAATGTTATGTTCCTCTTTTGATGTGTTCATAAACAGAATGTTATGTCGGGATTTCATGTGCATTGTTTGGTTTAATATATATAAAAATTATCATTTTTGTATCAGTAAATAAGGATATTTTTTAATTTTGTTTTATATATAAACGGTGTTCACATAATCTAATAATCTAATTAATATTCAGTATCATTTAGGATGTAATTAATATTGTCAACAACCTAGAACACTTCCTTCGCTACATCGCAAGCTACAATGTATTATACTTCTGTAACCGAGTCGACCATCGTAGCTTGCTTAGAACTTTTCTAGCTATTCGCTCCTTCGTTGAAGAAAAATACATAGCCTGATGTGTGTTTACTCTCATTTTTCTCTGATGCAAAACTCGCATCACTAACCTTATAGTTCTTATGTAGAATCTCCATAGATGAAAAATTGGTCCTTAGTCTCAAGTACTAAAGAAGGTTTTCACCAACTTCCAATGTTCCTCACCAGGATCCACCTGATACCGACTCGCTACACTTAGGGCGAATGCCACATCAAGACATGTACATATCTTGGTGTACATGATAGCTCCTACAGTGCTAGCATACGAGATCCAACTCAAGCATTTTCTCTCATCTTAGGTCTTAGGAAAATCCTCCAAAGAGAGAGAAATTGCAGTGCCTACCGAAAGATATATTTTCATGGAATTTACCATGTTATGTCGTGTCAGAATGGTATCAATGTACATGGAATGGGAGAGTCCCAACAACCTTTTGGATCTATCTCTATAGATCTTTATTCCAAGAATATAGATTGTCTCTCCCAAGTCCTTCATGAAAAACAATTCGAATAACCAAATTTGTTTTTTTAGAAATGACGGTACATCATTACCTATTAGTAATATATTATCCACATAAAACACTACAAATATAACCTTTCTCCCACTTGCCTTCTTTTATATACATGGTTCTTCTTCACATCTAACAACGTTGAACTTTTCAACTACATTGTTAATCAAAGATTCCAACTTTGAGAAGCTTGCATAAGTCCATTAATGGACCTTTGTAGCTTGCATACCATCCTATCAATGGAAGCAACCGTAAAACCCAAAGGTTGAGTCATATAGACCTCTTCATAGAGCTCCCCATTTAGGAAAGTTGTTTTCACATTCATCTGCCATATATCATAGTTATGGTAGTTATAATTGCAAGCACAATCCAAACAAACTTGAGCATTCACACATGGGAGAATGTTTCTTCATAGTTTATGCATTCGCGTTGACTATACCCCTTAGCAAAAAGACGAGCTTGATATCTCTACCTTTCCATCCACTCCAATCGTTGTCTTGTAAACCCATTTAACAACGATTAATCTAGAGTTTAATGAAGGTTCAACCAAAGTCCAAAGTTTGGTTACCTTCACCGACTCCATTTTGGATCCCATGGCTTTCCAAAACATCTCAGTTCGCCACTCTACGTCGTATCCTCAAAACTAAACAGATCATCATCAACAAGGTTTCCTTCATTCTCTTGCACCAAAAGGTTCAACTTATCGAATGCATGACGAGAACATGTAGATCTTCTGAGCAGAGCTTGTAATGAACGTACAATATCATCTAGATGTGCTTGTTGAACATATTCCTGAACGTGTTACGCAACTAGTTTGAGCACTTCAAAGTTTGAACATTTGATGAAATAGGAATACTCTCCCATCGCTTGAACCCTCATTGGACCACATACATTAGTATGTACGAGTCCTAAGAGTTCTACGACTCGTTCTCTTTTTCTTGTAAAAGGAGATATCCATCTCAAATGCAATGAGTTTATCAGTTTCTCTTCTATATGACCGAGCCTAATATGCTAGAGGAATGTCTAACTCAAACTATCATCCTTTTCTCTATTTCGGAAAGAAACATGCATGTTAATCAAATCAACTTTTGCATCAGGTAAAACATAAACACCATGTTGCAAATAGAAATTCACAAAAATTCATCACCATGATAAATAGAGAAAATTTTACTCGGAATGATCATTTAAAATTCATATCTATCCACATAAAAATAGTAATTATGTTTGAAAAAAATTTTAGGAAAAAATAAACATCTTCTAACACTTGTGTATTGCCCGTTATCATACAAAGAGAAATACTTCATACAATTAATGTCGTATCATGTGGGTCATTCTCTAATTATAGATTGAAGTCTCCTTTCTGCAACCTCCTATTGATCCTCAATCCTTACAACATATTACATATATTAAAACTACTTCTGCTACCAAATACCCACATAGTCGATCAATGGAAACAAGGAAAATCATGAAACATTTTTCATGAGAGTCGAACTTGATTTCTTTCCATTAAGAAAAGTATGATACTCCTTGCAATTTCTATTATAGCAGAGCTTTTAGAAGAAACATCCGCATCAACATGGATTTGCTTGTCATCCTTTTCTTTTGGTCTTGTCAAACCACCCTTAGTCGAGGAGGACTATTTGGACCAACTTCTCTTCTTTATTTTCTTTGAATAAGAGTGTATGACCATCATAGACCCAACATCATTTGGTGCGCCCGAGTCATTGATTATCATAATCAATCAACATGTTCATCAATTCATGTGGCTTGGAATCCAATTTATTTATATTGTATTTCGAAATAATGCTGGTGAAGGTATCAAGGAGTGGATGTAGGATCCCATTATGCACCAATCCATTGCCAAAGGTATAACCAAGCTTCTAAGTTGTTCAAAACGATATAGAATCTTGAGAACATGAGGTCCAATAGGAATGTTGGAGTCATCTTGGCGTTAAATAGAGCCTAGGACAGCAAACACCTAGCCGTCTTACACTAGGCCCTATACAACTTCTTATGATGTATGGTAATGTCCATTGGTTCCATCACTACTAAAAAATAGGTTATTATCAATGGATGAATCAACATATCCATCCGTTGATCTTTACCAAGGAATGCTCCTTACAATTTTTTTTTTCAAATTTCCAATGGGAATCGTTGAAAATTTCAACGGGATTCTGTTGCAATGTCCAACGGACGCCCCTTGGAAAAAATTATTATTAAAAAATTTTGTGTCTAACCGGCTTTACGTTATTAATAAGCATCCGTTAGAATTTTCAAGTGGCATCCACAAAAAATTATAATGGATGCCTCTTGGAAAAATTCATAATTACACAATTCTATTCCAAACCTTCTCCACGTTTTCAACGGGCATCCGTTGGAATTTTCAACGGATGTTCCTTGAGAAGACAAAAGATTGGCGATGTGACATTCTTTAATTGGACATCGATTTCAACTGCCATTTAAAATGTTCAACAATTCATTTTCAACACATTCAAAAAAAATCTTAAATCCTATTAAAAACTCTCCCAAACCAATTAAACACCATACACGATGATTATTGAACGATTCATCGCTCATAGATGATTGTTGATGAGTTCTGGTGGAGCTCTGCCACCATATCTCTTCCATCACTAATTTTCATGACGTCGAGATATATGAAGAAGAAGAGAACTGAATGATGTTTTAGATGATTAGTATGATATAGTATTTTTATTTCTATTGTTTGTTTTAAATATGAAATCAATTTTTTTTATATATTTTAAATTAATATATTAAGTTTAAAATTTATTGTTATTTTTTATATTTTTTAATTCATCATAAAATAAATGGATGCCTCTTGATGAAACTACCATAATATCAATGGACATCCGTTGATATATTTAAAATTTGTGCTTAAAGTACCAAAAAACAATTGTTGGTAATTTCCAAATTTTCTGTGAGATTTTCAATGAATATCAGTTGATAGTGTTTCAAACCGACATTCTTTGAAATTTCCAAGGGTCAATCATTGAATTTCTAATGGATGTCTATTGAAATTTCCAATGATTGTCCCTTGGAAATTTCAGCTGTCTTATCGTTAAAATACGTTGATATTTTTTAAAAGATTTTTACCGTTGAAACACCATTGAAAATTGAAACGAATGAGTTTTTTCAACATTTGATTACCAATGGTGATGAATCCATTAGAAATGGCTAATTTCAACATTGCTATTTCCAACGGATTTAACCTTGGAAATAACAATTTTTTTTTTTGTAGTGCATGTCTTGATGTTGATACTGGAGTTTAGAACTCATGGATGCTAAATGGATGCACTTGGCGGTGATCAAATTAACCACCTTCTTCACAAATGTAGCCATCCCATCAGCTTCATCAATAGCAAGTACAATCATGCTTCGATGATAAGTTTCTCGTGCATGAGCCCAACCTCAAGTTTCTGTATCAGTCATCAAAATTGGTCCCTACCATCTTATGGACTTCTAAAATCGAACACATTGATATAGAAGACATTTTTTCTCACTTATAGAGATGGTTTGTGGCAGTATGTAAAAATAATTTCTCATAATGAATAAGTTATTCATATATGGACTATATCTAAATAATGTAATCACTAATCAACGCTATTATAACATTAGAAATCTTATTTTTTATTAGAAATTTCTTTAACCCTTTTAATATTAATAACCCCTTGGTTGTTAGATCGCATCTCAAACATATTAACTTAGTTAATGTGTAATCTCGTCGTGACTCTACATCACATATATAGTCCCCTGGTAGTTAGGTCGCACCTAAGGATGTATATGAATTCACCCATCATCATTCGTTGTCAAAGATTAAAATATGTTCCCCTGATTAGTCCAGTCTCTTGTATGATTTAATCGATGACTCACACTGTGCATCCAATGTAGTAGACTACATATGGCGAATCTCAATTTTTGCGCATCCTGGTATTCATGCCATACTATACAAATGAGATCTCGACAAGTGTATCCACTTGTGATGTGAAACTCACTTGGTTAAAACATTTTTAAATGTTAGAATGAAATAATTAATGATGGTTTGCTATGGCGATACATTGCTCGACCGAGATATCATACTGTTGGATCGCTTTCTTTGTCACACAGGAAATGCTTCGCATGAGCAGTCATACGCTTGGTGTAAGTTACCATCACCCAAAATATTGCTTGGTTTGAGCAACACTTTGCAAAATTATCAAGTGGATGCACCCTCCCGAGCAACATATTCGCTTGGTCCAGTCCACCATCCACTAAGATTACTTGGTTTAAGCAACCCTTTTCTCGACCACTATGTTATTCTGCAATTCTTCCAGTAGGTTCACTCGACTCGAGCAGTCATACAACTTGATTGAGCGATTGTCTATTTCGAACCGCTCGATTCGAGCAACCTTTGCTTGGTCCGAGCCCACAAATTCGCTTTACTCGAGCAACATTTTGCTCGATCGGTACTCATAACACTCAGTCGAGCAATCCCATTTTGACAAACGTTTTCGAGCATCGCTCATCCGAAAACCAACTTTTATATAGTGAGTTCGCTCGACCCGAGCAACTAATTGTTTGGTCAAGTACCATCATTGACATCATGTGATGTAGCATCTTCCTTATTCGAGTTAAAAATCTCTTACAGAATGCTCAATCAAGTGCCAATCAACCGAACCCTAATACTGCACGATAATTCGCTCGACCCAAGAGGTAATATACTGCTTGATCGAGCGTTGCAATCTCTAGTTGTGACATTTGGAAATTTTTAGTGAATTTCCTCTAAAAATCACCAAAAATCTAATCTACAGACCACCAGATGCTCTATACCATTGTAGGGTTGTTGATTAGGCATATGAAGAATATTTTATACAACCCAAATAGATCTAATCTATTTTCATGATTTTGATTTCGGTCAGTGTTTTTCACAAATAAAACCAACGATTCGAATTCTTAATCTTTAGTAATAGGATGATGCATAATGTAGCAATAATAGTGGGTTACCTCAACAAATAATCAACATCGGTATCGGTTCCACCGTTCAACCGATTGATCGTGGCGAACCGAAGAGAAAATAGTTTTTCCTTTTTTTGTGTCTTTTATGCAGAACGTTTTTTATTTTGTGATTATAACTTGTTATTATGATTACTGAAATAGTTAAGGCAATTTATATGTCTTATTTTCAGGGGTGATTTGCAATTAAGTAACTCCTAATTAATTACTTTAAGATCTTCCTCTTTTTCATTAATTGCATTCAGAGAAATAACTCTAACAACAGTAGGATTGGTCATATTTCCGTTGACCGTTTGATTTGGAGTTTTGGTTAATTCTATCATCTAGTTAGAGTTTTACATTCTAGGATCATGTTATTTGGTATTAAAGCTAAAAGTCTCTAAATAAGAATTATCCTTTTTGTTTTGTGTTTGTATCGTTCTTAAATTTTGTTCTTTCGTTGTTTTAGTGCCTATTTTTCATTTAGATTTTCAAATCATTTGTGTCTATTTGAATTAGGATTGTTATCACTTTAATTCAAGCTTTGAAGACAAAGCCTTTTTTAGAAAGGAAGAACAATGTCATCACGATGGGCACCTAAAAAATGCAAAACAACCAGAGTGCATTACAAAGAATAAGTCAAGTATATCCATTCTAGTTGAATGCCAAATTCACTCAGTCGAACAACGGTGAGAAATAGGTCAAATAATAAAGATTTCACCTTAATGTTGCTTGGATATGGATGGAAAAGCATATCGAAATTTATATACTAAAAGTTTAATGTTACTAAGGATTGCTTTGAGATGATAGCCACATAAAAAACATTTGAAGGAAATCATAGTTAGGAATTCTTCGATTTAACTATAATCAAGAAAAATATAAATTAATTGAATACCAACCTATCTCTTAGCCACATTTAGACCATCATGCATTGCAGATGTATCGGCCGGATCTCCACAATTTCAGACAAAAATCATGCGAAGAAGCTCCTAAATAAATTAGGATTAGAATATTGCTTCAAAACATTTAATATGCTTTTAGCTATGAACCTGAATCACTTTAGATTGAACCCATCTGATGAACACACTATCGTTTAAGCCCTCTTTGATCGCCATGGAACCGACCTTCATTTCGCAAGCATTTATCGTTGCGAAATGGTACAAGAAATCTATTTTTAATTGTATAACTTGTATAAATTGAATCCTACATCTTAAAAATCATATTAAAAAACCTCATACGCTCGAGATTGAATAGCGAGGGCAGCGATGAGAGGCACAACGACATCGTGGGCAGAGGCACAATGATAGCGGCAGGGAGAGGCACAACAACAATGATGGATGTTGGAAAAAATGACTAAGATTTTTATCCACACATGTTTTGAAATTTGTCCCACATTCTTGGGCAACATGTTTTATACTAATAAATATTTAGTATTCTCTTTTAAATTGTTCGAAAGAAGCAAATGGAAGGGTATTGAAATCATAGTGTATTTTCCAAAAATACCACACGTGCGCATTGTCAGCAGGGTTGGGCCGGGTCTTTCACTTTGCTCTATATATTGCTTTATCTTTATAAAACTCAGTTTTGACTAATTCTTAAAGACTTTATCCAGCTTGATAGTGGGTATCATGACATAGTATTCAAAGACATTTTAGAAGTTAGTTTTGACTGTATATTTATTGAGATGTTTTATTATTTTGGTTATTTCGACCTTCTTCTCTCGAGTGGACGTGTGATAGAGGGTAGTTGTGTTAATCTTGAGAAGCGTTCAATTGTTAGTTGGTTGTGGCGAAATACGATTTTAAGGTAGTGGTTCCCCTCAATATTTCTTTCATGTCTTATATTTTAAAATTACATTTCGAAGTGTACTTTTACCATGGTTATTGTCGTACCTAAATCACTATTTAACCTCTCCAAACTTGAGCTCCTTTAGAGGATGAATTACCGTCGTTGGTCTAAAAAATTGCTCATCTTCTTCAAGTAGTTTTATATTGTTTACATCTTGTTCAATGACATCCTTGATGATATCCACGCCAATTTTTTTTACTATTCTTGTTTCCATTTGCCCAACCGGGAAAACTAGGAAGTTAGAAGGCGAAGGGAAGGCCAAGATCGAGGAGGACAACAAAACTGTCTGAGGTCATCTGCTAAACCATATGAGAAATACTTTGTTTGACATCTCTGTCAACAGTACATGGTAGGCAAACATACAGAATTCTAAATAAGAATGATTTTGGCCAGAAAAAGTACATGGCAGGCAAATGGATACAATTCTAGATGTTTGATGACAAGCCTATCATGGACCAAATTGATGAGTACAAAAATCTAGTCGCATATGTGCATGCGAAGGTACCAAAAATGTGGGAAATTTGGAAAGCTAACATCTTGCTGGAGAAGTTCTCTCCTTCGTGGTCTTAATATAGATGCCATCTCACACATAAGTAAAAGGATCTACCACTCTAAGAGCTTATCATTCATATGAAATTTGAGGAGTCTAATTGACAAAAAAACACAAGCTTAACATTGTGTCTTAAATTTTGATTCATACTAATTTTATCGAAACTTGGTTGCTCTGAAAGGCATGTTTAAAGCTAAAGACAATAAATTTAAAAAAGGCGTAAACCAGAAGAAATTCAAAGTCAATGGTGGAAATAATGTGACAAACAAAGTTCTACACTATTATGAATGTGGAAACCAGATTACAAATCATATCAATGTTGGAACAAGAAATACAAAAAACATGTTAGTAAGCCTGACATGAATTTAGCCCCGCAGGGTCGCAAGAAAATGTTGCTGAAAAAGATGAAATCATTGTAATGGTGGTGGTTGAGGAGAATTTGTTGGAGAACAAATTTGGTTGATTGCAACAAACTGGAGCAATGAGACACTTTTGTTACAATAAGGATCCTTTCCAGTAATTCCATTAAGTCATAGATGGGGAAAATGTCTTTATGAGTAATTCTGTCATTGCTAGATTTCTTGGTAAAGAAAAAATTCTCCTCAAATTTACATCTAGAAAAACATTAGATTTTGATGTCATGTATGTTCCATGGCAGCGTAAGAACGTAATGTATGGTATTTTGCTGAATAATGATAGTTTAAAACTCGTCTTTGAGGGTGATAAAGTGATATTAGCAAAAAATAGGGGTTTCATGGGAAAATGTTATTTTATTGTTATGTAATGTTTGTATTGAACACCATTTCTATTGTTACTAAGAGAAATAACTCTGGTTTTGCTTACATTGTTGATTTTGTGAATTTGTGGCATGAAAGACTATGATATGTGAATTTGGCTCAATTAGAAGTTTTACAAAAATGCCTCTCAATAATTTGAATTCCATTTATAATTCCACCATAGAAACCAAAATCAATGATCTAGGAACAATTCAATTTTTGGCTCAAATGATGGAACATGAAATCTCCATAACTCCATAGAGCCCATAATTCAATCAATGATCTGGAAACAATTTAATGAGAGCAAGCTTGACAGGACCATATTGGAGTTTGACTCAATAAAATGACAATCTGAATCAATAAATTGGAATTCCTCTTATAGTTCCACCATAGAAACCATAATAAACTTAGCAAACCACTCCTAAATTCTTAAACCACCATAAACACAACTTTACGAATGTGGCAAAGCATAGACGTAGAGACATATGGCCGAGAAATGGATGTGAACCTCTGGAACTTTGAATGGTACACAAGACATTGTGAATGAGGGGATCGTTCTCCAACTGCAGAACTGGGGAAAGGATCCAACGACGAAATTATTATTAAAAATTATGGATAAATAATTAAAGATGCATTTAATATTATTCAATTTTGTGTCTCATACATACTTAATATAAATATTGTTTATATACACAAAGTACTTAGGTTGAACCTAATATTTAGGATGTTGATAACGTCAATTTTGTTATAGTATTTAAGTCTATTTTCATAGTTAGTTGAATCATTCATTTAGACTTCATCGAGCATTAGTCATCATTTAATCATCTTCTAGCGTTTTCTCGTGTTATTGCAAGAAATGAAATATCGGGATACAACCACGAGTAAATGAAGCAAAACTAAGAAAAACCACTCTCCTATCAGTTATGCACAGTTAACATCCAAAGAATCATAAACCGGGGAAGAGAAAAATGGAAGCAATGACTGCTTACAAAAATGGAACAATGGCCGCTTACAAAATGCAAACAATGGCCGCTTACAAAAATGGAAACTGTTGGCCTTTCGAACAAAATAGAAATGTGATGGATGCCTACATAGAATGGAAACATGGCTGGAGATGAGGAATGAAAATAAGTAGCCGCAACCTACAAGAAATAGAAACCAGCCACTGGCCATAAAAAATGGAAACTCATGGCCAAAGCTAAATGGAAGTAGGTGGCTGGAACAAAAATGGAAACTTTCGGTGGCTGAAACAAAAATAAGAAGAGCACGATTGGAACATGAAAATGAAACGTGATTTACATAAACTAGAAGCAAGTTGCTGGAACAAAATGTAAATTTCCAACTGTCTACACAAAAATAGAAAAATAGCCGCCTACACAAGAATTGAAAACTGCAACCGTCAGAGATAGAAAATTAAATGGCTATTGGAAAAATAAATGGAAACGCATGGACAAGACAAAGAAGACAGCCAACCAAAGAGGAAAGGATAGAAAAGAGAAGAAAACCATTGCTGCACAAGAGGAAAAGGAAAAACAAGTTGCTGAAGAAAATGGAAATCGAGAAAAAGGAAACAAGTAGTGAAGAGGAAAGGAGGACGAAAAAGAAAGGGCTGTAGAGCTTAGATTCGACCAAAAAGGAAAGAAAGAGAAAAGGAAAGAGAGGAAAGAGGAAACAGGACGAAGGGGTCAAGAGGAAAGCTGAAGTTTTGGTTGGAAACAGACAGAAACTTACGCCAGAGTAGAGTAGAGAGAAAGAGCAAAATGTAAACGAGGATAGAGACGGGGCGACGAACTCGGATCGCGGAGGAGGTGTTGAAGACATCAGTAATAGAATAGGAAGGGATCTTGTTCTTTATCAATGTTGAATATAATTACGTTTCGTGTTTTGTTTTCTAAATCCATGTCCGAGTAGATCCATAACCATGGGTTAGAGAGTCTTGCCGATATGTAATGAAGTCTTGTATTCTTTCAATGAGTTCTATCTCCAGTCCAACCAGCATCGCAGTATCCCATGATTGTTTTATGACCATTGTGCTCCATGATTGTTGGCTAGCTTGGCCCACGACAAAACAAATATCTTGCCAATTAATTGTGAAATAGATTACCTTTCCCACAAATAGTTGATATTGAGACACATGTGATATACTTCTCTTCAATGGGTGTCTTAACCGGTTTAGCACCGAGCTTCCATGTCTTAATTAGGTGGTCAATAATGTATTTCCTTTGGGAAAATAACAAACAATTAGTAGAATGGGTAACTTCAATCCTAAGGAGATCTTTCAATTCTCCTAAATCTTTTATGTTGAAGGTTCATTTTAAGAATTCTTTTGTGCTTTCCATTCCAATAGGAGCATTTCTCGATTTAATAATACCTCCCTGAATCGAAAATAGAGAAATATTTGCTTCACATTTAACGAACCCGTGATAGGTGAGTGCGTCATGCATCTTACTGTACCACGCTCTTGGGGATTGTTTTACGCCGTATATGGCTTTCTTGAGTTTATAAACTGGGTTGGTGCCTTTGACATACATCGGTGAAGAATTCATGTAAATATCCTCATCAAGATCTCCTTGGAGGAACACGTTCTTAACTTCCATCTGCAATAGATCCCAATTAAGGCTAGCAGCCTCTGATAATAAGATGTGTACCACATGGAGTTTAGCTACTAGAGCAAATGTCTCGGTGTAGTCCTCTACGTAAGATTTTGTATAGCCTTATGCTACTAGTAAGGCTTTATGGAATTCAATTGAACCATCACTTGTATATTTTATTTTGAATATCCACCTACAACCTAGAGCTTTCTTATCCTTTGGTAGGTCCATATGATCCAACGACTGATTTTTCTCAAGGACACATATTTCTTCATTCATGTAAGACTCTCACTCCGGATGATTCATGGCCTAAGTGTAAGTATTAGGCTCCTGGCCTTCATTAATTTTGCTAAAGAAAATATCATAATAATTTTATATCGGGTGAGAGATAGCAAGACCTGTGTAGTACTCTACCTTGTACAACCACTCTGACACGGGTTTCGGGTCCTAGTATCGTGCTGAGGGACGAAAGCATCATGATGCTCTTGAATAATTTCATCTTCGAGAGTCTCATCCTTCTCTTATGGAGTATGAGCTCTAGAGTGTGATCTCTCAAGACATCAACAATCCTTCCAGTTGTGTGATCATAATAATCTGTCATGCGAGCATTTCTGATCGTGTGGTCAGGACTTCTAATCGCATGTTTTGTTTGGTCTGTTGTGTTCTCAAACATACCAGCTAGACACTCTTCCATTGTCTTGGTAAACATAGTCTCGTTTGTATTCTAGGTGAGCGTACATGGGTGATCAACTAGCAGTTGACCTTTTCATTCGTAGATTGGGGTTTTGTTGTTGGTTGATATGATCCTGCATCAACTATTTTTTTTTTCATTTGAGTAACAAAAAGATGTAGAGAAGAATTGAAATCTTGTGATATCAAGAGGTTCTCAAGATCAATCCAACTTTATTTCCCATATAACTCGTTTTCCTCATAAAAGTAGACTTCACGGGATACAATAATCTGTCTCGAGTCCGGATGATAGCATTTGTATCTTTTCGAGGTTGAACTATATCCCATAAACATGGACTTCATGCTTTTTGGATCGAACTTAGTTCGTTGATATTTAAAATATAGTGGAATTCTTATATATAAAAAAGCATTATTAATATTACTTTAATTTTTTTATTTTTTATTGTTCTTTACTTAATAAAAAATGAGAACTGTTTTTTTTAAATAACAGAATAAAATAATTGACTTTTATTAAAATATATATTTATGTTTTTTCAAATATCATATTAAAAAATACTAGATGACACCCGCGCATTGAACGGTTTTTTTTATAATTACATTGTATGTTTCTTAAACGTTATAAATAATTCATTAATTTAATTGTTATTTTTTATATATGTAGCAGTCAATACAAAAGCTCAAATTCTGATTTTCAATGTACAAGTTTAAACAATAGATTTATAAGGTGTCTTCGTACTCACCCCTTTGTGGACTGTCGTAGATAGATAGTTTATAGTTAGGAAAAAGATCAAAGAGGTTGAGGAGTAGTATCAGAGTTTACAGAGGACTGAAAGGAGAGGCGTTCATGAGGTCTCGATAAACTTTATTATTCATTTTGTATTTGGTTTAATTATGATTTTATACATTTTCTTCTGCTATATGGTTCAAACCATTAACAATTTGAAATAAAAATATATATATTTAATTTTGTAATTGTGTTTGAGCTATGTCAACATGTTGTCCCTTAGGATACCAATGGAATGGTAGATTGGTGGGCTAAGATGTTGCGCTGGATATATATTCCTCGATTGGGATCGTTGTTCATCGAATTATCTTCATATTTTGATTGGTATAGATCCTTGCAGATAACGATTATCATGATAAGGCAAAAGACTATAAAATTATACATGAATCATGATAAGGCCACCCTTGGTTATACCATTACCATCGCCCTCTCTTTTGAGATAATTAAATTGCAGTTTTCTTAAATGTTGTACATAATTCATTAATTTAAATAGTTTCATCACATTTGATATATGTATCGACCAATACAAACATACAATAGGAAATTTCAAAATGAAAAGTAAATTCCGGAAAAGCAGGATGCATTGGCTAATTGAACCAAAGCAACAAAAAATCCAATATTAAGTCTAATTCAAATAACTGTTAGCTGTGATGTGAACAGAAAAGAAACATATCAACTTCTATCCCCAATATCATGCCTTGCAATCGAAGAGCACAAAAAGCCAAATCCCAAATAACCTTGGAGGAAGGAAAAAAACATACAAATACTTGAAATTCACAAATTCCAGGTAAACTCCAACCCATCTTGCCTCAGAAAGATGGATACTCCAGCTCCCCAGAAGCTCAAAGAACAATTGCAGCAGCACATATTAATCCTTGTGCAAAGAAGTCATCAATTGATGTTCGGATGCTTCGTATGACATCAAAATCAACCTGAATTCTAAATTGATAATGAAACAAAAGGCTGATGAAATATACTTTTAGTGATAATCAAAATTGATAGTAACACGTCAAGACAACACCCATGATGTGAGAATCCAGCGAAATGAAGCAAAACATAGATGTACAAAAAAAGGGATGTAGAAAAAGCATCAACAACATTGACCCGAACGGTATGAAAGGTGGAACAACGAAGATAAGAGTAGTTAAGAGAGGGTGTCACAGCTGCATAAACGCCTTAATTTTTTAGCTGTAGCTCATTTGAATATGATAAAAGCCTTGCATCCCAAACTATTTCTCTACAAAAAAGGAAAGTACAATCACAGAAGAGAAGTCCCTTCCAACGAAAGACAATGATGTCTATAGGCAACTGAAAGTCGAACTTATAGGAGACAATCCTTAAATTAGTATGGTTCGTTCGGTAAGAAATTATACAGCAATAGAAAATTTCAAAATGAAAAGTAAATTTCGGAAAAGCAGATAGTGGATGGCTAATTAAACCAAAGCAACAAAAAATCGATATCAAGTCTAATTCCAATAACTATTAGCTGTGATGTGAACAGAAAAAAGAAAACATATCAACTTATATCCCCAATATCATGCCTTACAATTGAAGAGCACAAACAACTAAATCCCAAATAAGTGGTTGGGAGATAACCCCGGAGGAAGGAAAAAACATACAAGTACCTGAAATTCACCAATTCCAAGTAAACTCCAACCCATCTTGCCTGAGAAAGATCGATACTCCAGCTCCCCAGAAGCTCATAGACCAATTGCAGCAGCAAATATTAGTCCCTCTGCAAAGAAGTCATCAAATGATGTTCGGATGTTTCTTATGACATCAAAATCAACCTGAATTCTAAATTGATAATGAGACAAAAGGCTGATGAAATATACTTTCAGTGAGAATCAAAATTGACAGTAACATGTCAAGATAACACCCATGACGTGAGAATCCAACATAATGATGCAAAAGACAGGTGTACAAAAAAAAGGATGTGGAAAAGCAGCAACAACACTGACCCGATCAGTATGAAAGGTGGAACAAAGAAGATAAGAATTGTTAAAAGAGGGTGTCGCAGCTGCATAAACGTCTTAATTTTTGCGCTGTAGCTTATTTGAATTTGATAAAAAACCTCACATCCCAAACTATGTCTCTGCAATAAAGAAAGTACAATTACAGAAGAGCAGTCCCTTCCAACAAAAGACAATGATGTCTATAGGCAACTGAAACTCGAACTTATAGGAGACAATGAAGAATCAAAGCAGACGATCACTGCATGTTAAAAGATTTTTAAACAAACACTCTAAAGCGAAAAAGTTGCACAGGCACACTGAATTTGCAGATCCATGCCAAAAATTGGGAAAATGACATGAAAGAAGAAAGTGATGCAGTATCCATTGAAGTGATGGAAAGGGGAAGGAACATACCGAAAAAGATGAAACTCCATTCCGGACACCCTATTTTTGATTCTTCTCTCTCAAAATCTGAGTATTAGCACGTAATTCTTCTCTCTGTATGCGACAATGGAATACGCCATGCCAATGGAAATAGCAAAGGTCAGAGGCGAATGTATCTATTTGTTGGTATAAACCCCAAAAACCGGCTGCTCTACAGAACCTCTGAATCAGCCATCGCCATTGCCATTAGCTTTGAAACTGATTCTGTAATAGAACTCGAAAGGAAACTTACCATTACCATCGCCCTCGGTTCAACGAATTAGGCCACCCTTGGTTTGTCGAAGACGCAGAGTCTGACGCATCTCCTTGCCCTACCGCTCCACCGTCTTAGCTCGTCTTTAAACGAATCTTCGGGACCCAAAATGATCGAAACCCAAAGTAATCGAATTCGAGACCAAAAATACGTGAAACCAAACATAAATCGAACAGAAAAACGAAAAGAAAGTTACCATTGAAATGGTCGATTTTCGAGCTAGGATGATGCACTTGAGATTTTTCTCGATTAGGATTGTTCGTCCATATTCCTCGGTAAAATCGAAAGCTGTTCGCGCGGAGGTGTCAACCTGGAACTGGTTAAGAGAGGGTGTTGCAGCTGCATAAACGCCTTAATTTTTTGAGTTGTAGCTGATTTGAATTTGATAAAAGCCTCGCATCCCAAACTATGTATCTGCAAAAAAGAAATTACAATCACAAAAGAGAAACCCCTTCCAACAAAAGACAATGATGTCTATAGGCAGCTGAAATCCGAACTTATAGGAGACAATAAAGAATCAAAGCAGACGATCACTGCATCTTAAAAGATTTTTAAACAACAATCTAAAGCAACAAAGTTGTACAGGCACACTGAATTTGCAAATTCATGCCAAGACAGAAACTCAAACAGCTCTGCATCTTTAATGCCTAAAAGACTTACTGGTGAGTCTGTCTTCGTGGATTTTGAGCTGGTGCCTTTCTTTCAAGCAGTAGATGTGCGGGTACCAGTGGTGGATTTTTCCGTACCTCCAGCCTTTCCACCACGAGAAGTCGCACCAGTCCTTGTAGAACCACGGGCCCATGCCCCATCTTGCGCTGATTTCCGCATACCGGCTTGACCAGCCCTCTTGGGTCTCCTAGTTACAACATCCCGGCTAGGAAGCCTCCATACATTAGGATAATCCATGGGACCACCAGATGAAGTTGGATACTTGTCCAAAGGCTGAAAAACAAAAGATGATTTGGCATTGATCGGTGGAGAAGCAGCACGACGACCAGTCGGGACATCTTTAAATGCTCGCATCTCTGCATCCAAGTGTGTTTAAGTGCCTAAAACAGGATAGGGAAACTCACAAAGTCATAACACAATTGTATCACACATAAAGAGAACAATACATCTCAATATCTGCCAAGATACATTGATCAAACCATTGATGACGAAAGAAATCTAATTTAAGGTTACCATCCAATCAGATATTTCGCAGGGCTATGTTCTTCCAGCCAAAAATCAACATCCAAGTTTATTAAAACACATGAACATTGCGAAAATGGACCGCAATTTTTCATATTAACATCAAAATCAGAATAACAGATGTGACTTTCGACTTTCAAGCAAAAGAAATGGGAAATTAATTATAGGGGCAACCAATCTGACAACCCCATTGCATTAAACCAGATGGATAAGTGAACCCAGCTCAAAGTTTTGAAGAAATCGCTAATGGCGGCGATAAAATCAGAAGCAAAGAGCAACAGAACCACTTACTTATTGATCTGAGCAATGGCGCCATCGAAAAAGATGACATCAGTGTCACAAGATCCTTCAAGCGCGTATTATCTCGCTAACTTCAAGTGATCTTGCAAGCCCACCAACAAATTTCTTATTAGAAAATCCTCGTGTTGTTATTTTTTTAACTGAGAATTGAATTAGAGGGGCGTTGTATGGAATGCGGTCATCGTTTCCTATCTTCTTCAGAGTTGTGTCAACACGTAGTAGGAACTTCGAAACGCCTTTCCATATCGTCTCATGGAAGTAACTCATCCCTGCTCTCATTTCATCCTCCACCATTTCGAAAACTATGAAACGACTGTGCCGGGTTAGCTTGGCTCGTTCCTGACCCGGTGATGACAGGGGGAGAATTTCACGATCAAAACCCCTAATTTTCCACCACGAACTTGCGACCAAATCTACCGTGCTAGGCGATGCAATATCCATCAAAGTGATATAAAGGAGAAGGAACATATCGGAAAAGAGGCGACCTAATGTGAACTACCCAGCCCTACCCACATTAAACATCACCAAATCAAATCTGAAGGGCACCTCGAAATTCATTGGATGGTAACCTAATCTGCAGAAGGGGGATGATAGGGCGTCCTCCGGACCGTCCTCCGCTCAGCATCACTCCCGATCGCGCACCAGTTTAGATGCCTTCATAGCCCCTCACATCGCGCGCCGCTGCTCCCGCCTCCTCTCGCCAACCCCTCGTCACGAAACATGGAATCTCGAGTGATAGGGCATCCTCATCACGAAATATCGAAGGCGAACAATGATAGAGAAGAGGGATGATTCTGTGGAATAATTGGGAGGAAGCGAAGAGCCTGCAGAGGGATGAATCCGTGGGAAAATCGTGATTGGTGTAAAAGAAAAAATTGTATACCGGTGTGAAAGCAAAATCGTAATATGAAGAAAAGATTTTTACAATGCTGACGTGGCAGTACGAGAAAGAAGAGGAAGGAAATATCATCCAAAACCTGTCATCCATGATGTTAATATCATGGGCCTCGATATGCCCATTAGAAAAGTGCGCATATCCCCGTCATCAATTGATTGGTCAATCAGTTGAACTTCGTAGGAATTCAGTTTTCAAATCACACGTTTTTCATACATATTTATTTAGAAAATAATATTGCCATTATTTTACAAAGTACCCATCAAATAATATTGTAATTATAACTCAACCCTTCATTTATCAGTGACACGAATGAGTTTGGGGTTTTTATTCTTACGTATCCATGACACTGACAACACAACAACATATCCAATACCTTAAAGTTCCAACAGCACGAACATGCCTTATTATTATCCAAACCAAATGTTCGTGAACTAATGATTCCAATTAGAACTCAAACCTTCTTGTATCACTGACATAAGCACAAACCCTAGCCTCCTTGTAAACTTTCCCCGGTCGGCAAAAATAGCCTTTACTTGGAGCACAGTGGATATCCTCTGTGCAAATGCACAGACCCTCCAATGCACATCCTTCTTTGACAATCGTCACATTGCCCTTCAAACCAAGTATTTTATTCGTCCACTCGCTCGAGAATAGTCCTGAGGGATCATATTTCTCCTTAACCTTCAAGAACTCATGCGCATTCTTATACTTCTTGATCACCCCGTCGAACGCTATGTTCCTGTTCTTCCCCCAATGTGGCAACGCATTGTACTTAAACAACGCCATTTGCTCTATTTCTTCGATGTAATCTTCGAAGAGACGTGGTGTTAGGGGGTCTTTGCTTCTGTAGTAAGTCAGGTCAAAGTCTAAACCCTCAACTTCTTTGCCTAAGTAGGCTTTTGATGCTGTAACGTAACGCATAAGAATACCGTTGTAGAGTTCGAGGCCGCATAAAGACAATGGTTGGATTTTAATGAGGGCTTTGACGTCGTTGATGAAATCCTTGACACGTGCGAGAGGAATGGTGAAGCTTGTTTGGTGAAGAATTGTCCTTTTATGCGTGGGTCCCATGCATAAGCCGTGTTAAGCTCATCTAGATGACTATCGAGACATGTTCCCGACGACATCAGTCGACTATGGTCTCCGATCACCGGGTACCCCGTGAAATTGGCACCTGTGTTTTTATTTCCGGTGATGTAAATTTTTTGGGAAGATAAAAATGTATATATTAACACAATCACAACATGTTACATAATTTTGTGGTAGATTTTTTACGAGATTAATCAGGCAAACACACACGTTATACTAATGGCGGAATATCAGAAATACCCTTATAGGGCTAAACCACTTCAAAAATACCCTTCCCCAAAATAATTATTAAATCCGAAAAAAAAAACTGAAGAAAAGACAAACTTGCCCTTAATGTTCGAACGTGGAAAAATGGAAGTTCGGCAGTTTTTCGACGTGAAAAACTGCTGAAAACGAGAAAGCCGAACAATTTTTCGCCGTGAAACCTGTTTAAAAGTTTATAGCAAGAAAGAAATAAGTGATTTCGAACTTGAGAGGGATCGATTTGAAGTTGGTGAGAAGGAAAATGGCTAGAATCAGCAGCATCACTGGCGAAGAGAGCACGAGTCAATCTTCAATGGCGTCAATAAGTGTAATTAGTTCGATTTCTAGGGTTTTGCAAGCTTTCGAGTCACAAAATGGTTTATTGATTTGAAATGGGTGAGTGTCAGTGTCAGTGAGTCGGTTAGGTCGCAAGGGTCGCAGGAGTTGCATGAACATCTTCGACTCCGTGAGTCGGTTGAGTAGCAAGGGTCGCAGGAGTTGCATGACCATATTCGATTCAGTGAGTCGGTTGTCTCAGTGATTGGATGGGTCGCAATGGTCGTTTGAGGGGCGTGGGTCGGTTGAGTGTCGCAGAGTGTCTGAGGGTCGTTTGAGTCGCATGGGTCACACGTGTCGGTTGAGTCGCACGGGTCGGTTGAGTCGCATTGGTCGCGTAGGTCGGTAGAAGTATAATGTATTCGTAATTGGTCATTTTGCAGGTGGCGCTAAAGCCAAAATTTGTGTATGAATTCAAGCACATGGACAGAATTCCAAAGATCACGACCCAGTGTTATCCTCACGAGACAATAAGGACGCTGAGAGGAATCTTAAATGAACAGGAGTGGCATTACTTCGAGAAGGAGTCACAATTTAGGCATTTATTCCACTTACAATGTGACTCCACATTGACGAAGGTTCAAATGTCTGTACTACTAAATCACTCCGTGATTATACGGGACAATACAGAGTTGTGGTTCGTCATAAACGACATTCCCATCCGGTACTCTATAGTGGAGCACGCTCTAATTTCCGGATTGAAATGCGGACCATATCCCATAGGATGGGAGTCCATGATGGGTGTCACATTCAGGCGGAAGCATTTCGGCCGTGGAAAGGTGACCCCCGAACAAGTCAGTGAAAAGCTTGTGAAGGCGAAGAATTCCGACGCCCGGAAGAGGTTTGCAACTTTGATGTTGTTGGCGCAAGTTATGGCTCACAAGCCTTCAGCAGAAAACTCTATCAGCCATGATCTCATTGACATGGTTGATGACTTGAAATTTTGTGAAGGCTTTCCATGGGGCGTTACACATTCGAGATGATTGTGGATACTTGCCGCAAGCACGTCAGCGGGGAATCACCGAAACCAAAATGGTATTGTGGCGGTTTCATGATCCCACTAATGGTAAGTTGTATATATTATTCGAATAACTTGAATGTTTTCGTACTTTTTGCATTCTTATCATTTTGTTTTAATGTTTCAGTTACTTCCATTTGAAACCATCCTTAGTTTGGGCGGAAATGGATGATATGTTGAGGTTGTGGATGCGCATCGATCCTGCCCAAGAATGTGCAAGAAGATGGTGAAATCCGATTTTAACCCGAAGTATGTAGATGTGATAAGGCAGATTGGAGATTCTAAGGTAACAATTACACAGGGTTCACAAGGGAAACAAGGGTCACAGAGGGTAATAATGGTTATGTTTTGTTTTTCAGGATATTCTAAGTATTCTTCGTGCTGAACACGAAGAGGAAGCTTTAACACTTGAGAAGAAATTAATAGGGGAAATAAGGAAGCCGGTGAAGAGAATCATCAACGCCGTAAGAGACCTTCTAAGGGATGTCGGGATTCATGTGCCTAATCCAAAATCAAAGGCTGCCGACCGAAACCCAATCTTCCGACACTGTTGGTGATTTTGCTTTTGAATTCCTTCGACGTCCAAATCCAGTGTCAAGAAACCTTGCTCCTGATGGAGTTCCACCAAGTAAGTAATATTTAGTGAAAAGGTCATTTGAGTGTCAATTTCCATCGAGACATATAAGTCGTAGGGTCGCATAAGCCGTAAGGTCGTTAGAGTCGTAGGGTCGCATAAGCCGCAGGGTCGTTAGAGTCGCGTGGGTCCCATGGGTTTCATATGTCGCATGTGTCACTGGGTCGCTAAAGTCGAATGGGTCGCATGGATGGCATAGGTCGCATGGGTCGCATAGGTCGCATGGGTCGCATGGGCCGCATTGGTCCCATTGGTCGCATGGGGAATAGGTCGCATGGGTCGCATTGGTCGCCATATGTTTAATGAGGTAAATTTTATGCAGGTGCTGGACCTTTATCGAAAAGAGCAAGAACAATGCGAGGGAGAGGGCGAAAGAAAGATGCTGGTGGAGTCCAAGACGCGAAAAGAATATTGTTCAAGAACCCGAAAAAACGGTGGTTCAAGAACCTAAGGAGTTTGTGTGGAATCCTAGAGGATTAGTAAAGGGCTTGATAAGCCGATTTCCTACGTTCACTGATGCTAGCGGTGAAAAGTTGACTAAGCTATATTGGTTCCTGAAGGCACCTCGACATGATCGGTGGTGGGAATCTGAGCTAAATATTCCCCGGGGGCCAAAGTTTTGGGAGATTATATTAAAGGCCAACGCATGGCTTGAAGATGAAGTAAGTTTTTACCCTTAGTCTCACAAAGTTTTGTGTCATATGTATTCCTGTGTGTAAATTTTTTTTTTGCAGCAATTGGATGAGTCGTTGATGGAGCTGTCTTCTCGCTTGGCATTGGATCCCAGCACGAATCAGAATTATTACGTTTGTCTTGTTGCTTTCATGCAGACGCTCTCGATGTGGATGTACGAGGATATGGAAACTTTGCCATAAAAGCTTAGTGAGTTTTTGAACGCCAAGGCACCAATTAGTGATTATGAAGGTTTTGTCTCGGTTCTAAACATTCCATCGGACAAAAATCGATGGGTAGGATGTCATTGGGTAGCCATCAAAGCGGATTTCAAAACCCGATGCCTCACGGTATACGACTGCCAGATAAAGCTTAAGGAAACGCATATCGATCCGGTGATTGAGAAGATAAGAAAAGCTGTCCCTAAGATGCTCATTCTTGGAGGGTTTCCTTCTTTGGCTTCTGGAGAAGATGAATGGAGGTATGTGTATTATGAAGGTCTGCCACAGAACCAAAGCGGGGATGACTGTGGTGTTTTCTCCTATAAATTCATAGAAGTCTCGTTATAAAATGATAGGAATCTGTTTCGCTTTATTTGCGACGACAAGGTTACTTCCATGCGTGAGAAGATGGCGGCTGATATATATAGTAATAGAGAATGTACCATTGAACCCGAAGACTAACTTGATATTTGGTACATTTTTTTTTTGGACTGGTAGATGTGAACATTTGGTACATTGTTTTTTTAAATATTTGGTACATTGTTTTTTTTTCTAATATTTGGTACAAGGGTTAGAGAGCTTCATACGACCTGATAACACGTAATCCGTTGTAGTTTTTATATCATTCTTAGGTCTAGCTTAGATTAGATTATTTGTGTTAGTATCCATTGTTGTTTAGCTCTTCTAGTACTTGTCTCTAGGTTTGCTCGAGGACGAGCAAAAGGTTAAGTCTGGGGGAGTTTGATAACACGTAATCCGTTGTAGTTTTTATATCATTCTTAGGTATAGTTTAGAGTAGATTATTGAGATTTCATTCATTTATCGTGTTTATTCGAGGCCTTCATCTACATTTCGTGTTTCGTGTAGGAAACGAAGACATGAGGAGAAACACGAGAGATTACGGCAATCTAACCCCGAAAACGTAGTTGAAGGACAAAGTTCAACTT
>CM071861.1:9685472-9713567 GCA_036759665.1 Gynandropsis gynandra
CCAATTAGAGGAACCGTGCTGCCTATTGTAGTGCTTCGGGCGAGTGTTGGTAGCAAGTGCAGTGACCGGCGGCGTGAATTGCAGCGTCAAGGATTGGAGGAGTTTGGCTTCATGACTGAGGAGTTTTTCATGAAGTTCCTCAATCGGAATGATGATGTCTCGAGCATTCACCGCATCGACAATTGGCTTGTAGTCTTCCGGGAGTCCATCGAGGATGTATTGGAGTAAATCTTCGGCATCAAGTGGCTTTCCGAGAAGCGTTAATTCATCCGCTTTGTTGATGATGGTGCGCATGTAATCGTCTACGGTTTGAGATCTTTTTGAACTCCGCTTGAGTTGTTCCTTGAGTTGAAGGATATGCCCCCTTGATGCCTTGCCATACGTTTGAGCAAGGAGGAGCCCCGCCTCTCGATTAGAGGAACCGTGCTGCCTATTGTAGTGCTTCGGGCGAGTGTTGGTAGCAAGTGCAGTGACAGGCGGCGTGGAGCCACGCCTCTCGCACGGATGAGACGCGAGCGACCATCGGCTGTAGTGGAGGAGAGATCGTTCCAAGGATTGCCTAGAACAAGAGACGATCTTGCTGTTTGTAGGGGGCAAACGTCGGATTTGGAATAGCAATGCCTTCGACGAGGAGGGTAGCATTTGGGATGACGGAATCCGGTTGGATAAAACAATCCAACCGATGGCCTTCGAGTAGAGCACAGATTTGAATACTCCAAATCAAGTAGTTGGAGGAGGTGAGTTTGGTCACGTTCGACATATTGACCGTGAGAAGAGTGCCATTAGGTTCATTGGGGTTGAACGCCGGAGTGACGTCGGTAGCGGATGAATTTGCCATGATTAGGGTTGGTCGGTGCGACGGCTGAAAGGAAGAGACGAAGTGGCCGACGGCTGAACGTGGGACGGCAAGCGAACGGCTGAAAAGGATGGCGTGCGTCGAGCGAACGGCTGAAAGGATGGCGTGCGTGGGACGTCAGGCGAACGGAGCAGAACGGCTGAGGCTGAGGCTGACTGCGGCCGAAAGGGGGGTTACGAAGGGTTGAGCGGCGCCGGAAAGTGAGGCTAGAAGTGACCGACGGCGGCTAGAAGTGACCGACGGCGGCGGAAAAGGGTAATTGGTTTTGAATGGGTAGGCGGCGCCGAGATAAAGTTTTTAGGGTTGGCCGGTGGAAAAAAAAATTTAGACGTAGGTCTTTTAGGGCTCTCATACCATATGAATGGTATGATTGTGTCTTATTTCAATAATCGAATGAGTATAAGATGTATAAATAGATAAAAGAGGTAGAAAACGTAGAAAACCCTAATAAATGAGAAATTACATAAATGTCCCTACTTCTTATACTCGCTGCCGTTGTCTGTACGAAAAACTCTCAGTTTCCGCCCACTCTTGCCTTCTACAACCGCCTGCCAACGCTTGATGGCCTCTGGTGCACTCCCTTGTCAGCTAGGACGACAACCCACATGAAACGGGTGGCATCGTCCACCAACAACAAGAAGTAGCGTTTACCTCCTGGTGTTACCGGCGTGATAGGACCACATAGATCTCCATGGACGAGATCGAGTGGTGCCACAACGCGGTATTTGGCCTCCTTTGGAAAACCACCTCGCCGATGCTTCGTGATGACGCAAGTGTCACACAACTGCTTCACGTGCTCCAACAGCGGAAGGCCTTTGACCAGGCCATGTTGCCCCATCTTCTCTAAGGCGTCAAAGCTGATGTGCCCAAACCGATCATGCCAACGCCAAGCATCATCGCCATGACGCGCAGCAAGAAAAATCGGTTGAGAAATCTTCAATAAAAGGACGTACAAGCGATTTCGGCCGTGTGAGACTTTCGCCAAAAGACGTTGTTGATCCCAGATCCGCAACACTCTATCTTCAATCTCCACGTGCAACCCGTTCTCATCGAGCTGGCCAATGCTGATGATTGAGTTCCTCAGGCACGGGATATAGTAGACCCATGTGAGCACCTTGTGCTCCCCATCTCTACCTGCAAAAAAGATTGTACCACAACCTCTGATGTCAACAATAGAGCCATCACCAAACTTCACCGTGCCTACCACCGTCTGATCCAGTTCAACGAAGACGTCGCTACGACCCGTCATATGATTTGTGGCCCCTGTGTCCAAGTATCAACCCTCCATACTATCTTCGTCGACACTAGTACCAAGGAACGCTTAAGCACATGGTTCCTTGATACGGAGTGGTGCTGGTGCCTCCGATTTGGTGACTTCGCAGATCTGCGCCATGAGAAGCGCCGGTTGGTCCATGGTGTCCTCCACTTGAACCAGATTCACCTGCTCCTTCTTGGGCTTGCGACAATCCCTTGCCCAATGACCACGACGCCCGCAGTTGTAGCACTTGTCATTCCCCGAATTGGTACCATTGTCGCCGCCTTTCTTGTGTGACCTGCGAGGCTGGTGGTTGTTCACGTTCCATGCACATGCCGACTTGGAGCCCCGCTCCTTGGTACGTGCGGTCCACTACTCCTCAGTGAGATAGAGCTTGCCCCCCACGCCCTGCATGGTGGTCTCTTGCTCATACCGCTCCTCCGCCACCTTTAACTTCCCGGTAACCTCTTCCATAGAAACCGTTGATAAATCAAGCAGCGTTTCTATTGAAAGAGCGATCTGAGAAAACCGGGGAGGAACTGCGCGCAGGTACTTCGCCACGACTTTGTGCGCAGGTTCAGGATCACCAAGGGTAGCAAGTTGATTTACTAACCCATTTAGCCGCATGGAAAAATCGTCCACCGTCTCGCCATCGAGAAACGCAATATTCTCGTATTGCTTCCTCACTTCTGAGCGCTGGCCTGACGCGTCCGGTCCGAGCCGACACGCATCTCCGCAGTAGCATCCCAAGCGACCTTTGCACTCTCCTTCACCGCGAGTGTGGAGATCATCTCGGGTGGTACACCTCGCAAGATTGCCTCTAACGCCATCTGATCCTCCTGCTCGTCGGTTGTGCCATCCTCGACAGCTTCCCATAACAATCGTACACGAACCAACACCTTCATGTGCAGCGACCACTCTCCATAGTTCATCTTCGTGAGCATGGGAAACAGCGCACTACCCACCTCCTTGATCTCCCTCCACGGAAACACCACCACCTCGCGCCCACCGTTATCACGATCATCACGGTGTCGTGGTCTCTCACGTGGTGGTTGGGAGCGATGCCTCACTCCTTCACGTCGCGGACTGCGAGATTGACCTTGAGTAGAACCCTACATCTCTCAAACTCTCGAACCAAGAGGCTCTGATACCAAATGTTAGATTTTACCCTTTAGAGAGAATGAAAGACTCGGAAAAGAAAGGATTTGGTACTGCAAATTGTTGTAGTTTTTTTTTATAAACTCATATTTACATAAGAGTTAACGATAATTAAATGCTACAAAATCCTAAAATTACACAAATATACTAAATACAAAAAATGACCAAAATACACTGAATACATGTATTGACCTATAACCCAAAGTGCATATATTAACGCATGGTGGATATCTACAGAATCGTGCACGATTCATCCAACATGTTGGATATCTACAGAAGTCCCATATGAAATACCAAACATATTTATAGATCATAAAATTTCCAACATCAATCACAGCCACCGGATGCTCTAATTCGGAGCTCCGACCCTTCTTCCACTGTAAGCAAACTCTACACGGTACCCTCTCCCCTCGCTCGTCTCTTCGCTTCTGGAATCTGCCTATCATCTTCGGTTTGTGTTCGATTTTCTTCTCACGGATCTTAATTTATTTCATCTTCGATTCTGTTCTTCTCTTGTTTTCTCCACTAGAGGAGATCTCATCAAAGGATTTCGAATCAAGTTATTCGATTGCAAATTTTCTGTTTGTTTTCTTGGAAATTATTCATCGCCCATAAGCACGGTGAGGGTTTTCCTGTGATTTCGCAATTCTGAGTTCATCTTAGTATGTTAAAAATAGGGTTTTGATTCGACCCATTACTGTAAAGTTCTCGAATCCTAACAGTAGTTGCGGCAAGTTGTCTCGTTCAATGTGCAGAGAGAAAATAATGCGGTGATATCTGATTGCTCCATTTGGCGCTCTGAGTTTTTCACATTATCTATGGTTACGGTATTTTAGATCTGATTCGAAATTGGTTGACATCTGTTGCAGTGTTTCGGTTCCGGAAGCATTGTTTAGAAAATGACACAAAAGGGTTTGATATATAGCTTTGTTGCCAAAGGAACAGTTGTTCTCGCTGAACATACGTCTTATTCGGGTAACTTTAGCACCGTTGCTGTTCAATGCCTACAGAAGCTACCTAGAAATAGCAGCAAGTATACTTATTCGTGTGACGGTCACACATTTAACTTCCTTGTTGACAATGGCTTCAGTAAGTTTCTTTGTTCATGTGTTCCAATTATAAACGTGATGATTAGTGATTGATGATGCCTGTGGTTTTTGGCATCCCAGTATTTCTTGTGGTTGCTGATGAATCCACGGGAAGGAGTGTTCCTTTCGTGTTTCTTGAACGAGTGAAGGAAGAATTTAAAGAGCGATATGGTGCAAGTATAAAGGATGATGAGCGACACCCTCTTGCATATGATGAGGACGATGATGATCTGTTTGGGGATCGATTCAGCATTGCATACAATCTAGACAGGGAGTTCGGGTTTGTTGTTTTTTTTTATGTGAGATCAATTTGGATCTGCTTTGCAGCACATTGGCTTTCAATTTGTGGTTTTTTGTTTGTAACTATAGGCCTAGACTTAAGGAGCACATGGAGTATTGTATGAACCATCCAGAGGAAATGAGTAAGCTTTCAAAATTGAAGGGCCAAATTACTGAGGTCAAGGGGATCATGATGGACAACATCGAGAAGGTATGCTTTTGTAATTGTCCGAAAAGGCGCAACAGTTCTGATCATTTTAATCTTAAATTGCAGCCATAGTCTCCTGGGGCATATTCGATTTGGTGCGATTGCACTTCTTTTGCATGGTATATCATGTGAATTCTTGTAAAAAGGCTGAAATAATGATTATAAAGCAAAGCAATAAGTAAGAGTTAGTTGACTTAAATCGACACCAATGTTCTATAATGGTAGTTAGGCTTGCTTAAACTGACAGTTGCTTCCTCTTGTTATATCATTCAATGATGAATCTAAACCAGATAAAGTTGTAACATGTGTTGATTTTACTTGAACCTGTTGAACTTATCTGGTGTACTGGAGGATCTAAATAATTTTTTTCTTCATGCAATTTAATGACTAATTTATTTTAGATTATCAATGACTCTTAAATAGGACCTTATCTTTTATTTTTTTAAAGTCCTCAAACGAAAAATCATGCAATAGTCATTCTTGCAACTTTGTGTTGCGGCTTTTGCGGTTGTTTCGGTATATGAATCCACCAGATGATAATAGAGTAACTTAACGTTCTGCTGTCATAGGTTCTAGACAGGGGAGAGAAGATCGAACTTCTGGTTGACAAAACAGAAAACCTGCAGTTCCAGGTACATTTATTTGTAACCTTATGTTTTTCATAGCATTCATAGATGCGGACGGCTTTACAATGTGATCTGATAACGGTTTTTGTCATGACAGGCGGATAGCTTTCAGAGGCAAGGACGGCAGCTAAGGCGGAAGATGTGGCTGCAGAACCTCCAAATGAAGCTAATGGTCGGAGGAGCAGTGTTTTCATTCATTATCATCCTGTGGGTTATTGCTTGCGGTGGCTTCAAATGCTCATGATGTGTTAGTTCTTATAATACTTTGTATATACATCATGTTTGTACATGGGGAAGTCTTGGAACTAAGAAAAAGTTAGCCTTTGAATGCTAAACGCACTGTGTTTTCTCAGTCTCAGAAATCGTATATATTGTAGAGTGTATGGTAATTTGTTCTTTTTCTTACGAGATGTATAAAATTTTGGGTATTTCATTATTGCGTTGTATCTAAAATTGCTTTTGAATTTGACAAAATTTTCATTAGCATCATATTTCTTTGTTATTGCAACGACTTTTCTTGGGTATAATCCAAAATGGATATCTATTGGTTTAGTCCATTTATGGTTTGCCAATGACATTTTGGTTCTCTTATATCTTTCTCGAGTTTAACTTGGTCGTGATTATTGTTCCTCATGCAGAGAGAGAGAGAGAGAGAGCAACACATTAAATTTGATGTGTTTTGAATTCTCATCTTCGATATAATATTTATATGAATCGAAATTCGCGGTAAAGAGATGTATGGATTGCGTTTATGGTTATTTTAATTATATACAAATCCAGCAAATGGATAAGAAAAAGCAAAGCTTAAAGGCAAAGGCGTAAAGGCAGGTAAAGAAAGAACACGTCGTCATCGTTGTCTTGTGTAATTATGCTGTTGTGGAATCATTTATTCATCATTGAATATCTACAAATAAAATTATCCACAAAGAAATAATTTATACTCAAGACAAATATTTCATAATGAACAATTGATATACCTTTTATTTTGTTAACGAACAATATTTTTAGAAAATTATAAAAAATGGAATTATTAAATAAAATAATCAAAATCCAAATTTCACTTATAATAAAATTTTTAAATAATATTAATTTTTATAAAATTACAATATTATATATATATATAATAGTGGTGTATATATATATAACGGTAAAAAAGGAAACTTATCTATAGGCGAATAAAACAGGAAATAAATTTTATCGATCAAAGGCAGCATTTACTATACACCGTGATTACCAAAATCTAAAAAAAATGTACATTTTCTGTAATCACTAAATCCCAAAAAAAAAGTGATAACCCCAAAATGTCTGTTAACTATTTTTCATATCATAATTTAAATCTAGAAATTAGTGATTAATAAGTCATCTTTTGATATAAAGCTTATTTTAATCCTTGATGACGGATTATTTTCTAATCTACTTCTTTCTGCAGATTCTTTATCTAACTTCTTCATTTTTCTTACGTAAAAAGGATTACAAAATTAGTGAATGTAATCATTACTTAATTTTAAATAAAAATATTAAGTGGAAGCATAGATTTACATTAAATGGAATTTTAATTATTGGCGTGATCCTCTTTTTCCCCCTCCTACAAACGCTCCTTTTGATGATGATCTCTTCCCCATTTCTTCATTCTCACACTTCTTCCCTCTCCTCCATGCTGTCTCTCTCCCCATTTCTTCTTCTACTTCTTCCAGTGTAGATTCGATTTCATTTTCTTCAATCTCTTGTCCTCCAAAATCACAGAAAAAATGGGTAATTGCTTCCCCAGCTCCACAAAATCCACCGCTGAGATTGCTCCCTTCGACTGCAATAGACTCACTACCACCGGATCCGCCACCTCCGACGCCTCATCAGCCGCAGCTTTCGGTGGCGTACCCACACGGGTCTCCGCCCCGAAACGCCTCGGCGCCGCCGTCGTTGCGACAGCTTCAGAGAACGCCATCGGAACCGCCACCGTCAGATTATCCGGCCCGACGAACAGTCTTGTCACATCTTATGTTCGTTACACGCTTCTTCACAAGAGGGTTCCTCTTAGATTCGTTCCGTCGGATGATCAGAAGCCGACAATCCAATTCGGGTCGGAGACGGTGTCGGGATCCAAGGAGATTTTGCTCAGGTTCATTGAGGAGAAGTTCCCGGAACCGAGGTTGATGATGGGGAAGTACAATTTGGAGGGTTTCGACGATTCGACGCCTTTGATAGTGATAATTACTTGGTTGCAGCATAAGAGCATGGTGTGGCACGTGGAGAGGATGGCGAGGTGGGCGGAGGATCTGGCGGCGCGTGGAGGGAGAAAGGCGGTGGATCCATCGGTGGGAACGCCGAGGATGGAGATGAGGAAGTTCGGGAAGAGCTATTCGCAGCTTCAGGAGATGATGCTTGAGCATGCTCAAATGGAGGAGAGAATCATTTTCCCTATTCTCGAAGCGGTCGATCGAGGTAAAACTTTGTCTAAACCTTTTCTTCACGATTTTGACCAGTTTTGCAATAGTCTTATATATCTAGTCAATATTCGTTGATGTATCTCAATTTGGATTCTCTTTAGCATCCTCTGTCTTCCATTTTCGGTGACAAGTGGATGTTCTGTTTTCACTGAAAAGCAACACAATGTCTCTTTGTGGTTTGGTTTCGGTTCTATACATACGTCTCGAGTGTCTTTTTATGTGTATATGGACATCGGCCTCGAATGTTATTTATGTAATGAAATGCCACAATGCAGGGCTGTGTAAATCTGCGAATGAGGAACATGGAAGAGAACTGCCGATCATGAATGGCATCAAAGAAGACATCAAATCCATTGGAGTCTTGGACTCGGGAACCTCTGCATGTTCAGAAGCTCTCTTCAGTCTTGTTTCCCGTCTCAATGCATTGCAGGTAAATTGTGCTAATAGTAATAATTTCTTCCTACATGAGGCTTATTATATACCAGAATTAGCACGTAAAACTCAACATGTTTGAACAGGAGAGGTGTAAAGCGCACTTTGAGGAGGAAGAGAAGGATTTGTTACCATTAATGGAAGCAGCAGAATTGGGAAAAGAGGAGCAGAAGAAATTATTGAACCAAAGTTTCGAAATGATGAGAGGGACTTATTCCCATTTGTTCGATTTCTTGCTCGAGGGACTGCTGCCTCAGGAAGCAATGCAATATCTGGACGTGATCATGAAGTTTGGCGATCCAAATCTGATATCCTCCATCCTTTGTAGAAACATTGAGTAAGATCTTGTTGTGGTTGTGTATTTGCAAGGGTTCTTCTTGTAAATATAGGTGAGCTCAATTTTTCGTTTCCTGCAGTAGAAAATCGTAAAATTCTTCCATTTGTTTTGCTCAAATCTAGTTAATTAATTTTTTTCCATTTAAGATTTGATTTTTTTCATTATTTTTTATCCTACAGGCTACAGTGAAATAAAATATTTTCTTACAAATTATTTAATGATAATATTGAAATTTGATTGCTTGGTCAAGAATGAAAAAGATTAAATTATTATTATTATTACTAGATGATTACCCGTCTAATGCGCGGAGAGATTTCAAATTCTAAACAAATGAATTGATTGATTTTAGAAATATATATAATTTTATATTAATCGGTTTTAAAAATATATCTAAAATCAGAATTTAACCTATTATAATAAATTTCATGTCATTTAAAAAAAATATTTGATAGTCATGATAATGTTGATAATCACGTTATTTCAAAGGAAGAGTAATCTATGAACAGTTCATGTGGTCACCATCACAATCTTTAGATTGAAAATTTAATGAGTTGGTTTAAATTTGACCATTGAACCACATATATTAAAAAAATTGGGTTATATTTATATTTATTAAAATTTTAATATTAATGTTTTCTCACAAATTTAAATTTTATGGTTCTTTTAAAATTGTAATTTTAATATATCAAATTAATTAAATATTTTTTTTTACTAAAGTTATAAAAAACATTTATTTTTTTAAATAAGATCTATATTATTATTAGATATAAGAAAATTTTAATTTAATTTAATTTTTTATATTTTAATATGTAAATATTTTATATTAATATACATTTTAAAAATTTCACTTTGAATTTATTTAAAAAAATTATAAGTTATTAAATACTCAATTATATTTTTTCGATTTACTACTTTTCTATTAGAATATTAATATATTATTCATTTTTAATAAATTAAAAAATATATATATTGAAGGAAAAGATTAATAAAAGATATGTTTAATATAAATTATTGGTAGAAAAACTTTACTGTTCTCTTTTTCTTTGTTCCATCTCCATTGTGGAGTCTCTTCTTTTCTCTTCCCTTCACTCAACTTCACTCTTCTCTCCTTCCATCTCATTTCCTCATCTCTCTTTGCTTCCTGCATCTATTTTCGTTGTCTCCACCGCCTAGGCCTCATCGACACGTCTTCCATTTGGGTCGATTCGGTGTGTTGTTTCTAATAAACATAAAGATCCGCATGGTTATTAAACCGGAGTTTGGAGCTTGAATCGAGGACTCTACATTACTAAACCAGGAACTCCAACCAAACCGGAACTCTGATTGAACCAAACCGGAATTTTAACCTAAGCACATGCTTCTTCTTCACCCGGTAGATGCTTCTTAGGCGGCAGAGTCTTCTTCATCTTGCTTCTTCTTCTTGAACCTGAAATCCCCAACGGCCGATTATAAGAAAATCAATTCTGTTGTATTCTTGAGTTATCTTGAAATCTAATTCAATATTTGGCTCAAGAATTAGCTAGTTCCTTTGGCTATAAATTCAGTAACGATTCCTTGTTTTCTGTTTATGGAGAATTAATCCA
Organism: Gynandropsis gynandra; assembly: GCA_036759665.1. Lineage (NCBI taxonomy): Eukaryota > Viridiplantae > Streptophyta > Magnoliopsida > Brassicales > Cleomaceae > Gynandropsis > Gynandropsis gynandra. The sequence continues at coordinate 9,695,739 of CM071861.1, forward strand.
GAAATATTTTTCAGTTCTTCTCATTCAATTTTCGTTGTTTCCTTCTCAAATTTCTTGAATTTCACATGGTATCAGAGCTCCAGATCAGGGATATCTCTTGATCATGGATATTTCGAATCTCTTTCCTTTCCCAGTATACATTAACATCTCAAATTTCGTTACTATAAAGCTAAATGATACAAATTTCTTGTTTTGGAAGACTCAAATTGAGTCACTGCTTCGAAGCCAGAAGCTCACAGGATCCATCGAACTGAAGGATGGAAGTTCGACTTAAACGCCCAATCCAGTCTACGGTTCGTGGTTACAGACGGACCAACTTATCAAGTCGTGGATTATAGGTACACTCTTTGAGGAAGTTTTTAGTCATATTATCAGTATGGATTCAACAATTAGTGTCTGGGAGTCTCTCATTAATCACTATAACCAAAGGTCAGTGGCAAGAGAATTTGACCTTCTTGCATCGTTGCAAATGCTCACAAAGGATGGAAAGACGATGCAAGAGTATCTTGCACAGTTTAAGGCCATTTGTGATAAGCTGAATTCAATAGGAAAGCCAATACCCGAACCTATGAAAATTTTCAAACATCCATGCACAAAGCCTTTACAACTGTTATACAAACATCCATGCACAAACCTCCCTTTCCAACTTATGAGGATGTTGTTTCGCAGCTCAGTAGCTTAATCTTGAATCATAATTCTATGCCCTACACTAATGTTACACATCATCAAGCATTTTCTGTGGATTCACAGCCTGTGTTCAATGCTCAATTTTCTGGTTATGGTTGAGGTAATTTCAGGAGCTACAATCGTCCCAATTTTAGAGGGAATAACAGAGGCTATACAACAAGGGGAAGAGGTTTTTCTCAACAAGTTGCATCTTCTGCAAATGCTGGAAACATAATACAGCAGGGTAATGGTTCTAATAGTGCTAATGTTCATAATAATTCTACTGCAAGAATTGTATGTCAGATCTGTAGGAAGTCGGGACATGATGCTCTGCATTGCTGGAATCGATTCAACAATGCATATTAAGGCAATGACATACCCCAAGCCTTGAGTGCAGTAAACATATAACAAGCATCACCAACTAAATGGTTTCCAGATTCGGGAGCAACAGCTCATATTACACAAACACCACAAAGTCTCCAGCAATCCATACCTTACAATGTATCAGAAAACATCATGGTGGGCGATGGTTCTTTTCTCCCTATTTCTCATATGGGATCGACTTCTTTACAAACTGCCGAAGGTATACTCTCTGTTACTGATGTTCTTGTTGTTCCTTCTATCGTAAAATCATTACTTTCTGTATCTAAACTCACGCAAGATTACCCCTGTTATTTTTTATGCTAATGGGGTTTATGTGAAGGATTATGTAACAAAGAAGCTATTAATAAAGGGCAGTAAACGTGAAGGGATATATGTGCTTGAAAATCCAGATTTCAAAGCCTTCTACTCAAACAGGCAGTGCTCAGCAAGTCAAAGCATCTGGCATCAACGTTTGGGACATACAAATCACCAAATTTTAAATCATCTTAAAAACATTAAAGCTATCTCTGTTAGCAATTCAATAACCTCTCTTTGTGAATTTTGTCAATTAGCAAAAAGTTGTCGTCTTCCTTTTTATGCTTCAGATTTTTAGGCTACAAAACTCTTGCAACGTCTACATTGTGATCTCTGGGGTCCAGCACCTATTAATTCTATCCAAGGTTTCAAGTATTATGCCATTCTTATTGATAATTTTTCAAGGTTTTGCTGGTTCTACCCTTTGAAATATAAATCAGATTTCTTTGATGTTTTTGTTTCTTTTCAAAAATTGGTTGAAAACCAGTTTTCTTGCAAGATTAAAAGCCTTCAAACTAATGGTGGTGGTGAGTTTTGTAGTTCTATCTTTCAAAAGCATTTATCTGTCTGTGGAATTCAACATTTGATATCGTGTCCAGCAACTCCTGAGTAGAATGGTCTTGCTGAAAGAAAGCATAGACATATTGTTGAATTAGGACTTTCTATGCTATTTCCATCTAAAGCTCCCTTACAATACCGGGTTGAGGCATTTGCTACTGCAAATTATATTAGTAACCTTCTTCCTTCTATTCATTTACATAAAGATACACCTTATTCTATATTATTTCATAGGAATATAAATTATTCTGCTCTTTGTATGTTTGGGTGTTGTTGTTATCCATATTTAAGGTCGTTTACTCAAAATAAATTTGATCCAAGATCTCTAAAGTGTGTGTTTCTTGGTTACAGTGAAAAGCATAAGGGATATAGATGTTTATATCCTCCAACAGGAAGAGTATACATTACAAGACATGCTCTATTTGATGAGTTTTCTTTTCCTTTTCACACTTGTTACCACGAGTTGATACTCCTTTGTTGTAGGCTTGGAGGCAAAGTTATCAGTTTGATTCATCTACTCGTACATCTTCAGTTCCACTGTCTGTTTCATCTTCCGATAAATTCTCGGTTTCATGTTCTGCTCCAGCTGCCAGGTATCAAACTCCAATTACATCAATAAATAATTCTGACAGGTATCAAAATCCAATTGCATCAGTAAATAATTCTGATCCTACATCTTCTCTGTCTTTGCAATCTGCATCTTCTCTGCCTTTGCAATCTGGTAATACATCAGAAAATATTTCTGCACATTCTGAAAATTTTAATGCAGATTTGTCAAATCATTCTCATGCTAACATACATCCTATGGTAACCAGATTAAAATTTGGCATAGTTAAGCCAAATCCTCGCTATATTATGTTAACTACAACAAGTTCTCCTTCCGAACCAAAATCTATTGTTTCTGCTTTAAAACATGATGGTTGGAGACAAGCTATGGAATCTGAAATGGAGGCTTTAAAGTAAATCATACTTGGACACTGGTACCTCCAAAAAATGATATGAATATACTTGGTTATAAATGGGTTTTTAGAACTAAACTACATTCAGATGGTACATTGAATACTCTAAAAGCAAGATTAGTGGCTAAAGGTTTTGATCAAGAAGAAGATGTAGACTACATTGAAACCTTTCTTACCATTGATCAAGAAGAAGAAGGTCCAGTAGTTAAAACAGCTACTATAAGAACCGTTCTTACCATTGCTACTGTAAATCATTGGCACATTACACAACTTGATGTTAAAAATACCTTTTTACATGGTGATTTACACGAGATTGTTTTTATGAAACAACCACCTGGTTTTGTTGATCCTATTCATCCATCTTTTGTTTGGAAACTTCATAAGTCTTTGTATGGTCTTAAGCAATCACCGAGAGCTTGGTTTGATAAGTTTAGTTCTTTCTTAATAGAATTTGGTTTTGTTTGTAGTATATCAGATCCCTCTCTTTTTGTTTTCAATGATGGTAAGGATAAAATATATCTCTTATTATACGTCGATGATATGATTATTACAGGTAGCTCATTAACCTTACTTACTCATCTTATTGAAATGCTAAAAACTAAGTTTGCTATGAAAAATCTTGGATCGTTAGATTATTTTTTAGGTTTACAAACTGTTTTTCATTCAGATGGTCTATTTCTTCATCAACATAAATATACTATTGATCTATTAAACAAAGCTGGTATATTAGATTGTAAGCGTGCACCTACTCCTTTACCTTTAAAACTTTACCATAATAATAAAATTGTTTCTGAAAAGTTTAATGATCCAACATATTTTAGGATTTTAGCTGGTGGATTACAGTATCTAACTATCACAAGACCTGACATAAATTTTGCTGTAAATTTTGTATGTCAAAAGATGCATGATCCATCTAATGTTGATTTTGCTTTGCTTAAAAGGATTTTGAGATATCCTAAAGGAACAATACATTTTGGTTTGCATCTTCACTCTAAAAGTTCTCTTGATCTTTTGGCATTTAGTGACAGTGATTGGGCAGGTTGTAAAATTACAAGGCGATCAACTACAGGTTTTTGTACTTTTCTTGGCTCTAATCTTCTTTCTTAGTCAGCAAAGAGGCAGTCTACTGTCTCTCGATTCTCTACTGAGGCTGAGTATAGAGCTCTGGCTTCAACCATAGTTGAATTAACTTGGTTATCTTTTCTTCTAAGAGATCTTGGTATTCCACAATATATTCCTGTTTTATTATATTGTGATAATATCTCTGCCATTTATCTTACAGCTAATCCCATGTTTCATAGAAAATCTAAACATATTGAGCTAGATTATCATTTTGTGCGAGAAAAAGTTGCGCTAGGTTTGGTTGAGGTTAAGCATATTTCTAGTGAATTGCAGATTGAGGATATTTTTATCAAATCTTTGTCTAAAGATCAATTTATTTGTTTAAAGTCTAAACTGAATGTCGGATTTCCACCTGCCATCAATTTACAGGGGATAATAAACATAAAGATCCGCAGGGTTATTAAACCGAAGCTTGGAGCTTGAAACGAGGACTATACATTACTAAACCAGGAGCTCCAACCAAACCGGAACTCTGATTGAACCAAATCGGAATTTTAACCTAAGCACATGCTTCTTCTTCACCCGACAGATGCTTTTTAGGCGGCAGAGTCTTCTTCATTTTGCTTCTTCTTCTTGAACCTGAAATCCCAACGGCCGATTACAAGAAAATCAATTCTGTTATATTCTTGAGTTATCTTGAAATCTAATTCAAGATTTGGCTCAAGAATTAGCTAGTTCCTTTGGCTATAAATTCAGTAACGGTTCCTTGTTTTCTGTTAATGGAGAATTAATCCAGAAATATTTTTCAGTTCTTCTCATTCAATTTCCGTTGTTTCCTTCTCAAATTTCTTGAAATTCCACAGTTCCTTCGCTCGTTACTCTGTCTCATCGGCATCTCATTTGGTTGGGCCTCGTCGGCATGTCCTTTATCTGATCTCGTCGTAATCTCCTACGAAATGGGGTTCTAAGGCACGAATCTTCAATAAAAAAAGATAAAGGAGAATTTCGGGCCTCCTCCTATTTCGGCTTCTTCGTCGTCAATCGAACGCGTCTCTTAAGCTTTCAACTCCCAAACCTCTATGTCACATTCTTAAATTTGGCTTTCAACATAAATATATAGTAAGAATGATAAGCTCTGCATAGTAGAACTGGTTACATCATCAATCCAGATCCAAATTTGTCACATCTCTTACAAGCTTATGCATCTTTTTCTTCAGCTCCTTCTCCTTAGTCATCGTCGTCGGATCTGGTTCAAACACATCTGTCTTCGCCATTCGTCGTCCGATCTCCACCACCAAATCCTCTCCGATCAAAGCAAAACCACTTCTCACAAGCTTCTACATCTCCTTCGCCTTTACCATCACCGACGGATCCGATTCAAACACACCCATCTTCGCCATCCGCCGTCCGAACTCCACCACCGAACTCTCCCCGATCAAAGCAAAACCAAAACAAAAAAAATGAAACAGATTATGTTTACTAATGTATGTGAAATAGAAAGGACCATTCCATGTGAATAAATATTTATGGGAGAGAAGAGAACTTTCGGTCTTCTTTTTTTCTTCAATTTGACCTGTACCGACAGATCACGGGAGGGAGAGAGAGTAAAATTGATTTTAATTTAGATTTTTCTTTAAATAAATGGACATTACTGAGATAAAGGGTTGAAAAATGAAACCGGTTGAGGAGCCCTCTAAATTATCCAACTTCTAATATATAAATTTTTAGTATGAAAAAAACAAATGAATGGGGACAAAACGGTAAAAGTCTTCCACCTCCATGATTCCAAAATTCTAATATTAAAAAAAATTTGGATATGAGACAAAGCCCTAAACCCTTCATCATTCTGGCGGGAATTCAAAGAGGGAGAGAGAGAGAGAGGGAGAGAGAGAGAGAGAGAGGGAATGGGATCGGAATCCATGGCGCCGGCTCCGGAATGGGCATCGGAACCTTGCATCATGGGTATTGACGAAGCTGGGCGTGGTCCTGTTCTCGGTACTCTCCTTCTCCTTCTCGGTTTTATTCTTTTGCGACAATAAGGCAAAATTTGATCGATTTGGTTGGAAAAACTCATCAGGACCCATGGTGTATGGATGTTTGTACTGTCCGATCTCTTACCAGAGTACTCTAGCCTCTCTCAGTTTCGCAGGTAAAATTTCACTTGTTATACTGTCTTTCCCTTCCCGTTTATATAATCATAATCTTGTCGATGTTTAAGAAAGATAGCTGTCTTTATTCCATCATTGAAGTTCTTGAAGCACATAGTGAGCTTCGGTTATGTTGCAGACTCCAGCATTCGCAAATGAATATGTGTATTTGCTCTTTCACCCTTCATTTCGAGGGTGGTGGTGGCTTCGTTGATGCCTTCACGGAAGAACTCAATAATATACCATATAATACTGGTCAAAACGAGCTTTGCCGATGTGAAACGATAACTTTATTAACTTAGCGAGTATGTCTTGCAGAGTCTTAGGTAACAAGTTCTTGATTTGCTTACAAAATACAAATGTCACATAAGTGGTTGAATTTATCCTCCGAATAGGCAATACATCCGAGAGAGAGGGATCACAAAAAATGCATACAAACGTGGGTGAAAAACTCGTAAGCAAAGTTGTAACTCTAACATTTGTGGGAGATGCACTGTTAGAATATATTTGTAGAGGTCTAAGCTCGAATGCTCTCTCTGGTGGTAACGGGTGAGAACTTATTTGTGCATATATAGTAGTTTCAACTCACAGGAACTAAAGTTAAAATTAGTTTTGCATGGTTTCTTTTTTTTCATTTGTAGAAAATGTTGTTAGCCCTTCTGATGAATCTCTATTAGCACCGTAATTATTTTTAGCTTGTCCAATACCCTCCAATTGTCAGTGAAACATGATACTTTCCATGACCTTTATACTCTTGTTTTTTACTTTTGCTGCTGATGACTCTTTCGTTTTATGCTTGCAGATTCAAAGACTCTAAAAGAGGAGAAGAGGGAAGAATTGTATGAAAATTTAAAGGCAGACAAGTCACTTGGATGGGATGTTGATGTCATTGATCCCAGGGAACTTTCAGCCAAGATGCTTGCGAAGTTAGTAATAGGATAATAAATAATGTTGACAGATATAATGAGAGGTCAGATGGGTTTTACATGGCATCTTTTGTCCTTTTTCAACAGAAACAAAACTAATTTAAACGAGATTTCACACGACTCGGCAATGGGGCTTATCAACAGGGTGTTGAACATGGGAGTTCTTCTGACAGAGGTGAAAGTCTTTTAATTCATACAAGATGCGTTGTCTTCTGTTACGTGTATGCTGCTGAGATGGCAGATGAGGTTGTTCGGTGACAATTTTCTTTATAGACAAGTTTGTCTGAACTTGGTTTCTGTTTCTGTTGAAATACATTCTCATCACAGATTTTCCTAGACACAGTGGGAGATGCTGAGAAGTATAGATCAAAATTGTCTGAAAGGTTTCCTTCGATCAAATTTGTCGTATCAAAGAAGGCTGACAGTCTTTTTCCTGTTGTCAGCGGGGCAAGTATTGTTGCTAAGGTAAATCAGTTTGAGTTTCCTTACTATCTTGAAATCTTTTACTAGCAAAGTCATTAAACATCTAACCATTCAGGTAACAAGAGACCGGGCGTTGAGAGAATGGGTGCTAGAGGAAACTGAAGAAAATGTGGACAGGAGATTTGGTTCTGGATATCCTGGAGGTATTAATTCCTACATATTGCACATTGCGTCTTCTGTTTTATTGAGTGTTACTCCATCATGTCCTTGACTTTTTATGTGTTCAGATCCTGAAACAAAGGCATGGTTGCAGAATCATAAACATTCAGTGTTTGGATTTCCATCATTGGTCCGTTTCAGTTGGGGAACTTGCACAGCTCATTTGAAAGATGAAGTTGAAGTCGTGTGGTTAGTCCTTTCCTACTATATGCACCATTTATCTTCAAAAAATAAGTTCAATTTTGTTGCTCGATGTACAAGCAAGCTTTGGAATTCACTGGTATCATTAGATCCATTTGATTCCATCAAATTGCCCAATCTATACCAGCAAAGAGCATAGCATGATACCTTAGAAAATTGAATATTTGTTTTACGCTTTCCTTTAATACAACCCATAGACTAAACTAGGAATTCCCCCAAGGCTAGATTTGGTGGTTTTCTGCACATACAGTATTGGATAGTGTTCCAAAGTGTATCTTCCTGCTAATACCGGGAATAGGAAAGGGATATATCCTTCTTGGCGGCTTCAATAGTTGATAATTTTATTCATGTTATATGCGTCTACAATTTTAATTTTTATGAAACCGTATGGTTTTACAATTTGTGATTTAAAGTGTGTTACCTGTCTTCTTGTGTTCTCTACCATCTTGACAAGTTACGTGTGAATTTATCTGATGCTGTACTCGTCACTTAAGTAAAATCAAGAATCACTGATGTTCAAGTGTAAGAACTAAAACGCCTTGAAGGAAATTCACAATTATGAAGCGGAGGCTGGTTTTGCTGTGTATGGGAGCAGGTTTACATGTTCTTTTAGGACTATAATTCCTCTTTATGTTAAGCAAAAGTTGAAACTATTTCTTAGAAACATTACGTAGTGGAATATATTGGAATGCTATAGAGCGATCGGGTTTGATATTGTGGGACATGCTCGTATCCTTATACTTGCTCGAAGAATTCCAGGGTAGAAGCATAAATTAGAATTTTCAATGAAATAAACTTTAAGACATTACTGATTTCCTCTTAGTTTTCCCTTATCCAAAAGCTGAACTAATTTGGACTGAGCCTAAGCTTGTTCTTTTTACTGTGTCCCAAGTATGTGAAAGCATAAAATAGCAAAGAACATTGTACTGGGCGGATAAATCTCTTCTGGTGGCTCTTAACTACATAATTGGCATTTCAATTAGGAAGTACAACGATTTCCAGGTGTCTCTTCTGTTACCCAGGCCATAGATGACTTCGATGGTTCATTCGCAGAGGATCATTGTTGTTTCAAATTGCTCGATGTCTCTATGCTTGTGACAACTGTAATGGCTAGATTCTAGACACTTTTATGAATGATGGATTTCATGGGTCAATAGCTGGATTTCTGCAAGCTCTAGTCTTAGGGTTCAAAGATGGTACAAGGATCTTGTCTGGTTACAATTTTCTCTTAGAGTAGTTTTCTGATTTCTGGTGTATGTCTCATAAATACAGTGTCTATGCTTTGAACAGGGAATCAGATGAAACCGATGAAAGCTGCAATAACGGCAGCACTAACAAGCGACAAGCGAAACTAAGTAGCTTTGGCTTCATGACTTGCAAGAGTAGGAGTGAAGAAATTGAATCAAGCGGGAAAGGACGCTGCAAGTTTCTTCAGGCTCGTAAACTTCAGCAACTCTTTCAGTTTTAGATTCAGACTTGCTTTTCAAATATGACAATGCCAAGTTGTACTCTTTGATAATGGTTTTGTTTCAAACAACCATAACATGTGAATCAAACTGAACCGAATTGTCTTTGAAGATCGCTGCATTGTTTTTTCCTGGCTCGTTTCTCAGATGCCACAATCACACAAGGTTCATACATTCATCAACATATCGAAAGTCCACATTCATATCGTGACCAACAAGGCCTAAACTTGAACATATAAACACAACACAATGGAAAAGGACATGACTGTAACGGGTCACAAAAGCAATGTGGTGAAAACGAGGAGAATGAGCAGAGGCAGTTCCATGGCCTTGCATTTGGTGCAGCCTCCTTTATGATGACCCTTTTTGCGGTTTTTCTTCTTTGCCGCTCCAGCTGCAGCGTAAACGGGAACCATTCCACCACCTGCTTGTACTTCATTACCCTTTTCGCCACCGCCTCTCCCTCCCAATCTCGCCGCTTGAACTGCCTTGCCTCTATCTACTCTGTTCTTGCTTTCTTCATGTTCAACAGAACCTAGGGACATTAATTAACATTGTTGCTCCCAAAAGTAGAGAGTTTGAGAAGTTAAGGTAGTTATTCAAAATTAGTTTGAGTTAACTATAAATTGTAATTATTTTGAGTTATCTCCATCAATACCCATTATTATTATCTTGATACCCAATTCGATTGTGTAGAAGTTTAATTTCAGAGGAACATAAAAAAAAAAAACAAAGAGATTGAAAGAGAGTACCAAAAGGCTTGAAGCTTTGTTCAGGAGTGTCTCGTCCCAAAGCAACAACCATGACATGAAGATTGTAACAGAAAAAAAACAACACAAAGAGAATCTGTTTAGTTGCCATCTCCTATATTTTTCAAGACAACTTCTTCACTTCTGGTGATGAACATTAGATGTGTTTTTTGTCATTTTAGATCACAAAATTAAATACATTAATGGGTTTCTTTATGAGCTTAAAGTGATAAAAGAGATAATCTTTTTTTTTTTTTGGTGTTAGTGGTTTCTTTGTCCCACACAAAGAAAGTTATGCTTCTGTCAATAGCCTTTTTTGTGACAAACAATATTACGAGCACCAAAACTTATATATTATTATATAGTACAAGGATTATTATCCAACTCTTTATATTAAAGTATGGATAAGCTGTTACAGATGCTATAACAAAGCTTCGTAAGAAAGTTTGTTCTAAATCATAGTGTTATCGAAGAAAAAATAGATTCGGCAAATAGGTCGAACATCAAATCAAGTATTGTTAAAATTCGGAGATGTGTTGCCATTACTGCTAATGATGTGACTGTACACATGTAAACGCACCAGCAGTAGAACTTGCTATTCACAAAGACTTATCTTTATATAATAATGAGAGTATAACCACGTTATGCACGGAAAATTTTGTAATAAAATATTTATCATTATAGTAATTTTTAGGAAGTTGAAATTTTGTTAAAAGAAAATAACAAAAATATTAAAAAGGTAAAAGTTTAAAAGTTATTATAAAATTTATAATTAAATTTTATTCTTTAAAATATTTGTTTAAAATAGTTTTAAACAAATTAAAAACAATGTAGTAAAAAAATTAACAAAAAAGACTCATTTGTAGACAATATAACATGTTTATATTTTTAAAAAATCTTAACTTTTCTAATAAAATGAAAATAATATTAAAAAAACACAGTTCTAAAAGATACATCAAAACTTTTTACATATCTATATTAGATAATAGAAATATCCATATTTTTATTGTTAATGACTGTAATTTTTGTGAAATCGATGATTTAAAATATTTTTAGTCCTTGTGTTCGACCTTGATATTATATAATCCATATTTTTGTAGAATGTCTATTTTAGGTATAAATTTTAAAATTTGAGATGCATTAGATCACACCTAGAGATCACAACAAGTTTTAGCACTGTTTTTGGGACTTATGACGATTTAAACTATTTGGTTTCACGAATATAGCTCATTTTTGTTTCATTTTTCATTTTTAGTTCGGTATTGACATCTCATTTCTAGTCTTGTTTTACTGGTGTATTTTGCATGTACCTAGTTTATGACAATGAGTGCTGAAATTCTAGATTCGTGACACTTGATCCAAAAATTGAAAAGATTGCTAGGACCATACAAAGGCAAACAAAGAGAAGACCAATTACCGAAAACGTCGAGAACGAGGTTCTAGAAAAGGAGACATATGAAGCATATAATGCTTCTAAGTGCACAAACTCCTATTTTGTATTTGACGACCGAATATAGATCGTAGAACTTTGAGCTTCAATCATCATTTCTATAAATTTTGAACCTAATCACATTCCATGGAAGACCAAATGAAGATCTGAACCTCCACCTTATGAAGTTAAATATACTATGAAACTCACCTAAGCAAGCTCAGGGAATGACAGATGAGACTGTCATGTTATTGGCCTTCTCGTTTTCTCTTATGGATCGAGCACACAAATGGCTATATACATTGACATCGAATTCCATCCACACGAGAAATCAACTTGAGGAAAGGTTCATGATGAGATTCTTCCCAACTCATAAGATGCAAATGTCGAAAAAAAGATAAATTTCTTCATCCAGAAGGACAATAAGACATTGTATGAGGCGTGGGAGAGGTACAAAGCCTATCAAAGTGCATGCCCACACAATGGGATATATCAAAAGTACCTTATTTCAATTTTTATTAAGGAACTTCGAGAGGACATCCATATATTGAATAGTGCAATACTTGCCGGATCGCTGCATGACCTCCATTTAACCCAGTTCGAGGAACAAATCGAAAAAATGGTTAATGAGAAGAATCCTCGAAGCAATTACATGAGGAGAGTTGCACCAAAAGAGTCAGCAAACGAGTTCTCAACCCATCAAGTCGAGCTAGATGAAATGAAGTTCCAAATGGCCACAATGAAACGCGAAGCATCACGATCAATGGATCCTCATAAGCATTAAAACAATAATTCGACAAGATACATGGCGAAATAGATGGGAGATGATGCATATTACGTGGCGAAAACTCCTATACAAACACATATAATCTGGTTTGGAGAAATTATCCAAAATTTTCCTACAAGAACACCACCAATGTGAAGAAATATCCCACACGAGAATTATCAACCTCAAATATACGAACCTAGCCTTCTAGCAGAGGGAAGTTCCAATGACACCACACCATTCCAAGGCGAACAATGAGATCAAGTTTATGTTTGCTCAACTACTGCAGTAACACACGACTCATGGCGTAGAGTTTTGAGTAATGAATTCTCATCATGAGGACTTCAAGCGCATGATAGGATAACAAATCAAAGGGATTCATATGTACCTTAAAGTGCTAGACAATTAAGTTACCCGACTTTTGTTATATTTCATTTTTTTCATATTTTTGGACTTGGGGGTTTTGAATAATTATAATTTTATTGGAAGCCATTTATCAGTGTTTGATTATCATAAAAATCACTAGAAACAATGAGCAATTTTCGAGGAATAAACCACAAAGCCGAGAAAACGTTCATGTCAAGCGAATTTTAATCGTCAAATCGTTCGATCGAGCATCGTAGTTTTAAAGTCCTATAAAAAGGTATCTTCTGCCGTGCCCTTCACCCAACCGCTGGTGAAGCTGAGGCGATGGCTTCAACCACAAAATCTAACCTTTTCCCCCTAGACATTAGCGAGGAGGACATAATCCGATTAGAAGAAGGAAATGAACTTTTCTCTCTCTCTAAATTTCAATTTTTATCTAAAAATTCACTCAATGTATACCTAAATCTCTTTTTTTCACCATATTTACTTATTAAGACAGAATTTTAGGTGTAAGAACATATATTTGGTATAAAAGTGGTGATGACTATTCGTCTCCTTTGGCTCATTATATAGTGTTCGATCGAGCGTTGCACTGAGTGAGTGAGTGATTTCTCTGAGGAAGAAGATGGCCTCTATAGCGCTTGGGCAAGATTAGGGTTCAGCCTTATCACATGGCCAGAATCGGATCGAGCGATTTCTCAGGCCAAATTCGAATTTTGTATTTTTATGCATGTTTGAGTTTCAGGATCTATTCTTTGATGTATATTCTTATTTTCTATGAACCTATGAAAACTTAAAGTTCATTTTACAGATGTCTAAGCGGATACGAGTAGAAGCTTATGTTGAGAAATGACTTCTTTTTTCATTCTTTTAGTCATTTTGTGGAAATTCAAGAGTTCCACATTGTTTAAAGGGAAATGGTTATTATAGTATATATGTAATTATGATTATTAATGTTATAAAAAATCATGATTGGAAGGATTTTTAGAATATACTGGATTTTACTAAAATTACCACATGTCGCCACTGCCGTCCGTCCGCGCCGCTGCCCACCCGGACCGGACTGGGCTGGGCCATGTTTTACGAACTCGTATATATCTTTTTGTATTAACATGTAACTTACATAGACTTTTTCAATCGGAACCATTCAAACCCACTTGTGAAACGTGGCTATCTTCAAGGGCCGGTTCCTACTTTCAAGGAATATTTAAACTGGGACGGTTCGGGGTTATATGAGAGGGTATGAGGCTACCGAGAGGTACCACCAAGGAGATCTTTTATGTGTCTCTTCTACACTAAATGCTAAACATCGAGTCTAACATTTTTTTGGCTATTCCATCCTTCTCTCCACAAGTGCACGTGAATGAGAGAAAGTTACTGTGTGAACCTTGGGAAACATTCGGTCGTTGGTTGCACCACGGTCATGCCAAAATACGTTCTCAGGGCAGTGGTTCTCCGCGATGCAGTTTTGATTAAGATACCTTTTCCCAACATTCTGAAAACGTAATTGTCCTCTTAATCATGGCTGCCGCACCAAGAACACTGTCAGACCTCTCCAAACTCGAGCCGCTGGATGGTATGAACTACCGTCGTTGGTCCTAGAAACTGCTCACCTTCTTCGAGCAGTTAGATGTCGACTACGTCCTCTACACGAAAGTTCCTGCAGACACACCACAACAAGCAACACCTTTCTACTCCTCTGGCCATGCCTCAAACAGACAGATCCAAGAAGTCAGACGACGAAGCGATGGCAAATTTTGAAAAAGATAACAAGACAGTGCGCGGACATCTATTAAACTATATGTCCAGCACACTGTTTGATATCTTTGTCAAACACAAATATGTCAAGGAGATCTGGGATATCTTGGAAACAAGATATGACATTGTTGATACTAGACGGAAGAAGTACATCGTCGAAAAATGGATTCAGTTCCAAATGGTCGATAAAAAACCGATCATGGACAAAATACATGAGTACAAAAATCTATTCGCGGATGTACTCAGCGAAGGAATGATGATGTGTGAACTTCTGCAAGTGAACATTCTGCTGGAGAAGTTCCCTCCTTCGTGGTCTGAGTATAGATGTCCTCTCAAACACAAGAAGACGGATCTGCCACTCTAGGAGCTCATAAGTCATATGAAAACCGAGGAGGCTAATCGGCAGAAAGATGAGCTTAACTCCGCCTCTTCACATTCGGTTAAAGCTATGATTGAATCTTCTATTGCACATAAAGACAGGATCAAACCGAAAGGAAAGAAACTAAAAAAGAGACCAAANNNTGGCGGAAAGCGGGCTAATGAAAAAGTTCTACAGTGTTATGAATGTGGAAACCAGGCCAAAAATCATATCAATACTGGAACCAAAAGGATAAAAAAACTTGATAACAAGTCTAACAAAAATTCTGCCCCGCAGGTTAATGTTGTTGGAAAAGGATAAGATCATCATGGTGGTGGTGGTTAAGGCGAACTTGTTGGAAAACAAAGTGGATTGAGTGCGAGACACTGAAGAAACAAGACACTTCTGTTCCAACAAGGGTCTTTTCCAATAATTCCAATAAGTCGCGGATGGTGAACACGTCTTCATGGGTAATTCTACCACCGCTGGAGTTCTTTGTAAAGGAAAAATTCTCCTCAAACTTACATCTGGAAAACCATTAGCATTGAATGATGTGTTGTATGTCCCATCGCTGCGTAGGAACCTAGTCTCTGGTAGTTTACTGAATAGAGCCGGTTAGAAACTTGTATTTGAAGGTGATACAGTGATATTAGCCAAGAATGGGGATTTTGTTGGAAAAGGCTATTTGTTGGAGTGGTTGTTTGTCTTGAACATTGTTTCTGCTTTTGCGAATGGAAGTAACTCTTGTTCTACTTACATCCTTGAATCTGTTAACTTGTGGTATGGCAGACTAAGACATGTGAATTATGGTTCTACTAAAAGGCTAAAAAATATGTAACTCATAAACACATCAAACGAAAATGATTGTTCAAAATGTGTTATTGTGTTGAAGCAAAATATGCTAAGAAGCCTTTCAAACAAGTTACTTTTAGAAGCACGAAAATACTTGAACTGATTCATTTTGACTTAGCTGATTTTAGAAACACGTTGAGCAAAGGTGGTAAAAAATATTACATTTCATTTATTAGTGACTTTTCTAGATATACGAAAATTTATCTATTAGGGTCTAAAGATGAGGTTGTTCAAATAGTTTTAAATATAAAGTTGAAGTAGAAAATCAATTAGATAAAAAGATTAAAATACTTTGGTCTGATAGAGGTGATAAGTCTTGCACGAAATTTCTTGAAGAATTTTGTAGTGAAAAATGGTAACATTCACGAAACTACGAAACCTTTATACACCTCAACGAAATGGCATAACCGAACGAAAAATAGAATATTAAAAGAAATGATGAATGCTATGTTATTGAGTTCTGGTATGCCTGACAATATGTGGGGGAAGCAGCTTTGTCAACATGTTATATTCTTAACAAAGTTCCTCACAAAAAGGTAGATAAAACTCATTACGAATTATGGAAAGGTTTTAAGCTGAATCTAAATTATTTGAGAGTATGGGTTTGTCTTTCTAAAGTTGCATTTCCTGAATTTAGGAAATTGAATATAGGACCTAAGACTTTTGATTGTGCATTCATTGGGTATGCTCAAATTAGTAGTGCATATAGATTCATGTGTTTGAATGATAACTCAATATGTGAATCTAGAAATGCTGAATTGTTTGAACATATCTTTCCTCTTAAAAAGGACGATACAACTACTTCTTTAATTTGGTGTTTGGATAAGAAATCATCTACGGTTATGCATGATAACGAACATAGAAGGAGTAAAAGAAAAAGATTTGAGAAAACCTTTGGTTTGGATTTTGTCGTTGCGTTTTAGTTGATAGTTCAGACAAAATTGATGACCAAGTCGTATCGACGTTCTTGATTGATGAAGATCCTAAAACATACGAAGAGGCTTTAAAGTCTATAGACTCTGGTTTTTAGAAAGAAACAAATAAGAGTGAGTTAGATTCAATAATAATGAATCACACTTGGGATTTGGTTGATTTGCCTAAAGGTAGTAAACCCATTAAGTGTAAATGGATCTTCAAGAGGAAAACTAGACCAAACGGGTCAATTGAAAAATTTAAAGCTAGATTAGTGGTTGTAAGATATACTCAAAAGAAAGGTATTGATTACTTTGATACTGATTCTCATATGACTAAAATCTCTACCATTAGATCTTTGATTGCACTTTCAGTTATTCGAGGACTCATAATACATCAGATGGATGTGAAAACGAAATTTCTCAATGGGGACCTAGAAGAAAAAAATTACATGGAACAAACAGAGGGATTCATCATAGCTGGGAAAGAAAACAAAGTTTATAAGCTCAGAAAATCCCTCTACAGTCTCAAACAGACACCTAAACAATGGTATAAAAAATTTGATCGTACTTTAGTAAACCATGGCTATGTAGCGAACGTGTCAGATTCATGTGTTTACACAAAGTTGTTTGGGTCTCATTGTGTGTTAATCTTTGGTACAAACATACAAGTAATCATTGATACCAAGATGTTTCTATCATCTCATTTTGATATGAAAGGCTGAGGAGAAGCTGATGTTATTCTTGGTGTTAAAACTCATAAACTGGAAAATGGTTTTTCTATGTGTCAATCATATTACGTTGAGAAGATTCTCAAGAAGTTTGATTGCTTTGATTAATTGCCTGTAAGAACTCCTTATGATCCAAGCATGAATCTTAAAAGAAACAATGGTGATAGTGTTTCACAAACTAAATATGCTAAGATTATAGGAAGTGTTATGTATCTCATGAACTGCACAAGACCAGACATTGCATATGTTGTAAGTAGACTAAGTAGATACACTCATAATCCAAACAGTGAACATTGCAATGTACTTCTTCGATTATTGAAATACCTTAAGGGGACTATGAATTTATGCTTAATTTTAACAATTTTTCCGTAGTATTAGAAGTTTATTGTGATGGAAATTGGGTGACAAATAATGATGAAATGAGTTCTACCAGTGGATATGTATTTATGTTAGGTGGAGGAGCTATTTCATGGAAATTATCGAAACAAACTTGTATTACTTGGTCTACTATGGAATCCGAGTTTATCGCTCTTAAATTGGCTGGTCAACAAGCTGAATGGTTGAAAAACCTATTAGGAGATATTCCATTGTGGGGGTCTACTGT
>CM071861.1:9718394-9758182 GCA_036759665.1 Gynandropsis gynandra
CCAACCCGAAACTCACTTAACCGGTTCGGCCCTGCTGAATCCAACCGAAACGCCCACCTCTCTCTCTTTCCGGTCACAGCTTTCCCGGCAGACCATTTCTGTTCGGGCATTTATGGTTCAAATCCTCTTTACGGTCCACTGCAACTATCCATTAATCTCGTTCATCCTTTGTTCACTGTAGCATTTTTTTTGTCTCTATCTCCGTCTTCTCCGAAAAACGCTACTATGCCGGCACTAGATATTCTCCTGATTCCAGCGGCTAAAATGCCCTCTTTCCGCCGTCTCGAACCGCCGTATCCGGCGAGAATATCCGTCGTCCTTAGCCGCCGTCTACGGTCCTGTGGCGGACGCTGGATTTCCAGACCCATTAGAGCATTCCAATCATCTGAAAATGTCTGAATACTTCCTTCAAACGTCGTCTATATTTCTTCTTGTTCGCTTAGAAAATGGTGGTTGGTTTTAGTTCGGACCTGATCCGGCGAAGGTTGTTGATATATTTGTGAATGTCCGTTTGATTTGTTTAATTCTCTTGCAGTGTTATTAGTCAATAGCTGTGTCTTAAAGAAAATCATTGTGAAATTGTGGGGACTAGGCCAGGTTCTGAATGGTGGAACTAATTATATTAAGAAATGAATGAGAAGCAATATGCTTGACCGGTGGAGATCTTTCATGTGCATCAGGCAGGGGGCGAGGGAGGTGATGGTGATGCTTGTTCATCTTCTACAAAGAGATTAAATTTGGGGAAGCAACTTCTCAATATTGCTTCGAATAATTTCCTGCCTTTAGGTAGGGAAATACATTCTTTATGGTCCGTTAAGATTAGCTAGAGCTTGGATTTATTGTAGACATGATCCATACTTGTTAGGACCTTTCAATTGTTGTGCTGTCGTAACTTTCAGGATTAAAGCTTAGTTTAGACCTTTTGCACTCTGCACAATTGACATGTTCAGGGATATAAGGCAGCTGTTCCTCTTATTTTTTCTTTCTTGAACCAAGAGATCCATAAAATACGTATAGATTTGACATTATAAGAGATACCAGATGATCTTCATTTTTTCCTTCTTCTATGTGTGGAAAGTATATGCCAGCTTCTGTCTTTCGTTATTCAAATTGTAGTTTCAAGGAAAACCATTTTGGTATAACCATACTCGTATTGCTAAAGCACAAGTCATGTTTTTCTTATTTATGAATATCCTTGATAATGGCAAGGTTTTACTTCTCAAGGTTAAGATATGAGAGATGGTTTTACCATGGTAAATTTGGTAATGAGTGCACCAACTGTTTGTTTACATTAGTATGTCTGCTACATAATCATTTTGGACCTTATATTGTAGAAACATAAGAAGCTTATAAACTGGGCTTTGCAGTTGAAGAGGTTGGAGCAGTTAGATTTTGTGTTATTCTCATGAGACTTCCGAAAAAATGACCACATGACAAGCTGAATGCAAATCTCTTTTGTAGCTCTTGTTAGTGGAGTTGTGCTTGGACTCGCAAATCCGATTCCTGGCTGTCTTGCGGACAAATACTCTCTCTCAAAGTTCAGTACGTTTGGGATTTTTTTCATATCAGGTGAGTTGTTATGATGTAGAACTTTCCAAGTGTCTAGCTCTTGTTCTATTTATGGAAAACAATTGCTGTTGAGTTGGTGCTTTCTCTTATTCTCTTTGTATAACAGGGTTGACTTTACGTAGTGATGCTGTTGGCGCAGCTGTGAAGTCATGGTCTGTTGGAGTCTTTGGGCTAGTATGATCTTGACACAATTTAACCTTTCATACATTTTTGGGTTTTTGTCTTTCAAGCGATCCTCATGCGAGGTTTCTCTTCTCTATTTTTACACAAATTTTGCTGCTTGCTTATGTTATATTGTTGAAAATGTCTTAATTAGTTATGAGTTATTCACGCCTTTTATATCTTTCATGTAATGTTGATCAAGTTATGATATTAACTCAAGGCTATGTTAGATTTTAACCCAAATTCATGATACTAGGTTTAGTTGTTGTAGAACTATTTGACCTCTGCTCTCTTTTTTAACTGGTGTTGATTTTGTCTCTTCAAAATGCCCTCATGTTTGGAATATATACTTTCCTTTTCTCTTGTGCTAGCAATCCTATGTGTAGTCATCAATAAATAATACACAAAGAAGGATTGGTATCACCAATTCTTTGCTAATTGTCGTCTATAATTCCTTAGGCTGTTGTGTTAACTTTGATGTATTATAAGCATATGACAAACTGATATCTGTTATGTTATGGTCTCCCAAGTCATCTGGTACAAAACCTTGCATTAGAATGCTGTCATAGAAGCCTTTACTCACCATAGCTTGTTTGGACTAGGCTATGTTGTTAGCCATTTGAGTCACTTGAATGCCCTTTACAGGAGAGACAAGAGGGTATGACAATACAGTTGTGATTTTTTAAAACTACCAAGACAACGTAATTGACAGAGTGCTTTTTTTTGGGGGTTATGTATCGTTGTAGTTCTATTTCTATGATATAACTTATATCAACTTGCACAATATAGCAGCTTTGTAGAACTGCATGTTTTTGAACTCGGATTTATTTTGTTTTGGTTTTATTGTTATTTTGATGCAGTGTTCCATTTTATTCTTCACTCCATTGTTCTCAAGACTAATTATGCAGATTCAACTCCAACCACAAGAACTTGTTACAGGTTTGACAAGATGATCTTTTTCTTATTGTGAATGTAAGTTGTCTGTCTTGGAAAAATCGTGTTCTTACCTGATGTTGTTACATCTTTTAATGTATAGATTTGCATAGATGAGTTGTAGTATAGCTTCCATAGAAAGATAAAGTTTAGGTGCTTGCTCAAGTAGCTAAATCCAAATTCATTGACCCAGTTTTTCCTTTATATTTTCCATAGAAAGATAAAGATTAAGTGCTTGACACGAAAACAGCTTGATGAATTATTTAACACTCTTCGCTTGGGTACCTTTTTTTCAAGGTCTGTTTGCATGTGAAATGCGTTGACACCCAACGGTAATTTAAGTCCTCAAAACGTAATATAACTTCATGCTATTTTCAGGGCTGGCAATATTTAGCTGTATGCCTACCACTTTATCAAGCGGTGTAGCCCTTACTCATGTACACAATTTAATTTATCTTTGGTGTAGATGTATTTATTCGATTCATATTATTCTCTGACTATTATTTTTACAATGCAGCTTGCTGGTGGCAATTCTGCTCTTGCTCTGGCTATGACTCTAATATCTAATTTATTAGGAATACTAATTGTAAGTATGTATTACTTGCATCATTTCTTGTTTTAGTTTTGAAAATGCAAGATAGTTCAGTTTGTATATGGTGAAAAGCATATCTGAATTCTTCTTTTATACTCAGGTATACTAAGTAGTTTATTCTCATGAAATAAAAAAAATGATATCTATGATTAATGGGCTGCAAATGATAGGAACTTCTAGTTTTACATATTCTGTCAGTTGAGTTAATATGGTTGAAGTCCTTTTCAGATTCCATTTTCGATCTCAAAATACATAGCTGCAGGAGTAGGCATCTCGATTCCCACTGAGCAACTTTTTAAAAGTCTTATTGCTACTCTGTTAATCCCTCTAATCATTGGGAAGGTGAGACAACCTTTTGTTTTTGTACTTCTTATACTTGCTAATCAGAATCCAGATGTGTTAGAAATGTGTTGAAACAATGGAGGGAGCATCTGTTGACCTCTATTTGGTTATATTCAGAAAATAAGAGACTGAGCTATATAATATTGTAACATTCTTTTTCAATTTATTATGTTTTTGTTCCTCAACATTTTTCTTCAAGATTTTGTATGCTTAAGCTTTTGTAAAGTTACCATCTCAATTCAGATTCTATTTTGGAATTCTTCTATTAACAGTGTGTTCTATGAACCATGCAAAACGTGAGTTACAATGTAAAGATATCGCTAAATGCAGTTCCTTTAGTCTGAAACTGTTATGCAATCCTTTCGCTAGTCTAAACCTTATTTCTTTTCCTTTTAATAGGTCGTGAGGGAATCCTTCAGAGGTGAGTATCCTACACTCTTTTCCTTTTCTAGCGTAAATGATTGAAGAAAATAAGCATTTTGGTTATCCTCTATGAATTCATGAAGTGTTATACTTACCCGGTAACACGTAAACCATTATGGAAACTAGCTTTCGGAGTAGATCTGCAGTTTAGTAGCTTGGTTCCAATTTGTTTGTAGATACTAAACGCTGCAGTTCAATCGCCCAATATCGAGAGAACTGATTTATGATCATATCTAACTGATGATGACTTAATTTGTTCTTCTATACGACATTGAACAAATTACTTGCAAGCTGGTTGAAATGTGAAAATAAACCCCGGACTAAATGATTCCATTTGACGAATATCTTAAAGCTTTGAATATTCATGTGATTGCTCATATGTGCCATGGTCACTCCTTTGTCTCCTCTATTGCCTTTTTAGGAATTCATGCGATCAGTTTGCTCTAGCATAATCTCTTGTAGAACAATGTAATACAGGTTTGCCGGACTATGTCGACCAAAATCGGAAACTCTTTTCGAAAATCAGTGCTATCTGCCTCAGTTTAGTAAGATCTGAACTGATTTATCTTTCATGGTTTTCGTTAATTATCAACATTTCATTGTTTCTAAAATCAATAGTGTAGGGTAGAAAAGAAGGTAGCATTGAATTGCTAATTACATCTTACTACTTTTCTATAAACTTTATTCAGGATGAAGGGTGTACTCTATTTTTTTTCTTTGTTCTTGATAACTATGAAAAGCTCGGATATTATATTTGCAAGTTACTGATGATTTTATATTGGTATTTTTAATGCACATGATTAAAGATTTGATCTTCCTCATGAGATATTTGGCATGTTTGCGTGTCTTGCTTTCGTGGCGATGCTTCTTACCCAAAAAAGAACAATAGGAAGCATTTCTGTTAAACAGATGGTTATGTGACATTGGATTTACCTTTCTGTTTTAATCACTTGCTTCATCTTCAGTTATTACATTATATTTGTTTGTAAGGGCTACTAATATAGGGATTGATTTCATGATGCTTATTAAGGTACCATGGATGCAAGTAAGCCGGTCCAGGTCACTGCTCCTAATGGTTAAGCCTGCAGTTTTTCTTGCAGCTGTTGGAATGGGAATGTATGTATCTGCTTCATTTTTGGTAACTTTATATGTGCCACTATTATGATTGTTATGCGCTAAAAATTTCTCAAGCGATCATTTTACTGTCTTGATCAAAAACATCATTGATCGACATTTAGTGAATGTTTCGATATTTATGGCGGATATTACAAATACTTGAAACCGTAACTTATAACTTATTGTATGCTGGATTTTTAAAGATGCTTTTACTGAAAAGATTCTCATATTTTGGCAGATTGCTGCATCTTTCCCTCTTAGCATTCAATGCTCTTTCCGTACGAATCATTGCAAGTGTTTCAGGTGGTAGGAGTTCTGCCTTCTCCAATGAGGCAAACACGACGGCAGTTTTGCTCGTTGCAAGCCAGGTGAAAAAGTTGATTATTAAGCGAATAACGTGGATGTGTTGAGACACT
The DNA here is from genome assembly GCA_036759665.1 of Gynandropsis gynandra. Lineage (NCBI taxonomy): Eukaryota > Viridiplantae > Streptophyta > Magnoliopsida > Brassicales > Cleomaceae > Gynandropsis > Gynandropsis gynandra. The sequence continues at coordinate 9,723,948 of CM071861.1, forward strand.
AAGATAATTGGTCTGGTACCACAATGTCTTCCTTTTCATCTTAATCCCGAATCTCACGGCTCGACATTCTTTCCTCTAGAAAACACTGCCCGTCATGGTGGCAGTGGTGCAGCAACTAGGTGGTGCCTTTGGTGAATCTGGGCTTTTGGTTCTTCCTTGTGTAGCTGCGCATCTTATTCAGGTCATATTGCTCTTCACTGTTTCTCTATGAATGTTTGTTACTAATGAGCTTCACTACCTTTGATTTTAACGATCTCCGTTCATGCAGATCGTCATGGACTCTTTTCTTGTCAACTTTTGGTTACAGAAGTATAACATCGACTCTTCGGCTAGTCCCAAGATAGCTTGAACTAGAGCGAACAATCCCATGTTGTGGAGAAGCATACAGCAAATCCGTACATATTTCAAGGTTAGATACATCATACATCATACATCACATGAGCTTGTATTTTTCCACCCCCATATGGTAGATTCCATTTTAGAATGACCGTTTTCGCTTTTGATGGTGAAGTGTTAAACACCAAATCTGTTTTCAACGTTGATTCCTCCTTCAAACGCATGGAACCAGAAATATCGATACAAAACCTATCAAACCATTTTCAATTACATCGGCTAAAGACTCGAAGCAACAAAAGGATAAGTATACACTCTGGAAAAACCCTTTTCTCCAGGACACTAAAATGAAGATCTTGCATTTGATTCCATGTGCTAATAAATAGAGGATTTTCTGCACATTTTATTTGAAGAGTTTTTAAGAGAGAAAGCTGAAAGAATTACAAGCAAAGTTGTAGGTAGAAGGCTCAGAGATGCTCTTGTAGAATGATGAACACGGAGAAAACCACAACTATTTTTTAGTTTAGAAAGAAGACTCAGGACGGGAGGACAAGATGTTTCTCCATCCCTTTTAATGGGCGTTAGTTTTTCTAAAGTGGTAAAGGAAAAAAAATCAGCTGTTGTTTGGCTTTGAAATCCCTCGAGGATTTGATCCTCTTACCAATGGATTTCCGTTTTTCTTCGAACAATCCAATTTGAGATTTATCTCGTAATTTATGTAAAAATTCATTTACCCAATAATTCGGATCGAATTTAGACAATGAAATTATACTACTTGCCGATTCCGATTCAGATGTAGGTACACAAGTTTTAAACTTCCGGATGTAAAGACACATGACCTTACACACAATTATCGAACACAAACAAAAGACTCAGTGAAGATCAGATTCCTTGTGGGTGTAAATAACACAATCTGATTTTGGGTAAGCCACACAGGTGAGTACATAACCCTTCTGCATCTGTTCTTCATCAAGAAACGATCCTTCGGATTGATCCACCGTCCCTGACACGATTTGGCCTGCACAAGTTGAGCACGAACCCGCCCTGCATGAGTAAGGAAGCTCGAGTCCCGCGTTTTCCGCTGAATCGAGTATATAGGTGTCTTCAGGCGCCTCGAACTCGTGTTCTTCACCCTCTGGATCTATCAGTTTCACTTTGTGAACCGCCATTGCAGAGACCCTGAAGCTATTGGATGTCAGACCAAAAGCTTCGAATGTTGTGTTCTTTGTAGATCCAAGGGAATATGGCGATGGCCTCTTTGGACATGGCAGTGATGCCGTGTTGATCAAGCAAGATGTCGGAATGTTGAGTATCGACATGTTTTGCACCTGAAAACTAAATCATTCAATATTATATACAAGAGTTTGTAACGATCGGTACCAAAATGTGTAATAAAGCTAGACTGAGAAATTACAACGAAAAATCTTACAGAAAGTCACATAAAATAGCACAATTCATAGTTCTTAAATAGGGCTATTGCTTCAACTGCAAACGTGAAACATCAAGAATCAACATTAATAAAAACTGTGATATAAAATCATAATATATGAAGTGGGTATAGACTAATCTATATTAGGACATGTAAAAGTAACTACAAAAGCAACAACATAAAAGACGAGTTAATCAAAGAAGAGAGCAAAACCTGAGAGAAAGAGAGAGATGGTTCTAGAGTGAAGTGGAGGACTCAACGCAAAAAGTGATGCTACGTGTAACAACTTATATAAGAGTCGGTTCCACATTTCTCCCGTTTATTCGTTCGGACAAAAATACGAATTTATAAACTGAAAATTTTATAAAAAATACGTGAATGTATTGTAGTATTAAAATTATATATTTTTTAATTTTTTACATATTACTGTGTTATTTTTAAATAATATATGAATCAACTAATGAATTTATATTATGTGGACATACACATGAGTGTTAATAGATTAATTTGTAAATAGTCATTCTAATTCATATATAATTTTTCATATACTATGATAATTTATCTATAAAAGTGAAATAACAATATAGTTGATATACAATTCTAGAATTTTACGACAAGTTAGATGCGTTTTTATGAGATGTGTTTATATAAATATAAAAAAATAAGAAAGATTTAAAATAAATTATTTTAATTTATAAATGGTGGATATAATTTATTTCTTCTATTCAAAAGACGAATTCTTATTTTGGAAATAGCATTCATATTAATCATATAAATATGAGTGTACTAAATTTTATATTTTTTGAAAAAATATAAAAAATAAAAAAGAGTGAAAATTATGTGAATTTGTCCATAATCAAGCACGTTGCAGTTCTTATCTTTATGGCCCTTATAGTTGCTCCATATATGCGTACAAGTTAAAAGCTTTTCCCTTTTTTTTATAGAATTATAAATAATTTCATAATGAAGATTATGATTTTATATTGTTTATTGTTAAAAACAACATGTCTAACTTTAATTTGTTTATAAGGTAAACTATTTTAAAATTTTCTAATATTATATCTAAAGTTAAGAATATACCTCATTAAACTAAGAAAAATTCAAAGGAAAAATTTATAAAAAATTTAAGGTTTTCAGAATTTAACCATCATAAAAATTTCAACACAAATAAAATCTGGTTATAACATAATTCATACAACAATTGTATAATACAGATTAGAAACTTTCTTAAATCTATGTTGCACAAATCTATGTTGTGCAGCGGAATAATATTAGAGTTTGTTCTCTCTCTTTTTATCTTTTCTGTGATTTGTTTTTTAATGGATAAAAACGTAGATCACAATAAAAGTTTTTTTAGGAAACCCTAAAGACCCTAATTCTAAATGGGTAAGGAGAGATGAGTCTTAATTTAGATGATTGCCCACGAGATTTAATTCTTTAATAGATACCTATCCATCAAGGTGATCCACCTTAATATTAAATCCCGAAAGCCCAAGTTATATGAACCACATTATATATTAACTCTAACATTTCTCCCACTTGGCCCATGCGGCGATTTGATGATCTGATAAATTTTAAGCATGCAACTTTACGTTAGATTCATCTTTCGTTAATAACCTTTACTTGAACAACAACCGATTGAATTATGACGGTTTCATATCATTATGCAACATGATCCCTTCCAAGTATCACAACCGATCATCATTCAACATTCTTAATGGCCAAGAGAAAACTATAAGTACATCATGCATGTTACTTCACTTAACATCATGTGTATACAAATAATATAATTATAACATGAATATTAATCGCATAAACATAACTGTTATTGAATTAAAAATTTCATAAACATAATGAGCAAAATATTCACTAAACATGTCACTATAGCAAGGACTTATCTATAATGTCTATCCTTTCGACATGGACTTTAAATACCTTAGGCGATATTCCCTTAGTCAACGGACCCACTACCATAAGATCACGTACTTGCTCCCACTAACTTTCATGGAGATGCACTGATCAACGAGGTTCTCTACAGAACCATAAGATGCAATGGCATCATTAAACTTAAGTTACCATTGTCAGGAAGCTTGCTTCAGTCTGTATATTGACTTTCTCAGCTTACACACTAAATTTTCTTTCCTTGCAGTTATAAAACCTCCAGGTTGGTCCATATAGATTTCTTCCTCTAGATCACCATTTAAAAGATGGTTTTCACATCCATTTGGTGAAGCTATAAGTCATAATGAGCCACCATTGCCAATATAATTCTCAAAGTGTTTCTTAGACACTAAAGAGAAAGTCTCTTTGTATTCAATGTCATCTTTCTGGGTGTAACCTTTAGCAACAAACCGAACCTTATACCTTTCGATATTACCACTAGAGTCTTGCTTGGTCTTGATGACCCATCTACATCCAACTCTCTTTGAACCTTCCAGTAAATCAACTAAGTCTAGACTTTGTTGTCATCCATTGACTATAATTTTTCTTTCATGGCATCAAACCACTTTTCGAAATTGTTACTATTCATGGCTTGATTAAATGAAACAGGATCTTCATCAATGCTTAAGTCAAATTCATATTTGAGAGCATAAACAACATAGTCGTCTGAGATAACGGATCTTTTCTGCCTTTCAGACCTCTTTAAATTAATTTGTGGTTCATTAACCTCTTCCTGTATCGTGACTAGTTCATCCCTACATTCTCATCATATGTGTTTTGGACATCTTCTTGTTGTATCGACATGTCACATGAAGATTATGTGACCATAGCAACAAGAACTGTAGGAGGGATATCGGGTGTTGAAACATTATCCCGAATCCCACTGATATCGGGTGTCCACTTTTCGTGATTCATCGCTCCCACTGATTTGACCATTCTCAATTAACCTAGCATTTCCAGTCTCTATTATTCTCGTACTATGGTTAGGACAGTAAAATGTAAACCCCTTCGACTTTTCTGGATAGCCAATGAAAAATCCACCGATTGTCCTTTGATCAAGTTTCTTTTCATGTAGATTATACACCCTTAGTTCTACTTGGAAACTCCAAACATTGATCATCTCGTTTTTATACGTGTTTTTCCCATGATTTTAGAGATATTTATGATGATAGATGCAATGTTTATGTGTGATTTTGTATCTGTTTTACTCGTTTTCGTGTTCTTACAAGTTATAATGTATATTTGGTTTGTTTCGGAGCTGAAGAACGTATACGGGACAAAGTATTAGCATCGAGGATCATAACAGAACAAACGGGACGGGAAACGGCACGGATCATCAGCTCTAACACAACCTACACGGGGCATTCACCTTAGCCCACGCGGGGCATAACCTCCAGCAAATCCAGCATACGTCGGGATAAAGATCAGCACGTACAGAGCCAGCACTCACCATCAGCCCGCGCGGGGCACTCACCTTAGCCTGCGCGAGGCCTAACTTCCAGCAACAGCAACACAGCTCGGGCTGAGCATCAGCTCGCGCGGACTCATCCCTACCAAGCACGCTTGCGTGGGGCACACACTCCAGCCCGCGCGGGTCGTGTCCGTCGCCTGCAAAATCAAGAAAAAGAAACTCGGGCAAAGAGGAAAAGAAAATGGTTAGTTGTTTACATAAAAAGGAAACATGGTTAGAGAAGAAGAATGAGAGCTATATGGACTGAAAAATAGAAAGGAAATGTTGCCACTTATTCAAGAATGTAAACAAATGCAAATAAGAATGGAAAACACACGAAACAACATGCTGCAACAAAGAGGAAAGAAGAGAAAAGGAAGTGGACGACCAAAGAGGAAAAATGGGAAAAAAGGAAAGAAATAAAAGGGAAAAGGGAGGAAGAGCGCTAGGGGTCGAGTTCAGTTGGGTTTTGAGGAGAACACACGTTAGAGTGAGAGAGAGTTGCAGAGAGAGAGAGAGTAGAGAGAAGAGCTATTCGTGAGTTCTTGCGGAGGAGACAATCAAGGAGCATTGGAGATCTGACGCGATCCTCACTGGAACGACACTCTAGAACGAAGGTAGATTGGTAATCCTTATTGCAGCCGAGTCGGAAGACTCCTTTCATAAGGCGTGTGGAACGAATGATCACATGAGAGTTGTGGAAAAGACTCTCGATTTACCGAGCTTGTCTTCGAGGATATGACACACCTATGAAAAACAAATGAATGTTGGATATTACGCACCAACACTTGCTGGATATGACACACCAACAATGAAGGAATTCTCAAAGAGAAATTCAAATTTCAAATTCAAAATCAAGGTTGTTTATTACATTTGCATGGTCGGCCATAAGTAGAAGAAGAAGTCATGCAAGACTTCAATAATGCAATAAATGCTTGCAAGCCATGCAAGGCTTGTAATTAAATGAACGAAAATATCCCCAATTCAAAATAAAAGAATATAAACGTAAGATAGAATACTTCGATACGATCAACGTATGAAGTCTCGGATCAACTATTAGGAAAACGGAAGTGAGTCGTGGCCTCGTTAAAAACCCGTCGTTGGAAAACCACGTAGGACAAACCAACGGTGGGAACTTCCTTGTGGACTCGAGCACTCGTCTTGAACTTGCACGGACATGAGAATCCCGAAGACAGTCTCCTTGAGCATCCTAGCTTTAGCTCGGGTCATGGGACCTGCTGATATGGTTAAGGCATCCTCCTCTCTACCCCTAACACGGGTCACGAGACCATCGTCCTTCTTTTGGGTCACGTCCGCCTTTCTTCCCTTTGGTCCAGCACGGGTCGCGTCTTTTGTAGCGCGGGTCGCGTCCTTTGTAGCACGGGCCACGTCCTTGGAAAAACAGGTCGCGTCCTCCTCAGCGCAGGTCGCGTCCTCCTCAGCACGGGTCGTGTCCTCTTTTCTTGCCTGAGCTCGGGTCACGAGACCTTCTTGTAATATTGAGGCTTCCTCTTCATGTTTGGAATCCTCGACGCTGTCCATAATCATATCATATCCTCCCTCTTGAAAAGGATTTGTCCTTAAATCGGTTTGATCTGCGACAAAAGACACCAAATCAATAACATTAAAAATGGAACTCACATTATACTTACCTTGCAAGTTGAGTTGATAAGCGTTGTTGCTGATTCTTTTGGTCACTGTGAAAGGTCCATCGATCAGAGGCTTTAGCTTTGATTTCCGCTCATTTGGGAATCGCTCCTTTCGCAAATGAATCCAAACTTGGTCGCCGTTCTCGAAAGTCATTTGCTTCCGTTCCTTGGTTGCCTGCTTCACATAGAGTTTTGTTTTCTCCTCTATGTTCTTCCTTGCTTGCTCGTGGATCTGTTCTACCATCTTAACTTTCTTTTCTCCGTGCAAAATGACTTGATCACTTAAAGGTAACGACATTAGATCCAAAGGTGAGGTGGGGTTGAACCCGTAAACGACTTCAAACGGGAAATATTTGGAAGCAAAATGTACAACATGATTACATGTAAATTCAGCATGCGGCAAACATTCTTCCCACGTTCTTAAGTTCTTTTTGACAATTGCACGCAAAAGAGTTCCTAAGGTTGGATTAACTACCTCAGTTTGACCATTAGTTTGCGGAAGACACGTTGTTGAAAAAAATAATTTAGTTCCTAGCTTAGAACATAGAGTCTTAAAAAATGACTAGGGAACTTCGTATCTTTATCCGAAACTATCGTCCTAGGCATTCCATGCAACCTAACTACTTCCGTAAAGAACAAATTTGCTACGTACAATGCATCATCCATTTTGTGGAATGCTATAAAATGTGACATTTTGGAAAATCTATCAACAACCATAAAGATTGAGTCATTTCCATTCTTAGTTCTAGGCAAACCAATCACGAAATCCATAGATATATCATTCCAAGGGTGAGTTGGGATAGGTAAAGGGATATACAAACCGTGAGGTTGAACCTTAGACTTAGCGTGTATGCACGTGACGTATCTTTTGAAAATTCGCTCAACGTCCCTCTTCATGTGCAGCCAGTAGAAGTGATCCTATAATTTCTTAAGTGTTCTCGTAATCCCAAAATGACCCATAATATCACCTCCATGAGGTTCTCTAATAAACAATTCTCGCATAGAACAATTAGGCACGCACAATCGGTCATCATAAAATAGAAAGTCGTCTTGCCTAAAGTAATGACCTGATGCAAACTTTTCGCACGTTTTGTATACTTCTCCGAACACCAAATAGCATATATCTCGTTAAGTTGTTCAAATACTAGCAACTTAGCATCTAAAGTAGTTAGTAGGGCATACCTTCGGGATGGGGCGTTCGCTATGACGTTTTCCTCACCTTGTTTGTACTGGAGTGATTCGTGGTCGGTATGAATATCGAACTCCTTCGGAAAAAGGTAATGCTGCAACATTTGCAACTTCTTAGTCTCCACCGGGTTGGTACTATAAGCTGGCCAATTTGGAAGTGCGGTTCTAGGAATGAAGTCCATTTGAAGTTCTATGCAGCGTATAGGAGGTAATCCCATAGGATTGTCTTCGGGGAAAACACCTTTATAAGTCTGCACTAAATAAATGATCTCACTCGGCAGCATCGGTGCAAGGTTAGTCAAGCTCAAAAGAGCTTCCTTAAACACGAATAATAAAACCGATTGACTACAGTGAAGAGATCTCATGAACTCACCCAGTTTAGCGTAGAAGTTCGATGACTTAAGTATGCGTTCTCCTTCCTATTTTAAGTGCATTTGATCTTGCTGCACTTCCCTTGGCATCAAAAGAATAAGAATTATTTTCCTGCCATTGAACTTAAAACACTGCTTGTTAGTAAAACCGTCATGTTTTACCTTGCGATCCGAATGCCACGGTCTACCGAGAAGAATATGGCTAGCCTCCATTGGAAGAACGCCACACAATATTTCGTCCTCGTATTTTCCAATGGAGATAGGTACGGTCACTTTGCTGGTCACATTTTCATTGAGCCACTGGAGTTTATATGGCCTCGGGTGCTTCTTGATCTTTGAATCCGAGTTTTCAGACCATGGTAGCGCTTGCGACGTTCGTGCAACTTCCTCCGTCTATGATCATGCTACACACCTTTCCTCAAACAAGGCAATAGGTGTGGAATAAGTTCTCTCGTTGTTCTTATTCTTCAGACTTAGATTGCACACTCAAAGATCATCGTGTTACCAACAAATCTCCTTCGGCCGGTTCTTCCTCATATGTTTCATCCAAATTTTCAGTTGCTTTGTCCTTGGATTCGAACTCGCCGTCTTCACGAATGATCATAGCTCTCTTGTTCGTGCATTCACTCGCATAATGTCCCCTTCTGTGACACTTGAAACATTTCACATTTCGAGCCCTTGAGGTAGTGGCCTCGGTTTTTCCTTTATCTCGTGGTGCCGCCAGAACCACTTTAACTTTATCTTTGGCCGCTGGAACAGATTTTTCTCTCCTTTGATAGCTCGGTTTTTCCTCCCGTTGATGACTGAATTTTCTAGCCCCAAAGCTAGAATGAGAGCTCCTTTTCCGTTGGAGTTGTTGTTCGATTAGAATTGCCTTATGAAGCATCTCTTCTATTTCCACGTAGTGTTGCATCTCCATGCTGTCTTGAATTTCCAAATTCAAGCCTCCGAAGAAACGAGACATTAGAGCCTCCCTATCCTCCGAGATATCAGCCCTTAACATCAACAATTCCATCTCTTGATAATACTCCTCCACGGTTTGGTTCCCTTGAGAAAGTTTTCTTAGCTTTCTATGTATCTCTCGGGGATGATGATTTGGAACAAACTGCTTGTGCAATATTGCCTTCATTTCTAGCCCATTTCTATCGGTTCCTCTCCATTACGCCACCTAGAAGTCACTAACTGATCCCACCAACTCAAAGCATAATCGTATGACGCGATCCCGACTGAATCCGCGGGTCGCGTCCTCTTCTGCGTTGTTGGTCACGTCTTCGGCGTCCTCCAGGATCATATCATCGTAGAACTCCGTTGCATCAACCCTAACCTTCTTTGTCTCGGTGTAGTGTTGACAACCAAACACGAGTTCGATTTTCTTCTCCCATTCCAGATAAGTGTCCGGATCAGCCTTGCCGTGGAATGGGAGGATTTTGAGCTTAAGACCAGCAAGGTCATCCCTCGGGTCGTCTCGGCATTCGTCATCTTTGACTACTTCGAGATGAGGATGAACTGCCTCGTTCGTAATAGTTACTGTCCTCTTCTTGCTGATTCATTTCTCGTTTTTGGAGAGTAGGATTTACTCTAGGTCGGGCCTGAACTTCGTGTCGAAACTCCTATCGAAACTCTTCCATTTTGGTGCTAAGATTTTTCTCCAATCGAGTCGCAAGAGCCTCAATCAATCTCTCGTTTACTCGGCTGGTTTTTGCACCTTTATCTCCCATTATGTTTGATAATTATACACGTAACAAACACATGGAAAACCTGCACAATAACACACCGAAGCAGCCCACAAAGCAAACCAAATAGTTACGAGCAACCAAGACTCGTAACACAAACGATACGTAACTAACGAATAAACAATACACACGATTCAATTACTAGCTACTGATCTGAGAACAACCAAACAACCGAAAGATGAACTAACCTTTTCTAGAGTGAGCTCTGATACCACTTGACGCGATCCTCGCTGGAACGACACTCTAGAACGAAAGTATATAGGTAATCCTTGCTGTAGTCGAGTCGGAAGACTCCTTACACAAGGCGTGTGGAACGAATGGTCACACAAAAGTTGCGGAAAGACTCTCGATTTACCGAGCTCGTCTTTGAGGATATGCCACACCTAAAAAGAACGAACGAATGTTGGATATTACGCACCAACACGTGTTGGATATGACACACCAACAATGGAGGAATTCTTAAAGAGTAATTCGAATTTTCAAATTCAAAATCAAGGTTGTTTGTTACATTGCATTGCCGACAATAAGTAGAAGAAGAAGTCATGCAAGACTTCAATCTTGTAATAAATGCAGGCAAGTCATGCAAGGCTCTTAATTAAATGAACGAAAATATCCCAAATTCAAAATGAAAAAAATATAAATGTAAGATAGAATACTTCGATACGATCAACGTATCAAGTCTCGGATCAACAATTAAGAAAATAGAAGTGAGTCGTGGCCTTGTTAAAAACTCGCCGTTGGAAAACCACGTTGGACAATACCAACAATGGGAAAAGAGCACACATGAAACACTTATCCTAATTGTTGATCGTTGCTAGTTGTGCTTTGGCTTGTAGTATGATGCGGATGTTGGAACTTTCTTGTGAAATCGAGCACTCGTCTTGAACTTGCACGGTCGTGAGAATTCCAACGATAGCCTCCTTGAGCGTCCTAGCTTTAGCTCAGGTCACGAGACCTGCTGGTATAGTTAAAGCATCCTCCTCTCTACCCCTAGCATGGGTCATGTGACCAATGTCCTTCTTTCGGGTCTCGTCCGCCTTTCTTCCATTCGGTCCAGCACGGGTCACATCTCTTGTAGCGTGGGTCGGGTTATTTTGTAGCACAGGTCGCGACCTTGGCAACACAGGCCGCATCCTCCTCAGCAAGGGTCATGTCCTCCGTAGCGTAGGTCGCGTCCTCCTCAGCACGGGTCGCATCCTCTTTTCTTGCTTGAGCTCAAATCACGAGACCTTCTTGTAATATTGAGGCGTCCTCTTCATGTTTGGAATCCTCGACGCTATCATGATCATATCAAGATCAATTCAGGACTCCGGTTTCCTTTGGTTTTCTATGTTCTTTAAACTATCTACTCATGAGCAAGTAATCGTTTTGTTCTAGGAGAAAGGATTAGCCCATGACTATCCCATAACCATTTTGATTTATCTTTGAATGCATGTTCCTGTTTTCGTTTATCTATTATTTGTCTGAGTGTTTGATTGACTTGAATTTATGAAGGTCAAGTAGATGCATGTTTTAAGAACTTAGGAGAAGGATCGAAAGGAGAATTCTAATTCCAGATGATTAGGCTTAGAACAACCGAGACTAGGCCACGAAAGTAGGGTAGTAACGGTTGAGGGTTAAATGGGTGAATCATAGAACTTATGGATTTAGTTTAAGGTGTCAGTCACGAAAGTAGGGGATAATTTGACTAGATCACGTGTCTATGCCTTGAGAGAGGGTAGATATCATATTTGGATCGTCCGTCTTAGATAACTTGATTGAGAATGCATGATTAGATAGGTTAATTGTTGGTTTCTGTAGTGTTGTGGTGAAACCGTATCCTGGAACGTCTCACTGTTAAGAACTCGTTAGTTTATTCTTTTTAGTTATTTCATTCTTAAAACCAATATTCGTTGTTTGCAAGTTTGATTTGTAGTTTGAGTTTAGTTTGTGTTGCGTAGTCCCTGTGAGATCGACACCTAGAGTACGACACACATGTCGTGCACTTGTGGGTAGTTTAGGTTAATTTAGTTGAACTTGGAATGCATCAAACATGCAGGTTCCTTAAGCTCGGTTTCCTCCCCGTCCATAGTTCATAAGGTGTCTTAGGGACTACTTTACTAGGAATACGATTCAGCAGATACGTTGTTGTCTTTAATGCATGCATCCACAATGAAAAGGGTAGAGAGCTATTACTTATCATGCTCCTAACCATGTTCATTAATGTACGATTCCGCCTTTCAACTACACCATTCTGTTGAGGTGTATTGAACATCGTATACTGTGCACAAATGCCCCTACTTTCGAGGAATTTTACAAATGGACCAGAAAATTGTCTCTCAACCTCATTGATAAACACCTCAAGGACGTTCATTGACTGAGACTTATCATGCAGTAGATAGGTGTAGCCATACCATGAGTAGTGATCAATAAAAATGATGAAGTACCTCTGTTCATCCCAAGAACGAACATCAAAAGGTCCACAAATATCGGTCTAAATCTACTCAATAAGCCGAGTGTTTCTTGTGTCCGCTTTCTTTACTGTGTGTTTAGTCTGCTTTCCCTTAATCCAATCTATGTACATTCCCAAGTCACTAAAATCCAACTGAGGTAGAATTTAATTATTTATCAACCTCATTACCCTTTCTTTGGATATGTGACCTAGCCTTTGATGTGACAATAAAGCAGAATTTTAATTATCGGGTGCACTACGTTTAACTCCCACATTAGTCTCAACATGAAATAAGGATTCAAAGAACTTTCTATCAAGATTGAGATGATAAAGACCATCCATTAAAATACCAGAACCACAAAGGTATTGATGTCTAAATAACTGAAAAACACCAGAACAAAACTTAACAGAAAAACCTAACAGATTCAATTTTCTAATGGAAACAAGATTTCTAGCACATTCAGGAACATAAAGACATCTTTCAAGATATTGTGACAGCTAGTATCCAAGACCAATTTGTAAGTACCAATTCCTTCTATCAATGCCTTCATCCTGTCCCCCATGACCACATACTTTTCAAGTCCTCTTATGGGTTGGAGCATACTGAATCGCTATTTAATATGAGAAACATGAGTAGTTGCACAGAATCTAACCACTATGTACTGTTAGGAACTTCTATAATGTTAGATTCAAAGCAAAATAGAGACATGATGTTTACCTTTAGACTCGAACCATTCTTTTCCTTTCTTACAATATTTCTTCATGTGCCCACTCTTCTTACAGAAGAAGCACTTAGACCTCCTTATGGACTTGGCTCTCATTTGCTTTCATTGGAGCCTTGTCCTTCCTTTTGTCTTTCTTTCCTGGTTTTCTTTTACTGCTTCTAGCTCTATCATGGATTGTGAGGTGGATATCATATGTATTCTATGAATGCAAAATGCATGCAAGTTTACGAGTATAATCGTATATACAATCACACATACGCAGGGTTGAGAATACATGTACGTATACAATTTCATAATGTACGATTCAAACAAATCTAATAAAAAAGATTTTAATTGATGAATTATACTTAGTCAAAACCATGCCGTGATACTAATTGATAGGAAATTTGAGGCTTTCAGGATTTAACTCTAACGAAAACCTAAACACAAATAGGATCTGGCTATAGCATAATTCATACAACAACTATAATAACGTAGATCAAAGACTTACCTGGATCCATATTATGCAACAGAATGATACTAGGGTTTGTTCTCTCTCATTTTACCATTTTCTGTGATTTTTTATGGATAAAAACGTAGACCATAAAGTCCCTTTTATACAGTTTTTTAGAAAGCCCTATAAACACTAATTTTAAATGGGTAAAAAGAGATGAACCTTAATTTAGATAATTGCCGACGAACTTTAATTCTTTAATAGACATCTATCCATTAAACTGATCTACTTTAATATTAACATCCGAAAGTCCAAATCACTTGGCCACGTTTATTTACTAATCCCACCGGAAAACAAATTTATTTCGCCAAATCATGAGCTAAAAATAATTTTGGATGTATTATAATTTCTTTAATAATTAGAGGAAGTTTATAGATTATAAGAAATATTATTTTTTTAGTTTTATTTTGCTTACCATATCTCCAACAATTCTATGGCTAACTTATTCTCTATTTTTCTGTCCTTTCTTTTTTCGGTTAAGCTAATGCTTGACCACGGTCCCTACAACATTCGTGGTCCTCTCTTACGATTTTTGCCCTCCAAAGATGAATTATATCGACACCAAGCAAAGATTTTGAAAAAACTAAAGAGTAGATGGTCAAGACGTTTGGTGGAGTTTTAAAATATGAAAGGACTTCCTATTAATTCAAATGGTTTTCCAAGTACACTTGAATACAGATTCAGACTCACCCTGAGACTCAACTCGTCTTGAATTCAAATTTCAAGCTCCAAACATCACACACCCCGTATGTGACCGTCTAAGACTATTCTCACAATAGTCTTAGGTTTCTGAAAGACTCTACGAATCACTCACCCACAAACCCTTAGATACAATATCCAAGATTTGCATATAGCGCTCTCACAATGTAAATGAAACACTTTTTCGGTTTAGGTTCACACTTCTCTCTAGTCTTTTAGCCTCACTCTTTTTTGATAGAGAAGTCTTAATTTCGTTCATAGGACCGACACTCTTTTTATAGAGGTCTTCTTGATGTGTTTGTTGCCAAAAAATCTCCTTAATTCTTGCTCCTTAATATTATCTAACACATCTCCATGTTTTTAACTCCCTTAATTTTCTTCAATTTGTTGGTTTTTGAGTTGTTTAATTTTGACCTATTTAAAACATAAGACTTAATAAAAAAAAATTAAGATAAAATAATACTCTAACAATCTCCCCCTTTTCATCTTATACTTAAACAAACACATCATCGCATCATCCATATCTTTGAAGGACCAAACACCAACTATCCACGATTATTATTATTCACTTTTACTTGTCTTCAGGTTTTCTTGCATAGGTAAAAATTATGCTCGCACTAGTACATTCTCCCCCTGTTTGTGTGAGTATAAGAACAAAAAATTCTCCCACGACATGAGACTCACATAAAAAATTAAAGCAAATTCGAAATTAGAGGGGAAAGATCAGGAAAACAATACTGCTTGTAGTCCTTATCAGACCTTGACTTCAACTTCTTAACATTCTTGCAGAAGATTGATCTTTTCTCTTCGACGCCATTGGGTTAGAGTTTCGTTCGTACAAATAATTTCAACTTTCACATTCAAATGATAAACAATGCATGAAGTATCAAACTTTATTATCTTCTTAAACCCATCACATTTTTATTTCCTTTATTTAATATCCAATAGAAAAAAATTTCTACTTGAAATGTGATTTCACTTCAATTTAGCTGACATTTACCACAAAACCCTTCAAGAACACTTCCGCACACATTTCTTTTTCATTTTTATAATTTGAAAAAGTAGTAAATTTTATACCCAACTGAAGGGAAATAGTCAGCACAAATATACTCAACACATCCACCAGATACACCCGAAGTATATCAGAATAAAATGTTGTACATGATTAAGAACAAACACTCTGAACTTCTAAATCGTTGAATTGACAGATTTTCCCACCATCTAGACTCAGGCTACCTAGTAGGTATACTCTTACGATCAAATCATAGCGGAGTATGTAGGTTTTGTTCTTTTTATCACCATTTTTTGCTTTTATTCTTGCATATGCATGCTTGAATATCCTTATTCTTTTTTTTTCTTTTTCTTTTTCTTTTTTCCCTTTTTTTATAAGACTAACCTTTTGCCCTTGAGGCGTGAAAATTGGATCCCCGCCTCACCACTTAGACCGAGCCAATTCCATTGCATTCTTATCAATTATTGTACATTTTCAAGTACTTTATTGATAGCGGAGTGTAGGAGTGTTGTTCTAATCTGTGCACTAAAACATTTCTAACATATTTCTCAAACAATAAAGCACATTCTTTACAAATTTTTTAAAACTAAAACTCACAAACACCAAGGGATTTTCTCAAATTCAAAAAGCGGTTCATGTCCAGATGTTTGATAAAAATATCAGTCAATTGTCGTTTCGTAGGCACATATTTAATTAGTAATTGCTTTTTCTCAACAAGCTCTCTAAGAAAATGATGTCTAATTTTAATGTGCTTTGTTCTAGAGTTTTGTGCTGGATTCTTTTAAATATTTATGGCACTTGTATTATCACAATGAGCAATAAAAGATTTAGAATCCATACCATAATCTGACATCATTTGGTTCATCCAAATGAGTTGAGTGCTACAACTCCCTAATGCAATATATTCCGCTTCTGCAGTGAATAAGGATGTTGAGTTTTGTTTCTTACTGTGCCACGAAATAAGATTATTTCCAAGAAATAAATATCCTCCAGAAGTGTTTTTCCGATCATCGACATTTCTACCCCAATCTGCATCACAATAACCTACCAACTCACAATTAGCATCTTTAGTGTAGTATATACCAAACTCAATAGTTCCCTTCACATATTTGATTATTATTTTTACGACTTGAAGATGGGATCATTTTGGGTTGGCTTGATATTGTGCACAAATTCCTACACTTGATGCTAGATCAGGTATACTTGCGGTTAAATAAAGTAAACTCCTTATCATTCTTTGGTACACCTTCTGTTTTATATTCTCTCCTTCGGAATCCTTTGTCAATTTGGTAGTTGTAGACATAGGCGTGTGAGCAGTTTTGCTATTGTCCATTTCAAATTTCCTCACTAAATCACATGCATACTTGCTTTGTTATATGAATATTCCATCATCCAATTGTTTCACCTGCAAACCAAGGAAAAACTTTAGTTCTCCGAACATACTCATCTCAAATTAAATTGTCATGGTTTGCACAAACCAATCAACTTTCTTTTGAGATGTTGAACCGAAAACAATGTCATCAAAATAAATTTGAACAACGAGTAAGTGATTATCATATTTATGAATAAATAAAGTTCGATCAACTCCCCCTTGCTTGTATCCTTTGTTGATGAGAAACGTGGCCAGCTTGTCACACCATGCCCTTGGCTCTTGTTTCAATCCATATAGCGCCTTCTTGAGTCGATACACATGATCTGGATGTTTCTAATCCTCAAAACCATGAGGTTGTTCAACAAATACTTCCTATTGAATGATTCCATTAAAAAATGCGCTCTTCACATCCATTTGATATAACCTTAACCAAGAACACAAGAAACTCCAAGTAGCAACCGTATAGATTCTAGCCTTGCAACTAGTGCAAAGGTTTCATCAAAGTCTATCCTTTCAACCTACGTATATCCCTGAGCTACAACTCGTGCTTTATTCCTAGTAATTTGACCATCTTCATTAGTTTTAGTTTTGAAAATCTATTTAGTTCCAATCACATTGGTTTTAGTAGGTCGAGGTACTAGATACCAAACATAATTACGTTCGAATTGCTCTAATTCCTCTTGCATGGCCTTAATCCAAAACTCATCATTCAACGTCTCTTTAACATTTTTTGGTTCATGTTGAGATGTAAAGCAAATGAATCTCACCAAATCATTGTAGTTGATACATGGTTTGTTCCTCAGGTGAACCTTTGGCTTCCAGAGGTATTTTTAGCATATCTATTTGTAACTGAGCTACAGTTCTGTCAACATATTCTGAGTTTTGACTTTCTTCATCAAATACAACGTTAGTGGACTCAATAACAGTCTTGGTACGAAAATTATAAACTCGAAAAGATACTGAATTTGTACCATAACCTAGAAATATACCATCATCACTCTTTAAATCAAACTTACCAAGATACTATCGATCATTGAGTATGTAGCACTTACACCCAAACACATGGAAATAATTGACATTTGGTGTATTTCCTTTACATATTCCATATGGTGTTTTCTCCGTACCTGTTCAGGCATACACTCTGTTGATAATGTGGTAAGCCGTGTTTATGGCTTCTACCCAGAATCGAGGTGCAACTTCCTTACTGTGCAGCATTGTCCTAGCCATTCTCTGCAAGGTTCTATTTTTTCTTTCCATAACTCCATTTGTTGTGGAGTTTTCAAATGACTCATTCCCAAATTCACGACCATGATCACTCATAATCCTTTTAATTCTTTCTTTGGTATTTATCAAGTTTAAGCACAAATAAAGAAAGATCAAAAGTTTCACCTTTCTCTCTTAAAAATCTAGCCCATGTAACACATACGAAAACATACCTTTTTCTATTTATACTTTCAGTTTGCATAGGTCCCATCAAATCCATACGAAGCAATTCTAGTATGTGAGTGGTCTTGATTTGCAGCATCTTCTTGTGATTAATTCGAACTTGTTTACCTTGTTGACATGGTTTGCAGATAATATCCTTTGTCTTTGACATCCTAGGCATACCTCGAATCAACTCAGAATTAGACAATTTAATAATAGTTTGATAATTAACATGTCTTAAACGTTGATGCCAAAGATGAATAGGATCTTGTGTAGCATGCTAACACTTCACTTATTTTGGCCAAATGTAGCAGTTGTTAGATGCTCTTTTTCCTATGTGATCATTCTTACCATCCTCATTTGTGACAACATATTTCTCACGTGAGAAAGAGACACGTAACCCTTGATCACATAGCTGACTAATACTGATCAAATTTGCTTGAAGTCCTTGTACAAAATTTACATTAGTTAGCATTGGTTGTCCAATTGCTATAACGTCACATTTTCCTTGTATGCTTCCTTTACGTCTGTCACCGAAGGTTACACTTCCACCTGTGATACTTTATTTAAAGTTTGATAACAAGCTAAGATTACCTCTCATATGTCTTGAACAACCACTATCAAAGTACCACATAAAGTCTTGCTCATTTTGTATTGAGGTGAATGCAACATTGCAATTAAGATCCGCTTTCTTTATCCAACTTCGTTTAATCGTAGGCTTTCTTAATGTCATATATGTTTCAACCTTTTTAACCCATATTTTACTAACATTAGGTATTGATTAAAAAGGAAACTTAACTTGGTGTTGCCATGACTTACCTTGGGACCATCGTGAATGATATTGATTCCATCCTCGTGACTTTCCTTGACAACGTTGTGATTGAAATTGATTCCATCTTCTTCTTGTCGTCCTTTTCTTTTTGTTGAATGTCCTTCGAGGTTTCCAGTCATAATAATTCATTTGATAGCAATTGATTTGAATGTGACCCTTTCTCCCGTAGTAGTAACATCTTCTCTGCTTTTTTTTTTGTTGATATTTAGGTCTCACATGTGCTGGAGGTATACTCTGTAATATCTGAGGTGTTTCTGTCTTTTCGGCAGAACTTCACTTTTAACAAATTTTCCTTTATAAACAAGTCCATAATGATTTGAATCTCTTTTCCTATCGTTAAAAGATAGTCTAGCTTCTCCATTCCATTTGATAACATCATTAAATTCTTCTTCATTTCTTCTAGTTTACTCGAGATTCGATTTACTTCATCCTCCTTCTTCATGAGTTGTTCTGTGACAACTTTTAACTGTGACTCAGCAACATTCTTCTCTTTGAGAATCTTCAAATTTAGTTTACCCATTTTAATACATTTCTCGGATAGTTCTTTCATGGTCATCTCATCATCATCACTTGCTATGACACCGTAGAATGTAACATAACTATCCATGTCCTCTTCTTCACTTTCTTCCTCTGAATCAGTTGAATCTTCTTGAGCAAGAAGAAACTTGTTTGCCCTTTCTACATCGTGGCACTCATTCTTCGTGTGTCCAAAACCTTGACAATCGAAGCATTTTGTTGCATTCAAAGCTTCCAGGGTTGCTTCTCGTTTTTTAACACTCGGAAAGTTGTTCTTAATATGACCGTATCCCTTACACTTATGAAATTGAACTTTAGATTTACATTCTTCATCTAGATATGCCTTGCGTGTCTTGGGGTATCCTCCTGGTCCTCGTTTTAAAAATCTGTTAAACTTTTTTTTGCTAACAAGCATATTTCACCTACAAGTCTGTTATTCTCTGCTGTATTTTCTTCTACTTTGAGAGCTATAACTTGGAAGAAATTTTTGCTAATTGATCCTTGTTCCAGCTGCAACTCCATTTCATAAGCGGACAATACTCCCACGATTTTTTTGAAGCTTGTTGTGTCGGTATAGAGTGATATGTTCATCGCTTCCTTTTGTGCCGAAAACTTCTTAGGTAAGCATCAAAAGAGTTTCTTGACAAGCTTCTTGTCTTCTAAGGTTGACTAAGAACATGTGCTTCATTGGCCAAAGCATTTAGTCTTCCACTAAAATCTTTCACGTTTTCATTCTTTCCCATTTCAATTTTTTTTAAATTGATGTTCGAGAATATTCAATCTTGTTCTCTTCTCGCTTGGAGTTCCTTCATGAATTTTTTCAAGTGTGTCTCAAGCATCTTTAGCTGATTCGCAACCTTGTATTTGTTTGAATTCATCCATGTCCACAGAGGTGAATATTGCAGCTAATGCCTTTGCATTGTATGTGGATGATCTCTTCTCGGCCGGTGTCCATTTATCAAGTGGTTTCTCCTTTTCATTGCCTTTGTCGTCGATCACCATTGGAGGATTCCAACCATACTTCACAGCCCCCACGTAATCTTCGTCTGTGCCACAAATACTGGCTCTCATCTTAACCTTCCAATATTCATAATTAGAGGAGTTGAGTATTACGGGTTTGCAATATGAGTATAGATCCCGTGAACCTTCCATCTCTCTCTTTAACTGGATCTCAAACGAATATTAACTTTTTGATTCGTTTCCAGCTCTGATACTAATTGAAAAAACTAAAGAGTAGATGGCCAAGACGTTTTGTGGAGTTTTAAAACTCCAAAGGACTTTGTATTTAATTCAAACGGTCTTCTAGACCTGTATACGAACTCAGACTCAATTAGGCACATGTAATGTCTTCTTCTTCTTCTTCTTCTTCTTCTTGGTCATACAAAAAAATGAATGTACAGATGCCAATGTGATCAAAGGAAAGTCACTAATCACATTTAGTGAATCAAGTTCTGATTGTAAAGAAAGTCATGAAGAAGATTTGACAAGTTTTTTTGTTTTCATTGGAATTGAAGAATATGAAGGTGAAGGAAATGAAGACAAAAAGGTTAAAGAGATTGAAACTGAAAAAATGAAGTAAATGTGGAAACTATCTATAATGAGTGGTTGAATATGAGCAAGCTGAACGTACAA
Source organism: Gynandropsis gynandra (assembly GCA_036759665.1). Taxonomy (NCBI): domain Eukaryota; kingdom Viridiplantae; phylum Streptophyta; class Magnoliopsida; order Brassicales; family Cleomaceae; genus Gynandropsis; species Gynandropsis gynandra. The sequence continues at coordinate 9,745,179 of CM071861.1, forward strand.
CTGGTTAAAACAAATGAAAAGTTAGAAAAACAGCTTCAAGAAATGAAAAAAGGAGGTAACTTTAAAAGAAGAATAAGTCATATTAGTCAAGAGTTAGCTTGAAGAAACCAATAAGTAACTGAAAATGCTCTCCAATGGTACTAAAAACTTGATTACTTACTTTCGATGGGAAAACAAAGAGGAAATAATCATGGAATTGGATATACTGGAATAAAAAAATTTGTCAAAACACGTTTGTTTCTAGAGGGAAATTGAAATATTTATCTTGGAAAATGCATGAAAATCAGAAACAAAGTTATTCATTTGAGAAGGCTGTAAACAATAGAAATTTTGATTCAAATATCAGACATTATAGTTATGGATATAACTCTGGAAGAAGATTCCAAATGCAATATCAGAGGAACAATCTTGTGAGATGTTATTTCTATGGAATAAAAGGACATAAACAATTCACTTGCATTAAGAAATTCAAGTATGATTCAGGTAAGTATGCTTTACCTAAAATAAAACAAATCTGGATACGGAAAAGTGATTTGTATTGCAATGTAGCTTACATTTCTGCATAAAAAGATAAATCAAATACTTGGTATTTTGACAGTGGATGTTCTAGACACATGACATGTATAAGAGAACTTTTTCCAAATTTTGCTGAAATCAAGAACGCTGGTAGCGTTATCTTTGGAGATGGAAACAAAAGCAAAATTCTTGGAAAAGGAGATGTAGACACACAACCTCTTCTGAAGAATGTGCAATATGTTGCTGGATTGACTGCTAATTTGATTAGTATTTGACAATTATGTGGCAGTAATCACAAGATTCAGTTTAATCAGAAGGAATGTCTAGTAATGAGTTGATGATAAATGTGTTCTTACATGTACAAGATCATTAAAAAATTGCTACATTTGGAGAGAAGAGAAAATATGTTTCAAAGAAATGGAAGACAACTTGTCTTTGTGGCATCAAATATTGGGACATGTCAATTGTCGTTCACTCGTAAAGTTGTCCAGCTCAAATATTGTTAAAGTTGTCCAGCCTAAACTAAATCTTGATAAATCTGAAACTTGTAAACCATGTCAATTGGGAAAACAAGTTAAAGTTAATCACAACAAGATGCTTGATGTCAAGATTGGAAAAAATACTAGAACTTGTTCACATGGACTTGATGGGACCAATGAAGATAAAGAGTTTTGGTGGAAAAAGATGGGTCAAATTTTTTAGAGAAAAATCTAATACTTTTGAATTGCTTCACTACTTGTTTTTTGCAATTGAAAAATACAAAAGGAACTATAGAACGAATTCGTAGTGATCATGGTAGAGAGTTTGAAAATGATGTTTTTCATAAGTTCTGTCTAAAACATGGTACTGTACATGAATTCTCTGCTCCAAAAACACCACAACAGAATGGTGTAGTTGAAAGAAAGAATATGACTCTTCAAGAGATGGTTCGTGCCATGCTTCATGCAAAGTCTATTTCAATTCGTTTTTGGATAGAAGTAATAAACACAATTTTTTATATCATAAATCGATTTTATGTTCGACCAGGTATGTCAAAAACACCATATGAACTTTGGAAAGGTAAAAGACCAAATCTGAATCATTTTCATATTTTGGGTGTACTTGTTATGTACTAAATGACAGAGAATATCTTGGAAAATTTAATGCAAAAAGTGATGAAGGAATCTTTCTTTGATATGGAACCAATACAATTGCATACAAAATTTACAATTTACGAACGAGAACAATTGTTGAATATATAAATGTTGTGTTTGATGAATATCATTTATCTGAGAAAGTTATGTTTCCTTTTTTATAGATTTATTACAAGGACATACTAGAACAAAGAGTGAAACTTTAAGTGTACCTAATGAACAAACATCAAAAGAAAGCTGGATGGAAGAAGATCATAATGGGCACAAACATCAAGGACATGAAATGGAGTTCACAACTGTACATCAAAATCATTAATTTGATGATGTTATTGGTAGAATTGCAGATGATAGAAAAACACGAGTGATAACGTCTATTTTGTCATAGTATTTTAGTTCATTTTCGTAGTTAGTTCACCAAGCATTAATCATCACTTAGTCTTCTTTCATCCTTCTCTCGTGTATTTACAGGAAAAGAATACATCGAACACGAACACGAGCAAATACGAGCAATTGCCTCACATAACCCCAAGTGCACGACTGGGCGCATGAAGGAATGGCAGCAACCCGACCGTGCAGCACCCTTAGCCCAAGCGGGCTTATCACCAATGGCACCAGCCCGACCGTGCTCAACTTCCAGTTCGACCGGGCATTGAAGACCACCAGCAACCCGACCGTGCAACCTCTTAGCTCGCCCGTGCTCTTGAATCCAGACATGTATGCCCGACCGTGCGGTCCTCTTAGCCCGATCGGGCTCTCTAAACATAACACATCCCCGAAGATGCTGCACGGCTCGGGCATACATGAAGCCCAACCGAGCTTGGATCAGCTGAAGCGCCCGAACGAGCTCACTCTTGTGCCCGGTCGGGCACATTAAACCTGCACGCCGCCATGAAGAAAAGGAAAGATTGGGTCGACGGGAAATAATAGGAAAACTCAAGGGAAAGAATGGAAAGACTCAGCAAAAGAGGAAAAAGAAGAAAAGGAAAGAAAGAAGAAGAGGAAAGAAGGATACTCAATCGAGATTGAGGCTGGAAAACGAGAAGACGACACAGAGCAGATGCAGAGAGAGAGTAGAGAGAGAGAGAGCAGAACGCACACGAGGGCAAAGGACGAGACGACGAACGCGGCATGCGGAGGAGCTTTTGAAGACTACGCTATTGGGATAGAGTGGAATCTCGTTCTATATCTATGGTTGCAATAGTTTTCTTTCGTTCTTGTATGCCACTCGAATGAATGATTATAGAAGTCTAATGAATCTACGCTAGGGGATTAGACTTTGGAACTTAGCCATGATTTAGGATTTAATCGGTTTAAAATCTACGCCAGATCGATCGATTGAATCTAGGGATTAGGATAGCAGTCTTAATGTGCCTAGTGGGTAAGATTACGCAATCAGAAGATTGGTAGTACGCACGCTAGGTAATGGACAAGTCTACGTCAGTCAGTCCTATATTAGAGCTTAAATTCCCTGAACTCGTGATAATATCTAAGACCATGATCTTGTTAGAACTTTGTTGCATCAACGTGTATCTCTCGAAACTTGTGGTGTTTAGTTTATTGAGTTTAATTCGATAGTTAGTTAGTTAGTTAGTTAGTTAGTTTATCTTTATTCGCATTCCCATCACTGATTGATTTTACACGTCTTATTCATTACTTTAAGTGTACCTAATGAACAAACATCAAAAGAAAGTAGGATGGAAGAAGATCATAATGGACATAAACATAAAGGACATGAAATGGAGTTCACAACTGTACATCGAAATCATTAATTTGATGATGTTATTGGTAGTATTGGAGATGATAGAAGAACACGAGGTAAGTCCAAGATAAATTATCATGACATGGTCAAGTTTTCTTGCTTCACATATAAAAAAGAACCTAAATGTGTCAGTGATGGTTTAAATGATGAGTCCTGGGTAAAAGCAATGCATGAGGAATTAGAAAATTTTGTTAAGAATGATGTTTGGTGGTTAATACCTCGTCTAGTTGATGAGAATGTTATTGGGAAAAAGTGGATCTTTAAAAATAAAACCAATGAACTAGGTGAAATTGTTTGAAATAAAGCGAGGTTGGTTGAACAAGGCTACACACAAGTTAAAGGTATTGATTTTGTTGAGACTTTTGCACCCGTTGCTAGATTAGAGTCCATAAGATTGTTACTTGGAGTTGCATGTTCTCTTGGTTTTAAGTTGTTCCAGATGGATGTTAAAAATGCATTTTTAATTGGGATTCTGCAAGAAGAAGTTTATGTTGAACAACCTAACAGTTTTGAAGATCCACATCATTCAGATCATATTTATAAGTAAAAGAAAGCTCTATATGGAATTAAGCAAGTACCACGTGCGTGGTATGACAGATTGACAAGCTTTCTAATCAAGAACGGTTACAAAAGAGAGGGAGTAGTAAAACCTTGTTTATACATAATGTTGATGACGTTCTTCTGGTAATACAGATTTATGTTGATGATATTGTTTTTGTACAAACCGTGAAAAAAGAGTTTGAAATGAGTATGTTTGGTGAACTAAACTACTTTCTTGGTTTATAGGTGAAGCAACTGGATGAAGGTTTATTTATATCTCAAAGCAAATATGTAAAGAATCAGATCAAGAGATTTGAAATGGATGAAAGCAAGTCAGCTAATACACCGAGGTCTACCACCCCAAAATTGACTATAGATTCAGAGGGAGAGGATGCGGAAGTAAAACTTTACAGAAGCATGATTGGCAGTTTGCTTTACCTCACTGTAAGCAAACCTGATTCGTGCCTCAGTCTAGGAAATTGTGCCAGATACCAAGCGAAACCTAAGAAATCTCATCTGATGGCTGTGAAGAGGATAATAAAATATGTGAAAGGTACAACAAATTATGGCATTGTTTATACAAATGATACTAATTATGAACTTGCTAGGTTTAGTGATGTAGATTAGGGAGGAAATGCATATTATAGGAAGAGCACATCTGGTAGTTGTTTCTTTCTTGGAAACAACTTAGTGTCTTGGCACAGTAAAAAGCAGAATTCTACATCTTTGTCTACTACCGAAGTTGAATACATTGACTTCGGAAGTTGTTATACACAACTAATCAGGATGCATCAGATGCTGATGGATTATGATAGAGTTCAAAAATTTTTGTTGCTCTGTGTGATAATACTAGTGCAATTGATATTTCAAAAAATCCAGTTCAACATTCAAGAATAACAAATATTGAGATTACAAATCATTTTTAAATGAAAAGATTGAACAAAAGTAACTGAGGGTATAATATGTTTCGACTGAATGTCAGTTAGCAGATATTTTCACAAACCATTGGATTTAAATCGATTTGTTTTTTAAGAAAATCACTAGGTATTTATAAACTCAGATATTTTTTAATTTGTTCTTATTGGAGAAAAATGATAAGCTTGAAATTTTAATTTTATTGAGAGAAAGGAAATAAAGTATAAGGTTTGATGTTGTGTTGGTAAATACTCAATTTTTAAAAACACTTAAATGTTGTTTAAGTGCACCTGCTCAATTTTTGTCACTCACTCCTATAATAATTATATGTGAAAAGATTCTTGCTAATTATTTAAATTAAAAATATTGATAAAAATGATAACTGTTATGAATATAACCTCGGATCTAAGTTGTGCGATATTTAATTTAAGTTATAACGTCCTAATGATACAAAATAAAATTTTGCTCAAATATTCCTCTATGTTCAAATTGATACATAAGAGTATACCTGAAAAGGTAATCAAGGAACTTGTTATATCAACAAAAAAATATCTAAACAACGCCGTAGAAGTTGATAACTAATGATATAATAAAAAAAGGGTGTATTTGAAGATAATAATAAAAAAAACTGAATCTAAAATTTGAGTAAGTGTACTTAAAGCCAACCTTATATGTTATTTACTCTTTCTTAAAAGATTTTTATTTTGCTTTATTTTTCTTTCATTAGATAATAGATAATGTTCGATAAATAAAAGAAAAAACAAACAAAGTGATTTTTAAAAGAACAAGTTGTTTACTCTGAAAAAATGGTTTAAGTGATGTGAAATAGAGGCTGCTGATTTGAAAGACGTGACTAATGTAGTTACCCTCATTTAAAACTTTTGTGATTTATTTTAAAAAATTGTCTTACATCTCAGTATATCTCCTCAAACCCTAACTGTTGTTGCCGAAAAAAACGACATTTTGTTTTTACAACAATCAAGTAAAATTCGTCAATACACGAGAAAATGAAAGGAGAGGCATCAGGAAGAAGAGCAACGAGTGATAAAGAAACATTCATATACAAAAACGAGAGAGGTCCTAGGATTGCAAGAAATCCTCCAAGGATCAATGGAAAACGCTTCAAACAAATGGCCAGAAAAATAGTAGGTCTTAAGAGAGCGCAAACATATCCCAATCGACAATCTACAGCCTCTACTGAGTCTTCTTCTAGAACAAAAACACGAGATAAAGTTCAAAATCGTCTTCAGACAAAAGTTGTGGACAAAACAAAGCAGATGACACATCAGATACGAGATCTGAAAATCAGAGACAATCAACATCTTCAATGTCTCCAAACACACAAGGTATTCCTAAATTGACTACTTCGAAGGTGTTTTCGAAGATATTCTATTGAGAAATAGGGGTTTCTAGGTTTAATACCTTTAAAGAGAGAGAAATTCTGAGTGAGAGGGGCTTAAAAGTAGGACGTTTTAAACACTTGCCGTTATGGGAATTACTTGTTGAAAGAAGCTTAACAAATCGATGACAAACATTGTCTATGTATGTAAGGAATTAATATATGAGTTCTATGCAAATTTGAACTCTGATATTGATAAGTCTAGTTTAGATGCATTTGGACAAGTATATGTCAGGGGGAATATTATCCAGTTCAATGTTGAGATAATTAACAAATTTCTGGGTACACCGAATGTTGAAACATCGAGAGTGAAGGAACTTGAGATTGATCTAGACATGGACATGGTTACACAAGAATTGGCAAGACAAGAGCTTATGAGCTAGCCTGGACAGATTGCCAATTCCAAGCTCAATTAGGAATATGATTTTTTGAACAAGATCTGTAGAACAAACTGGATACCAAATAAGAAGACAGATGGTATCCGACATGATACAATAGTCTTGTTGTACTGTGTGAAAAATGACATCCCTGTCAATTTCGGAAAGGTTATTCTTGATCAGATTATAGGCCTTGGATTGTCAAATATGCAAGGAAGTTCATCTTGCCATTTCCATGTCTGATCCAAAAAATTCTGACTCAACAAGTTCAAGATCTCATTGGAAAAGAGGAAAGAAAAGACAAAAATTCCCCCATGGATAATATTTGAAAAACGATACGTCAGCAAGATGTTAGCAAATGAAGAGATTAATTTGGAGAAACGACTAGCTGGTGTGATGACTGAAATCCAACTTATTCATAAGGATTTGAAGGTGTTAGCCAAGAGTAAATGAGTGTAACATTAAGTTCATCTTATTTGTGTTTAATCTGATTTTGGATCTAACATGTGTTTGAATTTGTTATCAAACCAACAGGGGGAGATCATGGAAGCACTCAACCAAGTGCAACTAAAGCCGTGAGAACTATATGGCTCAAGATTTTAAGTGTACTTGAATGTTCTCAACTTATGAACCTTGAATCTGACGTGAACTATGTGGATGTTTATGGACTTATTTGTCTCAAGATTTTTATGTTTGGTGAATTTTCTAATTCCTAAGATTTTGTGTTTATGTGATAAGAATTCAAAAGGAAAGATTGTAAATGCTATATTTTAGAAGTGTGTTAGATCTGGTTTGAAATTTTAGGTTGTTGAGAAATTGAAGGAGAAGAAATACGGCTCGAATATTTTCAAATTCAAAGTGAAAGAAAATAAGAAAGGGGAGTCAAACTGAAAAAGGACACAAAAAAGAGGAAACAAATGAGGCTGAATACGAGAAAGTCTATTTCGGGATTAAAGTGAAGATTAGGTGTGAAAAACGTACTATAAAAAAGATTTTGTAACACCTAGATCGGGTATCGAAAAAGTACATCAATTAGTGAAATTTGATCATTAAATATTGTAAGTGTACTTAGAGAGATGCACGATATACGATAAAGAAAGAGAGAGGAACAATAAGTTGTTTATTTACGTCTAACTCATGGAGAGTTATCCGTGGAAATATTTAATACATTGTAATGAAAAACAAGTGTATTTAAAAAAACTGACTCGTAAATAAAATTAATATTTTTTTGAGTATTTATTTCTCTTATCTTTTGTTATTTATTAATGTTGTCTTTCTACTATTTTCAAATACAAATTAAAAGAAAAAAAGACTGAATCTAATCATATCTAGCATGTACTTTTTTTCAGATTGTATCGGAGTTTATGATTCAAGAATAAAAGAACAAGAAAGACTCATTTTGTGAATAAATTAATACATAACCAAAAACAATTTTTTTTTCGTTTTTGAAATTATTATTCATGGTTTTTGTTTAAACTCATTAGTTTTCTTTTAATACTAGTTATTTTGCTCTATTTGTTTTATTTCAATTTATACATCAACAAAGAAAAAAGAAAGGAAATTAGTGGAGTACTTTTGTTTTTTTTGTACTAAAAAATTTGAATACTATAATTTTTTTAATTAATATTGTATCAAATAAATAAATGCTAAATTTCATGTTTAGATTACAATAGATTGTGTAGATTGTGTATGCATGATCAAATTTTTATAGCATATTTGCCATCATTATCATTATGAACCCAAGAAGTAGAAGTTAATAATATGAAAACATGAATCAACTGAAATGATTTGGTTTTTTATACATGTTAAGTTTTTATTCAGTTTTTTCTTTCATTCAGATAATGATTCAAGGGATTCAATTATAATATCATTTAATTTTTTCCAAATAATTTCAGAACATGTTATATTATTTTAAGTCAAGATATTCACACTAATGGTTTAATATATTATTGTCAATTCTATTGACGTAAATAATATTACATGTTCTACTATTTAATTGCAAATTATTAACATCCCGTGGATCATGCGGTTCTCTTCCTAATATAATATAATACATTAAAATTTGAGTTTGTATTCAATTCTAGTGACGCGACATCACAATTAACGTGGCAAACACTGACGAGGAGCAAGTCATAGTCTCACCATGGATCATACAAGGGTCGATCATGAGGACCATAACAAAGGAGCATAGAAATGCGCTCATTGAAATGGACGTGCTAGGAAAACCAATAGATGGATGAGGACATCAAGAAACCTTGAGTGAATATCACAAGCTTCACCCAAAAAGAGAAGAGACCGAGAGAAGCAAGAATCTAGAAGAGTTAAAGGCATTCGATCTGAGCAAATTCTCTGGAAAAATATAGAGCATTCAGAGCAAATAAACGCTCGACCCGAGCGAATTCTCTAGACAAATATAGAGCATTCGATGGAATAGACTACTCGACCCTAGCATTATACAGCTCAACGACCGTTCATAGGGGTTGCTCATCTCGAGCATATATAAGTTTCATGGATTTTAGGTTAAAGACGTATGCGGCACTCGACCGATTAGTTACATCACTCGAACAAACACTTTTATTGAAGTTTATTAATTATTAAGTTGGTTTATTTTATTCATTTTTTCATTATTGTTTGGTCCTTATAAATAGGAGACCCATTGTGTTACATTTTCGTGAAGTTTTGATCAATAGATATTATATTTTTACTACGATATAGCTACCAAACTCTTGGAGAGATTATGAGTGTTCATTAACTTATCAACATTAGATCACAAGTATTATGACATTGTCCTTGTTACGACATTCTAGTTTGGCTGTAGTTGGGGTTTGAATTGTCCTTTATTAGGAAAGATATATTCTAGACTCTACTCTTGAGTTGGTAGGGGTTTTTGATATACACATTTCAATAAATTATTAGTATTTGTAGTAATATAATATTATAATCGTAAACAATTAATGCTATATTTACTATGTATGCTTTCCACTAGTGATATTTAAGTTCTTGATATGTACGCGACCAAATGATATATAACCAATCAAAATAAACCTTCATATTTCAATTATATGTCGAGAAAGTTGATCATATTCAAATTATAATAGAACTTATAAAAAGATTAATTAATTCTTATAATCTGACTAAATAAGTAAAAATGTAAGTTTGTTCTATATACGATAGTGTGCTATGTTCATGGCTTGGATCAAGATGGGAGATTTTATGTCATTATTCATCTATTATTGCTTTTTATGTATCTATGATGATGATAGTTTGATGGGTGTTTACCGATATTTGGTTGGAAAGAGTCATTGAAAACTTATAAATGGATGTCATATATCATTCGAAAATTCTAAGAGGTCGTCTATATTTCCGGGTAGATTTCTTCAACCATGTGTAATTTCCAATAGTATAGCACATTTCATCTGTAATTAATTGATGGATTTTATAAGTTATCTAGATGTTACGGATGGACCATTTAACTCATTCGTAAATTTTTTGATAACGTCTGGAATCTGTCCGGAATTAACGAGATCTAACTATGGATGTTTAGTCCTAAATCCGTACAAAATGATCAAATAAAAAACTCTAATATAAAAAGTTAATCAACCACAAATTTTAATAAAAATTATAATTTAAATACACTTAAAATGAATGAATACGTAATTCAAATAATTGCAATCATGACTTTTCGTTTCTGATAACTTCGCGTTTGGATGTCAATGCACCTTTCGTTGTTAGACATATGATCATATAAAATTTTACATGAGTTTTCAACTATTTGATTTTATCCTCATTCGTTAATCTAAATATTAAAACTCAAACCTTACCTTAATTAGCTACATGTAATTTTTTTTCTGCGAGAGATGCTTTTTCAAATCCATGGTGTTGATGATGTTATAAAAAATTCTTCTCAGTGATGATACACTAAGATTGATCTTGTTACATTGTTGTGTATCTTTCAAATCCATGGTGTTAATATTATCTTTCATCTTTTGTATAACGTTTAACACGATGTTAATAGCAGAAACTCCATTTCATGCAAATGTTTGGTTGTAAATTGTACAAGATCAACCTGTTCTGTCCTAGCTAATAATTCCTCCAGATATTTCAAAAAGATTAAAATCATCTGTATAAAGGTCTAAATAGATGTTGTTGTTAAAATGCTTTTAGATCTCATTATTTTTCGAACGGCACATATCTCTTTCACAACTCAAATGCTCAACATGATCTCATATCAATTGTTATCTTTTCAAATTGATACAATATTTGATTATGCTAGTAATTTTAAAGACTACATACGATAATATGTAACCAATTTTCTTTTTTTATCAATAAAATTGATATTTTCCATAAAATCGTGAACTATTCAAATTTGTTATCCTTGAAAAAAGCATACAATTATCTTGACACATATCAATCATTTTGATATGGTAATGAACCCAAAGTTTGTACATTAAGACTTTACAACATTGTTATCTTCACGCAAATCTCTCAGCAATTGAGATATAATTCTATGGAGCTCTAAAAAAATATTATTTTTGTCCTCAAATTCATTAGACACACAGATAAAGACAACTATGAAATATATATTCTATATCCGTCATAAAATTGATGTCTCACATTTTCTAACATCTCAAAATTTTTTGTGTTGTAATCAAAGAATGGATCTGTGTGGGTTATATACATAATTTTGAGATGGATTAGAGACATATGAAGACATGTTTGAAACCAACGAAAAAAATCGTCCCTATCCCATATATTAATTACTGAAAAAGCTTGTTTTGCTTGCAAATTTACGGACGGATGAATAATTCATCTGAAAACTTATAGTCAAATGAATAATTCGTCCACAAATTTACGGTCGGATGAATGATGTTGGATAATTCTTGTTATCCTTATTTTCTTAATTTTATTTATTAGTAGATTTTGACAGTGGTGTGAGTGGGTCATTTACTAGACATAATGGGTTAGTGGAGTTAGTGGTTCATTTACCATTGTTAGTGAGATATTGGATAATTTATTCCTATTGTAATATTTTCTCCTATAAATTGCAATGAAATGGAATTGCAAATCATCACTTCAAACACCAATCTTTTGTGTTCTTCTTCCTATCCATATCTTAGAAAATCATTATTTCCAACAATTTGTATCAAAGCGTGTGTAATCGATCTATTGAGCAATATTGTTGATCCTATACAACGATGGAGCATTGAGGAGTCATGTAAACAAAGGAAGACATCAACAGTCTTTTTCTCCTCCTCCAAGCCATGGTCGATGTCGGGATGATGAAAACAACATGGTACAAAAGATAGTTAAGGGGGAGGGTGATGCAATATTCTCAATGCTCACTAAGACTAATTATGGGATTGGTCGCTAATGTAAAAGGTGATGCTTCGAGTAGGTGGACTTTCGGCAGCCATTGATTAGGCACCAATGATGAGCATGAAGATCGAATGGAATTTGAATCCATTGTGCATAGTGTAACGTATAAATTGATCTCTGCAATCATCGTAAAGAAGAATGCAAATCAGACTTGAGAAGCGGTTGTCTTTGTGTGTCAGCTTTGATCAAGCACGTAAGGCTAGCGTCGAAAAGGTGCACATAGAGTACAAGATAATAGATTTTCGTGATGGTGAGACGGTGGATGACTTTTCCATGTGTCTCTCTAGTATAGTGAATCAGCTAACCATTCTCGAAGACCCAGAACCGCCTTACAAGATGCTCGAGAATACTTATAGTTGTTTCTCCCACATTCGAACATATCGTACTTTCTATCGTACCATGAGACCATGTTAGATTCACCGATGTCATAACTTACACTGTTAGGGTCAACATCACCATGTAAGCGCCTTATCCACCTTGTTGAGATGAAGGTTGCTACTCATCATAGTCGTGAGGAGGAGTGCAAAAAGAATCTATGTTTATTTGATATCGGGGCGACGAACACATGACAATGTATGTGTTGTATTTTCCGAATTCGGCTCAGTGGTTTAAAATGTAAAGTTTAGAGATGGATATATGTTCAAGATCGGAGGATTATGCATGATCTTATTCTCATGCAAGAGTAGCAAACATCATGCACTAACGGGGGTCAACTTCATTCCTCGCCTAACTACAAACGAGATTAGTGTGAGGCAGTTCGACGACTCTGGATGCAAGATAATCATTGAAAAAGCATCTTGGTGATGAATACTGGCATGTGTCTGAAGATCCTCCAATAGGCTCTATTAAATCTGTCTTAACATTGCACGACCGGTGTGCTTGACAACAAGAAGCTCCGATTAATCGTTGAAATGCATGCAAGATATGACTACATTAGTTTTAAATCATCCTGCAAGCTCGTACAACACAAAATGGTGTGTGGATTGCCA
>CM071861.1:9767938-9783628 GCA_036759665.1 Gynandropsis gynandra
AATTAAGGGTAAATTTGTCTTTTCTCCAGTTTTTTTTTTTTCCGATTAAATAATTATTTTAGGAAAGGGTATTTTTGAAACGTTTTAGCCCTACGAGAATATATCTGATATTCCGCCATTATAACCTATAATCTATTATATACATCAGACAGAACTAACTTAAAAATAGATCACGATAAACTGATAAATTGGGTTGAGCCAACCCAATTAGGATCCAAATACTAACACGACGATGCGCACTCTCAAAATCCAAACGTTATGTATATATACGTTGTGGACAAATTCTAATTCTCTTCTTCCCCTTATCCACAAGTAGAGCGAGAGAGAGAGAGCTTGCGTCCAGTAGAAATGGCAGTCGCATCTCTTGTACCTGCATCTGGAATCTTCTCTCTGAGATGCGCAGCGTCAATAAGACCAAGAACTGCCGTCATTGTTGCGTCGTCGCAAAATCAGTGCGATGAATCGACTCCGGCTCCCACTCTGAGAAGAGGGTTGCTGTTGAAAGCCGCTGTGTCGGCGGCGGCAGCGGCGATCCCGGCAGTTCTTAATCCGCCACGGATTGCGGAGGCGCGGGAGGTGGAGGTCGGATCTTACCTTTCTCCTTCTCCGTCGGATCCTTCCTTTGTCCTCTTCAAAGCCTCGCCCTCCGATACACCAGCTCTCCGTGCAGGTAGTGCCTGAAACTCGGTTTTGTGATCCGATCGTTGTTCGAATTAGTAATTTAGATGTGTGTTTATGAGGTTGATTAAGGATTTTGAAGTTGTTAATTTGGCCAATGATTTTTTCCGTTTCTTGTAAATTTTGCCAATATCGCTGTGAATCCACCAAATTTGTGGTTCTGTGAAATATGTCAAAGCTGGAAAGAAAAGAAACGAAAAGGAAAAGTGGAAGAGTCTTTGTTTTTCTCATTATCCATGAGAACAAGCTTCCTTGTGGAAGAAGGTTAGCAAAAGCATGAGCTAATGGTTCCGGTGAAGGCATTACGTTTGGTTTTTGTGATCGTGGCTAACTCCGATTATGGGTGTATTCTTGTTCGTCCCATCGATAAAATTCATTGCTATGAAACATGTCCAAAACTTGTTCGTTCTCTCTCTTCCGTTGCGTAATGTGTTGGTTTAATGATGCTTGAATCTAGTCTTGTGGCAGGAAACGTGCAGCCATACCAGTTCCTTCTTCCACCAACATGGAAACAAACACGTGTAGCGAACATCTTATCAGGGAACTACTGCCAGCCAAAGTGTGCGGAACCTTGGGTTGAAGTTAAGTTTGAAGATGAGAAACAAGGGAAGATCCAGGTAGTGGCTTCTCCTCTCATTCGACTCACCAACAAACCAAATGCAACTATAGAAGAAATTGGTAGCCCTGAGAAGTTGATTGCCTCTCTCGGTCCATTTGTTACGGGAAACTCTTACGACCCTGATGAACTTTTGGAGACTACCATCGAGAAGCTTGGAGATCAAACGGTATGACCCTTTTCTCCTCCAAACTGGTTGCTTTTTTAGCTCAATCTTTCTGACATGATCTCTTCACAACGTAACCTCCTTGGACGTGTGGGAAAATCAAGATTGTCTTCCCGTTAACCCCATGAGAATATGATCAGTCAGATTGCTAATTCCCTTTAAATATATTCTTGAATGAAAAAACTATAGAAATAGTCATGCAGAATCACAAATGAGAGACTTTAGTCCTAACGACCAGGAAAGTAACATATATTGGGAGACTGATTACTTCAATGAAGATAATGAAAAATTATTTCATTTTTTTGTTAAACTGCGAGTTTATTAACTTTCATGTATTTACATTGTAGCTAGTTACACGGTTTGAGATTTATTAAATGTAATGCAAAACTAACTTTGTGATATCTATGCTAATGTAGTACTACAAGTACGTTTTAGAGACGCCGTATGCACTGACAGGAACACACAACCTGGCCAAGGCAACGGCAAAGGGAAGCACCGTGGTGCTGTTCGTGGCGAGCGCCAATGACAAGCAATGGCAAAGCTCACAGAAAACTCTTCAAACCATTCTAGATTCATTTCAAGTGTAGATTCTGTGTTGTCGTTCAAAATACATAGAGGAAAACAATCGGTGTAATTTCTTTTTCCCTGTGTTTGTGTAGACTCTTGTCGCTATTTCCCTATCAATACAATTAGTCCATACTTTAACGTAACAATAAAAGAGTAAAACATCTTAACTCCAACAAAGTTTATGTATGGTTAGATAATATATATAGTACTTTGGATTTTTTAATAATGGAAGTAATATATTATTATTTTTGTTAGATGTAATAGTTTTGTTTTCTTTAATTTGTTAGTTTTAGAAGTTATGTTGAAAATGTAATTTGTTAGTTTTCATTTCTATGTATTCGAATTTCATATGAATTTGTTCAATCTATACGTGGTGATTAGCTTCGCTCAATTAATATATTTGTAAATTGATTAGAAAACATTTTATCTATAAAATTTGTACATCATCTTATCTTATAAATTGTAATTTTAAATCAATGGTTTTTAGTAAAATAATGAATACTTGGAAAAACTTTTAATAACATTGTATATATTTAATATGACAAACCACAAGGCGTGTATAATTCGGATGAAGTTATCTCAATATAAATTAGACCACTTTATACAAAAACATAGGTTAGGTTATTTTACCAGTGTACACCTTGAAACATACACAATAACAGAAGCCATTTCAGCTGGTGTTTGAACTACAAAGATCCAAAGACTAAACAATAAATCACACTGATCAGTTTCGTTTCTCTGAAAGTTCAACATTTCAATGAACTTTAAACATAGTTCATGTATCAAATCGGTTTTCTTAAGTAAAAAAACCGAAAGAAGAGATCCGATCAATACTCCAAAAGATCGTAAGAAAAAAACGGATCAATCTAATCCTTCTCCGCTTCAAAGAGTACCAGAGTTTAACATAATTCCGCCTTTACTCTTCGGGTAAATTACCCGAGTCTGAGACCACTCTTCTAAGGCCTTACGATGAAGAGCATTCATACGAATGTACGGCCTCTTCTGTTTGATATACCTCTCAGCCATCTTCCAGTCATCCACTATGCCCAATGCAACTAACATCGCGCATGTCACAGCTACACTTCTCCCATGACCTGCAGGAAGCATCCAACAAAGCATTCAACGAACTAAGATGCCATGATTGAAGAGTTTGGAGAGCAAAAAATGTTCACTTGATACAAAATATGAAAGCGGAAGAACTCTTAACAGGCATCTTGAGGCTCATGATGATCGCAGTGAATAAACCTAGTTATTCCAGATGGATACCATACCAATGGGAACTGTTAACGACTGATACCCATTATCTACCTATAAGAAAACTTGATACGCATAAAAGTCATAACAGCTACAGCATGATCCTTTCTTAGCATAACATCAGTTCATTTGAAACCCACATGAGAACTAATGTTAAACTGAAACCCAAAGTAATGGTTTCAAATCAAGGTTGGTTCCAAACAGTTCACATATATCATGAGCACAACACAGAGAAACTAGTTATTAGAACCGTATATCTAGAAATTCCATCCAAAGCATCTCAAGTGCTTGCAAGGCCAAATAAATCAGCAAAATCCAGAATACCCGCTCTCGAATTGAATAAGCAACAACACATTGGAATTTTGCCTTCACTTGATTAAAGATACGTAAAACTAAACAGAACCACCTAGATAGAACTAATCCCAAAAGCTAGTTTGTATGAGAGGGTGAATAAGGGTCCTTATAAACTCCACATTAGAAACTATTTCAACTGATGTGGGATTCACTAATTGGCTTGTGAATCATAACCATGACATCATATCAAACTGGATGACTTCTACAACCGTTAAAAGACAAAAATACTTCCTCAGCATCATACTATGGTAATTTCCTCATGTATGTAAATGAGTAGTTATGATCTATTGTACTTATGTTCAAAGAGAAACTTAAAATCAAGAATCACATATACACCCTGAGTGGTAATATGAAATAACTGTGCGATGAGTTAAAAGATGGTGACAGAGTGATCCCAGCATGGTGAAGTATATAAAAAGTCACCGCAACGCTATCAAATGATACGCAGCATCAGAACTAGTGCACCCCAACAGCCATGCCATTAGCATGATACAGCTCTTTCACGCTCGAGAATTCTATTGCATCTACACTTTGATTGAATATTCATGATTTACACAACCAAAGAGACACGATGCACAAATCAAATATAAATCATTTGGATTGCTCGACTTACACACAAATTCATGATCCAGATGTGAAACTTGATCCAATTATACAACCGAGCGATTAAAGTGAACCACAAAACCGGTAAAAAAAAAGAAACCCAAATACAAACTGGATATACAATCAACAAAGTTGCATTATGTACATTCAGAATATAGTGAATTTAATCAAAACTCAAGTATAGCAGGTAAAGCAGAGGATGAAGAAAACTCACCGTACGCACAGTGGACGAATACCGGAACATTCAGAGCTCTTTTCCGACAACCCCACTTGACAGCAGACTCAATCTGATTAACCGCGGGAGCCCTCGTGTCCCACGTCGGAATACACAAATATGCATTCCCTCTAAACTCATCTCTCCTCGGGAACTCACAAGTGCAATCGATTATTGCCGGATTTCCCGGCGGCATCCTTTTCTCCGAAGACGGCCATCCACCGACGAATAAGCCGTCGCAAACCTCGTTGTACGGCTCTTCACCACTCACAAATCTTCGGAGAGCCGAGAAAACCCTAACGAAGTAAAGATAGGGACTGAAGACGATGATTGACCAAAGTGGGAAAGACCCATCTGGGTTTTTGGCGAGAAGCAGAGGAAGATCAATCGAAGGGTGAGAGGCAATGGAAACAAGGAGAGAGACGAGAGAAGTGTAGAAGAAAGGTATTGAGATGAGTGAGAAGCCATGGTTTCTGAGGAAGAGGAAGATGAGGAAACAAACTAAAGATTTGAGACCTACGAGGACGGATATGCCTAATCCCATGATGTTATTGTATCGTTCTGTATTTGCTGAATCTTGGATTATTTGATCCGAACAATGAAGCTTTCCATCATTATATCGGTGGTCTTTTGACGTGAGAATATAAAACAAGTATTAATTTATTAATATTACAGAGTATGACAATTATTTGGCTCGTTATTATTACAACTATTTATTTCAAAATCGTGATTTTATTGTGTATTTTCATCGGTGTTCCTTGATGGGAATGGAATGGTCTCACGGTACTTAGAAAATATGTAATTCTTTGGATGAAGATGATGATGATGTAAAACATATTTAATTATGATATTTGTCAATACATTTACTACGGTTTTATTGAAGCCATCAACATAAATTATATCGTTATATATGAACCACGACCAAAAGAAACAATGTTAGAGTCCCATCGAATTGTTATTTCAACACTAGAGATAATGGAGTTTGCGTCACCACTAATATACATCGAGCTAGACCTTGATGCAGATCATTATGATGCACCTCTTTGCTTTAGCATCATCAACAGCAACCTCGAGCCATAATCGCCACGGGGTTTGCACCTGGTGCCTTAGATCATGAGCGCAATGGTAAAAGAGCTTACTTCCTTTGTCAAGGTGGAACAACACGCAGAGTATTAGCGATAATAAATGCTTGAAGAGATGTATGCAATCAACAATAATAACATTTAAAAACTCGTCCACCTCGTTATGCTAAATGGGTTTTTAAGGTGAAACGTGACAAACACAAAACCATTGTTAACAATAAGGCGCGACTAGTCGCAAAATGGTATGTGCAGTGTGTGGGGATTTATTTCAACGAACCCTTTGAATCCATAGCGTTTGTAAAGTCTGTATGACTACTGTTGGCCTTGGAGGCGAGAGAAGGATGATAAATCCAACACATGAACGTTAAGAGTGTATTCCTCAATAGTGTGCTCAAAGAGGAGGTGTATGTTATGCAACCACCATGGTTCGTCATCAACAACCACAAAGACAACGGCTCACGCTTGCATAAAGCCCTTTATAGATTTCTTCAAGTACCAAAAGCGTGGAAATCAAGTTAGATGCAAGTATCCGGTTGCTCAAGTTCAAAAGGGATACCTCCGAGCATGAGATATACACTCGGCACATAGGAGCATCATGACTTAGTGTGGGTGTCTATATCGTTGACTTGATAAAAGTCAAGTCTGAAAAGACGATATCAAGGCATTCAAGACCGAGATGAAGACATTGTTCTAGATGACCAATCTCGAGTTGTTGACCTAGTATCTCGGGCTTGAGGTATATCAAAGTGGAACCGACATCACACTCTATTAGTCAGCATACGTACAAAAATTGTTGGAGAGAAGTGGCATAAGTGCTACAACCCAAGCAAGGAGCCTATGCAAGCTCATTTGAAGCTTAATAAGGAAAGTTATAGTCCACTGGTCGAATTCACGGAATATCCAAACATTATTGGTGGACTTTGGTACCTTATGAACACGTAACCAAACCTTACCTATGCAGTAGGATATGTGAGTCAGTTCATGAACAAGCCATACGAAGATCATATGGTGACAATGAAACATGTATTACGTACATTTTTTAGGACGCATAATTATGGAGTTTTTTTTTATGAAAAAAAGTGTGATGGTCAACCATGTCAATTTAGAGTCAATGACTACGACATAACTGGTGATTAACAAGCGACAGAGCACAACTGACATATTTTACTTCGTTAGTGATATCCCCGTTACCTGGTAGTTCGCGAAGCAAAAGGTAATGGCTCTATCCTTATTGCAGACACAATATATCACCACGTCAACCGCAACTTGTTGGCTTGGAACATCAAGCTACAGAGTTCAAGGTGGATAACAAGTTGGCTATCGCGTAGAGCAAGAATCTTATCTTTCATAACCGAATCATACACGCGACACTCAGTTTTACTTCATTCGAGAGTGTGTTGAACACACGAAGATCATTCTTGATTATACCTCTATATAAGATCAACTTGTGGACATTCTCACCAAATCGTTTAGACGTGTCAGATTTCAAGAACTACACATAAGAATTGACCTTATCGATATTTCAGGAAAACATGGAAAAAGTTGGAAGATAAATGTTGGTTAATTTTACATGTTCATCATTTATTCTTCTTTTACTTTATGTGTTAGTGGATCATATATTGTTGCATGGTGTGAATTAATCATTTACCATGTATAGTTGTATTATTGGCCTATTTATCATAGATAATGATAGTAGTTGATTAATTGTAAGTTTCTTTCTATAAATTAGGATGAAACTGAATGAATTGAATGAAAAAGACATGAAAACTATACCACCAAATGCTTTGTGTTGTTTTTATTTCTTTATTCTCTTTGGAAAACGGGAATTTCCAACATTCAAAGGGGTAATTTAAAAAATACCCTTCAAATGCTATTTTTACTTCAAGTCTACCTTTCCAAAAAAAAAAGTTTCTACTTCAAATCTACCCTTAAAATATTTATAATCCCATATTACCCTTGTCCATTAATTAGTAGACAATTTTTTCTCTCCTCCAGAGCACCTCGATTTCTCTCTCTACTGTGGCGTGAAAATTACTGTTCTCCCACACCACATCAGATTCGGTGCGATTAGCTTAAAATCAACATCAAAATCGTCATAGGTAGCTTGAAATCGACATAAGATTCACCGCGTATAGGTTGAAATCGTTTGTTGTCAATAAAGAAGCTTGCAATTAAGCACGTTCCACAGAAAAACCAGGTATGTGTAATGTGTTTTTCGTTCTCTTGTGTTTTTCATGTTTCTTTTGTGACCCATGTGACCCTTGCAGCCATTGCGACCATTGCGACCTAAGTGGCCATTACGACCCATGGGACTCACATGACCCTTGTGACCCTTCCTTACGACTAGTTGTTTCGATGTCAGACTCCTGGCTTTTCCAATACCAGCTATATTTTTTTACGAATGCCACACTCAAGATCCTTGCGACATGTCGTTTCGATGCCAGACTTCTATCTTTTCAACACTCATTCCATCGATCTCTGTTACCCATATTAAAAGGTTCATCAAATTCTCTAAGTCTCACCATTACACCCGAGATGATATTGAATCGGGAGAATCTCATCTCTCTTCTCTTTTCGTTTAAGTCTCTAATCCTAAATTCTCTGAAAAATATTTGTTACCTTTGTGACCTTTCTGACCTTTGTCACGAAGGTCACATGGTAGATGCAGGGCATTGTGTTGTCTCTGTGTTATTCAATGTCTTGGTAATCGTTGGACTCAGTCTCTATACAGATGCACACAAGTCATTACAACGTGGATGGAGGACATTGTGATGTATCTGTATAACATAAGGTCTTGGTAACCGGCAGACTTAGACATTGTTTTGTACCCGCGGTACTTAATGTCACGGTTGGATGTGAACTTGGAGATGCATTAAGTTTATACGGGAACCCATCCGACTCATAATGACCACATATGACTCTTATGCGACTCAGGTAACCCATGTGACTCATGCGACTCATACGACCCATGTGACTATTGTGACTCTTTGTTTCGATGTCAGACTCTTGTTTTCCGACCCATGTGACCCTTCCGACCCATGTAACTTGTCGTTTCGCTGTCAGACTCCTATTTTCCGACCCATGTAACTCTTTCGACCCATGTGACTCTTCCGACCCATGTGTATAAGTTAACGTCTACGCCTCTTCTCTTAGTCTACCAAATTCTATGAAAAATATTTTTGACTTTTGTGACATTTGTGATGAAGGTAACATGGTGGACACAGGGCATCGTGCTGTCTATGTTTACTCAAGATCTTGGTAATCGCATACTCGGTCTTTATGCAGTCACTGACGAGTTGCGGTGGTGACCTAGGTGACGGTGTTGGTTCACCCTTGAAATGTGAATGGGTGACAAAGTAGATGGTAGGAGATAACTCTAGACATCAATACCAAACAAGAAAAAAGCAGAAGATTAGAAGACGAAGTACATGGCAGGAGATAACTATCACATTTGAAACATAGATATTCGTTCTACACTACTTAGGATAAATGGTCATAATTCGTGCGACCTATGAGACCCATGCGACCTATGCTACATCACTTGGCATTAAGTAGTTTGACGTTGTAAATGTATTAGTTTGATTGGTTTTTATCATTTAATCCTTATAAATCTAGAAATTCGTCGAGTTCGCATCTATTGATCCATATATACGACCAAGCGACCCATGCGACCTATGTGGCCCTCTGTTGGCATTAATTAGTTTGACATTGTAAATGTATTATTCTGATTGGTTTTTGTCATTTAATCCTTATAAATCCATAAATTCGCCGAGTTCACATCTATTGATCCATATATGCGACCAAGCGACCCATGCGACCCTTAGTTGGCGTTAATTAGTTTGACGTTGAGAATGTATTGTTCTGATTGGTTTTGTCCTTTATCCTTTTTAATCCTTAAATTCCTCGAGTTAGCATCTAATGATCAATATATGCGACCAAGCGACCTATGCGACCTGTGCGATCCTCAATTGGCATTAATTAGTTTGACGTTGTAAATGTATTGTTTTGATTGGATATTGTTATTTTGTCATTATAAATCCATAAATTCGTCGAGTTCGCATCTATTGATCCATATATGTGACCCATGCGTTTGTTTTTTAAAATGCCATTATCAATATATTTGAGTTGTTTATGTCTAATTTAGAATCAATGTAGACATTAATACCAATAGCATTGACATTTGAATAAAATGTTAAATGTAGTTTTTGAATGTTTCTCAAACTCATCCGACGAGTTTTTAAAATACGACTATAACTTTTGAAACACAGACATTCGTCCTACAGAACTTGGGATACATGGGTCATAATCCATTTTAACCATTGATTGACGTTGTAAATTTCTTATTTTGATTGGTTTTGTTATTTAATCGTTATAAATCCACCAATTCGTTGAGTTCGCATTTATTGATCCATATATGAGACCAAGTGACCCATGCGACCTATGCGACCCTCAGTTGGTATTAATTACTTTGACGTTGTAAATGTATTGTTTTGATTGTTTTTTTTCCTTTTATCATTATAAATCCATAAATTCGTCAAGTTTATATCCTTGATCCATATATGAGACCAAGCAACCGATGCAACGTATGCGACCAGTGCGGCCAAGCGACCCATGCGACCTATGCAACCAATGCGGCCAAGCGACCAGTGCGACCAAGCGACCCATGCGATCTATGCAACCAGTGCGGCCAAGCGACCCATGCGACGCTTAAATGTATTTTCACCATGCGACCCATGCGATCAAGCGACCCATGCAACATTATAAATGTATTTTCACCATGCCACCCTTGCAACCTATAAATTAGTTTAGCGTTGTAAATGTATTATTTTCACCAAAATTCCCGCCGAACTGTTCACCAAAATTTGAAAAACATAACCGTGTGGTCATGTCTTTTCGAATTCCATGTGACGTCGATTCGATGCCAGGGTCATGTATTTTCCAATTCCAGCCGTTTCCTTTTTTGTTTAAATAACGACACACTATGTTTCTAACCTCATCATCTTCCACCCATCTTTTTTTCGAATAACGACACACTGTCTCTAACTCCCATAATCTTCCACCCATTTTTTAAAAAATTCCACATAACCCTCATTTTGTCAAAATCATTCTTCCGAGCATTCAAGAGAGCTGCATTGTAATCTCCTTCTTCTCTCTCTCTCTGTCGGTATGTTACATGTAGAGAATGTACAGATTTGACTTCGTTTTTTGATTTTTGTTACAAGACATTCCGAAGAACTTCTTTGATGAGCAATTACGGAGAAACGAGCGACAACCATACGAAAACGATTAAATCGGATGTGTCTATAAAAACACGGGAATTCAAGTTGGATGGATCGAAATTCACTGATGGATGGAAAGATTTTTCCAACGCCCATGATTTTAGTATTCGAGATTTTGTAGTTTTCAGTCATGAAGGTGACATGGTTTTTCATGTCACAGGTTTTGGAGATGATATGTGTAATCTGATGCGTTATCAAAGTTAAACAAATAACCTAATCTACCCGCAAGTGCACGGCACGTGTGTAGTACTTCAGGTGTCGATCCCACAGGGACTACGCAACACAACTTAAACTCAAACTAGGAATCAAACTTGCTTACGAACGAAATATGGTTTTAAGAATGAAATACTAAAAGCAAATAAACAAATTAGTTCTTAAGAATGAGACAAACGCTCTAGGAAACCAGTTTCACCACAAGACTACCGAAACCAACAATCAACCTATCTATCATGCAATCCCAGTCAAGTTATCTAAGACAGACGATCCTAATATGACATTTACCCTCTCTCGAGGCATAGACACGTGATATAGTCAAGTTATCCCCTACATTCGTGGATGAAACTTTGAACTAAACCCATAAGATCTGTGATTCATCCGTTTTACCCTCAACCGCCGCTACCCTACTTTCGTGGCCTAACCTAAGTTGTTCTAAACCTGATCTTCTAGGACTAGAATTCTCCTTTCGGTCCTTCTATTAATCCCTAACACATGCATCTACTTGGCCTTCATAAATACAAGTCATTCAAGCTCTCAGATAAAGAATAGATAAGCGAAAACGGGAAGATGCATTCAAAGATAAATCAAAAGTTGTTCCGGGATAGCCAAGGGCTAATCCCTTCTCCTAGAACAAAACAAACTACTCGCTCATGTGTCCGTAAACAGTCATAAATGAAATAGAAGGTCTAAGGAACATGAAAATCAAATGAAACCGAAAGGTGGGGTTGATCTCCAATGCTCCTTGTAAGTCTCCTTCGCAAGAACCTCCTTCTCTCTTGCTACTCTCTCTCCTCCATGAATTCTGAAAACTAACTCTCCCTCAACTCTTCTTCTTTCCTTCCTCTTTTTTTTTCCTTTCCCCCCCCTTTCCTTCTGGACGTTCAGTTATTCCTTATGTTGCAGCAGCCACCGATTGTTGTCTTTTTACGAGTTTCCATTCTTGAATAAGTTGGGTGACGTTTTCATTACTTCATTGCAGCGAAATATCACTTATTCCTCTTCTTTAAAGGCGTTTTCCTTATTGTATAAGTCCCCAACAAACTCCCATTTTTTTAAAGTCAAATTAACTTATTTGGAGTTGCAGGTGACGGACGCGACCCGCGCGGGCAGGGTAAGTGACCCGCTCGGGTAAGACGTGGAAGATTACACAAGAACGCGATGAAAAAAAAGGCAGCCCGCTCGAGCTGAGGTGATGCCCGCTCGGGCTGCGGTGATGCCTGCTCGGGCTGAGGTGATGCCCACTCGGGCTGAGGCCCCGCGCGTGGTATTTCTTGCCTGACTCGTGTTCAATTTGCTGGACAAAATCACCATAACAAATGCCCGCTCGGGCTAAGGAGTTACCTGCGCGGGTAGTGGCTATTCCTTGCCGATTCTCGTCCCATTTGTCCCTTGATGATCCTCGATGTTGGTACTTTGTCTCGTGCACGTCCTTTAGCTCCGAAATGAACCGAATACGCATAAAAACCTGCAAGAACATGAAAACAAGAAAACAAGTAAAATGGATACGAAATCATACGTAAAGCATCGCATATATATCATAAACGTCGCTAAAATCGTGCAAAAAATACGTATGAAAATGAGATGATCAAAATCCCCCAGACTTGAATGTTTGCTTGTCCCTAAACAAACGTAAACGTGGAACACGTAGGGTATACAAAATACGAGAATTCCCCCTTCTTCTAGAAGTACCACTAAAGCGAACCTAACCGATCAACTAGCACGTCGAGAGCAAATCCGACCTAATTACGTTTTCAGTCTTGATCCTAGGTTCACCAAGGCTACCCACGAGAAAGTAAATCAAAGGAAAACTAGACAAGCCACCGTAAATCTCTCCACGAACAAGACTTCAGACAATGCTAAACCTAGAACAACCGAGGATACTTGTTTCTTTTCCGAGCTTCTTTCTTTCTTTATTCTTTCTTCTTTTTTTCTTTTTTTTCTTCTTTTTCATTTTTTATGTCCTCTTTTTCTTTTCCTTTTTTTCCTTTTTCTTTGCATACACACTAGGCTTCTAGGACGTCGGATTTGAAGGGATCCAGCCTCTACTTAGACCTAGGCTACCGATGACGGTATACTCATGCATCTAGTTCAAGAGCGCAACAGAGTAGGCGACGTTTTATTTGTGTCATGCTCTTAGGACGTAGAAAGATGATCGCCAACCCACCACTTAGACCCAAACCATCGAAAGAGGATCAAGGTCGATGCACTCATATCGATTTTAGATCATGCTTTTAGGCATTATTTCTATTGATAGCGGAGTGTTTGTGTGCGCTCTTAATCTGCAAAATAAGCTCGATCTCATACGATATAGTAATCCTCATAGAATAGTGAAGTAAAGCATCGTCTACATGAAGCATGGCCATCTGGATAGAGAGAATAAACGATAAACTAGCCTAGCAACCTCGTCTAAACCCCCCACAAGCAACACTAGGATTCTCAAAGAATTACGACCTATTGTTTTTCAGCCGACTAATAAGCTCTAACGGTTAGGGAAAACCTAGCTCAAACGTGCAAAATCTCACGGAAAAGGCCAACTTTTTAAGCATCCTAGGTTCAGGGTTCATCTCAAAACGTGGTACCGGACAAGTGCCTGGGACGACTCTGACTCAAGAAAGCAAAAACAAACTAAAAACTACAAAATCAAAGAAAAAATGAAACGAAATCACCTGACCAATGTGAGCTGCTCCCCCAGACTTGAATTGAAAGGCGTCCTCGACGTGAATCTCTGATGGAGGGTAAGGGAAGTGAAGCACGTTTGTGATGGTATTTTTTTGTGTTTTTCTGTTTTTTTGTAACGAAATACGATTAAAATAGTCTTAAACTAAAAACCAAGAAAAATAAAAACAAACAGCTGGATTGCCTCCCAGAAAGCGCTTATTTAACGTCTTTAAGATTTGACATCACCATTCCTCATGCGTGCGCGACAGGTGGATCGAAAAGGGAAATGGAGTTTCCACTTTCGATATGTTGAGCGGCTTGGTAGAGCTTTAGCCGCTGTCCATTAACTTTGAATGTACCACTCGTCTCGCTCCATAGTTCCACGTCTCCACGTGTGAAGACTTCTCGTACCTGAAAAGGACCATACCGACGTGGCCGTAAGTTGCTCGAGAAAGACTTAGGATGAGAATTGAAAAGTAGAACGAAATCACCTGATTGGAAGTCATGAGGTAGGGACTTCTTATCGTGCCATCCCTTAGTCATTGCATATTTCTTTGGCACGTCATGCACGGGATTCACTCGCTCGCTGCCCGAGGTTAGATTAATGATACCTGCATTGAAAAGTTTTATGACATCTTTTTCCATGACAAAAGACTCTAAACACAAAGACACAAACAAACACAAACACAAAAGACTCTAAAAAGGACTAGATCCTAATCTAGCTATTCCTAGTCTAAGCCGTTTTTAGTCCCCGGCAACGGCTGCATTGAAAAGTTTTATGACATCTTTTTCCATTACCTTGTGCAAGTCCGGGTGCAGCCTCCTTTGAGTTTCGGGTGAAGGTTCGTGGCTGTCTTCCGTAGAACTTCCGTGCATACATATCGAGCTGAATCTCCTACATTTCTTTACGTGTGTGGGTAACTTTCTCATCTCATCTGCACTCATGTTAGTATTCATAACAAGAGGATATATTTTATCACAATCAACGTACTCATACCAAAAAGATGACGGTGGAGGCTCGGGCTCAAGTTTGGACGTCTTCTCCACTGCGAAACCAGCATGCATTTCGTGTGGCATATTCTCACATGGGACGTCTCCTAGTGCTTCAATAGAACTCATGAATTTCGTGTACACCTCAGCTCCTTCGTCCGCAAATCTTGCATTATCGCAAACTCGTGTTAAATATCGCACAAGAGAATCGGGAATACTTACTTGATCATGCGTGTCTTTCTCTAACTCGTCCAGCGAATCAACCGTAAAGAAAGACTCCTTGGATAAGGGTCCGTTCATGGGGCTGGACAGGTTGAATTCGATCATCTCATCTCCGACACGTAAGGAAAGCTTTCCTTGTTGTACGTCTATCATGCAACCTGCAGTAGCTAGGAACGGTCTACCAAGAATAATAGGTATCCTAGCATCTTACTTTATTTCAAGTACAACAAATCAGTGAGAATGAAGAGATTACCTACCCTGGTGGGAATGTTTTCAACAATTCCCACCGGATATCTTACCGAACGATCCGCGAGGCGTAGAGACATCTTTGTAGGTTTGAGATTCCCGAACTCCATCTGCTTGAAAACCGAGTGTGGCATGATGCTCACGCTTTCTCCTAAATCACACAAAGCATTTTTAATATTAAGATTACCTATTTTGCATGGAATGGAGAAGCTTCCGGGGTCCTTCAACTTTGGTGGCAGCTTGTTTTGAAGTCGTGTATTCTTGCATGGATAAACCCCGTAGGTTTTACCTGAGCGGGTGGAGAGTAGTGCCCGGTCGGGCACCCTTGTGATCTTGATATTCCTCTTTTCCGCTCGTTGCTCGGGTGTTCCTTTGGGTTCTGGAGCTCGGTCTCGGCTCTGAGTAGATTTTCCTTCAAATCTTGTGGTTTTCGACAGGAATCCTTCATATTGATCTCATTTAGGCCTTGTCGCCCAGAAACGTGAAAACCAATAAAACGGGTGTGTGAAGCTCAAAATAGAATCGGATAAGTATGTAGACGATGT
>CM071861.1:9783713-9796935 GCA_036759665.1 Gynandropsis gynandra
AGAGGACGAGGCAGCCTGCTGTGCTACGGAGTTCTCTAAACTCTTCACATGATTGCTCAAAGATTCCATCTGAATTTTGAGCTCGTTGATCGCTGTCCCCACATCCACATTGAATTTGTTTGAGTCGATTTTTGCTGCCTTTGCTCCTTAATAAATTCGAGCAGTACCGCCTCAAGGTTGGACGGAGGTGCTTGAGGAGCTTGCGGAACTCGCTGAGTATGCTGAACTTGCTGGTTATTTTGCTGGTAGGGCTGCTGTGATTGCAGAAATCCCGAATACTTCATCGATTGAGTCGTTCGGTATGACAAGTTCGGGTGATTCCTCCAATTCGGGTTGTAGGTATTCCCGAATTGCGTGTTTCCTTGCTGCTGGGCATAATTCATGTATTTCACATTCTCTTGCAGCGTGCATTGATAAGCCACGTGTTCTGTGTCTCCATAATTTACGTAGTACATGGCGTTCGTTGCATTACCCGTCGCTCTGCTCTAATTCGGCTCGTATAGGCGATGAGTGCTATTAGGCATACCTCTCGGTGTTGACCACATAGTGTGATTCATGGAGAGGTTATCGATCAGCTCGTATGCCTCCTCGACACTCAGATCCATAAATGATCCTCTAGCAGAGTTATCCAACGTCGTTCGGTGTTTGTCTGAAATTCCATTGTAAAAGGTTTGGATAACGTACCACTACTCGAGACCATGGTGGGGACACATCTGTAGAAGATCCTTAAATCTGCCCCACGCTTCAAACAAAGTTTCTCCTTCTCTGCATCTGAGCGTTGTGATTTTCCCCCTCATCTGAATCGTCTTGATAAGAGGAAAGAAGCGTGATAATAACAATGTGCAGAGCTGATCCCAAGTCATGATCGAACCAGCGAGAAGCGATTACAGTCATCTTTTTGCTCGTCCCCCAATTGAGAAGGGGAAGATACGCAGTAAGATCACATCCTTTGAGACTCCGTGTATCTTAAATGTACCGGAAAGCTCAAGGAAGTATCTGAGATGTTGATGGGGATCCTCGTGATTTCCACCCATGAATTGCTTCTGATAAAGCATATTGATCATCGCTGGCTTAATTTCGAGCTGTTCTCTAGCAACAGTAGACATCCTTATGGCTGTTTGCACGTTGTTCATGTGCAGCACCACGTAATCTCTGAGGCGATGTGGTGGAGGAGCCTGTGGTTCTCGAGGTTGAGGCACGAGTTGCTGTTGCTGCATATGCCCCAAATTACCAATAGGTAATTGAGGCTGTCCATGGCCATTCTGATTATCCATCTCTCGTTGATCTGACGGCTCTGCGAAGGACAAATAAAGACGAATTACGTAGAAAGAATGAAAGAAAAGAAAACAAAAACAGAAACAAAAACAAGAAAGACTCTAGGCTCGAATCTAAGACGTGTTAACAATAGTCCCCGGCAACGGCGCCAAAAACTTGATGCGTTATCAAAGTTAAACAAATAACCTAAACTACCCGCAAGTGCACAACACGTGTGATGTACTTCAGGTGTCGATCCCACAGGGACTACGCAATACAACTTAAACTCAAACTAGGAATCAAACTTGCTAACGAACGAAATATGGTTTTAAGAATGAAATACTAAAAGAAAATAAACAAATTAGTTTTTAAGAATGAGACAAACGTTCCAGGAAACTAATTTCACCACAAGACTACCGAAACCAACAATCAACCTATCTATCATGCAATCCCCGTCAAGGTATCTAAGGCAGATGATCCTAATATGATATCTACCCTCTTTCGAGGCAAAGACACGTGATCTAGTCAAGTTATCCCCTACTTTCGTGGCTGACACCTTAAACTAAACCCATAAGACCTGTGATTCATCTGTTTTACCCTCAACCGCTGCTACCCTACTTTCGTGGCCTAACCTTGGTTGTTCTAAACCTGATCTTCTAGGACTAGAATTCTCCTTTCGGTCCTTCTCCTAATCCCTAACACATGCATCTACTTGGCCTTCATAAATACAAGTCATTCAAGCTCTCAGATAAAGAATAGAAAAATGAAAATGGGAAAATGCATTCAAAGATAAATCAAAAGTGGTTCCAAGATAGCCAAGGGCTAATCCCTTCTCCTAGAAAAAAACAAACTACTCGCTCTTGCGTCCGTAAATAATCATAAACGAAATAGAAGGTCTAAGGAACATGAACCAAACAAAACCGAAGTGTGGGGTTGATCTCTAGTGCTCGTTGTAAGTCTCCTTCGCAAGAACCTCCTTCTCTCTCTACTCTCTCTCCTCCATGAATTCTGAAAACTAACTCTCCCTCATCTCTTCTTCTTTCCTTCCTCTTTTCTTTCCTTTTCTCCCCCTCTTTCCTTCTGGACGTTCAGTTATTCCTTATGTTGCAGTAGCCACCAATTGTTGTCTTTTATGAGTTTCCATTCTTGAATAAGTTGGGTGACGTTTCCATTACTTCATTCCAGCGAAATATCACTTATTCCTTTTCTCTAAAGGCGTTTTCCTTATTGTATAAGTCTCGAACAAACTCCCATTTGTTTTAAATCAAATTAACTTATTTGGAGTTGCAGGTGACAGACGCGACCCACGCGGACAGGGTAAATTACCCGCTCGGGTACTGCGCGGAAGATCGCACAAGAACACGATGAGAAAAGAGGCAGCCCGCTCGGGCTGAGGTGATGCCCGCTCGGGCTGAGGTGATGCCCGCTCGGGCTGAGGTGATGCCCGCTCGGGCTGAGGTGATGCCCGCTCGGGCTGAGGCACCGGGCGTGGTATTTTTTGCTCGACTCGTGCTCAATTTGCTGGACAAAATCACCCTAACAATTGCCCGCTCGGGCTAGGGAGTTAGCCGCACGGGTAGTGGCTAAATTCTCGATGTTGGTACTTTGTCTCGTGCACGTCCTTTAGCTTCGAAATGAACCGAATACGCATAAAAAACCTGTAAGAACATGAAAACACGAAAACAAGTAAAATTGATATGGAATCATACATAAAGCATCACATATATATCATAAACATCTCTAAATTCGTACAAGAAATACGTATTAAAACGAGATGATCATAATCTACAATATGCATCATCTATATCATTATCATATGTAGAAGCAGGTTCATCTTCTTCTGCTCAGAGGATTTTCACGGTACCAGTCACACGTTCAATTCTTACAATAGATGCATTGGTACGTGACCTCAAACCGATTCATCGTATATCACTTCGGTTATTTATTCGATTTTTATTAATTTCTACTTATGTACCTTGGGTGATGTCGCATACACTTCCGATAGGGTTTGCGAGTTCAAGCAATCTTTACGGTAGGCGATGTAAGATACAACAATAATCCATTACGAAATGGCATGGTCGGCAGATCTATGGCCCGTGAAACGTGGTAGCGCTAGCATTGAAGGGGGTTGAAGAAAGATTTGTCACGAACATGGAATAAACGAGGGTTGTTCCCTCAAAGTCGAACTGGTCTGCAATGGAGCAACACCTCTGCTTCCGGTTGTCCCTCAACCAGGACCTAACAAAAACATAGTTTGAGTTCAGTTGTATTTTAATTGTTTTGAACCTCCTTTGAACAACAACATTCCTTTGAACTTGAACTTCATGTTTGTATTTTGTTGGTTTTTTACTATTATTCAATAGTTGGTATCATTGTTAGTGATAACCTCTATTTTGTTATAGTATTTTAGTCTCTTTTTATAGTTAGTTTCATCATTCATTTCAACTTTACCAAGCATTAAAGCATAATTTAGTCCTCAACGAATTGAGATATCGGGACACAAACACGAGCGAATACCGCAAAACATGACCGTTCCACGCCAAAGGAGAGGCGACCCGCGCGGGGCAAGATCACAATTCCTTGCACCAGCAACTCTAGCCCCAGTCGTGCTCCTCACCAGCCTGCGCGGTCTCCCTCTTGCCAGCCAGCCCTCGGGAGGCACTCATCAGCCCGCGCGATCGTGTTTGTCACCTGCATAAACCAGAAAGGGAAATTTAGCAAAACAAGAAAAGGAACATGTTGGCTACTTAAAGCAAAAGGAAATATGTTTAGGTAAGATAAAGGGGAGTTACATGGCTGGAAAATAAAGAGGAAACGTTGACAATTACACAAGAATGGAACAACAAGAGATGGAAAAACTCGGAAAAGGAAAACTGAAGTTGCTGTACGAAAAGGAAATTCCAGCTACTAGAGAGGAAGAAAAGAGGATGGCCAAAGAGGAAAGATTAGAGGAAAGGAAAGAGGAGAAAGAGGGCTAAAAGGGGAGAGCTTGAGCAGCCCAATTCGGACAGAAATGAAGAGAGAAAACAGAGCACACACGAAGAGAGAAAGAAGAGAGCAGAACGCGTACAAGGGCAAGGACGGGGCGACGAAGTCGGAGTGCGGAGGAGCTGTTGAAGACATCGGTAATAGAATAGGGGGGATATTATTCTTTATCCATGTCGAATATCGTTATCTTTCGTGTTTCGTTTTCTAAGTTCATGTCCGAATAGGTCCATAGCCATGGGTTAGAGAGCTTTGCGGATATGTAATGAAGTTTTGTTCTTAATGCTTGGTTATAATATTTGTTCGTTTCGGATTGATTGGTTGTTCGCAATGCTTTTGTTCTTGTTGGCCACTTGAATGAATATTTATAAAAATCTAATTGCATTGGGAGATGAATTGGATTTTGGAACGTAGCCATGATATGAAGTTTCAATTGATTTAGAACCTTGGTCGGTCGGTTGATTGAACTAAGAAATTAGGATAGCGATCTTAATGCATCTAGTAGGTGAAATTACACATTTGGGAGATTGGTAGTACGCATGCTAGATAGTTGGTTTAGGCATTGGGAGAGTCATTCCCTAGGAAGAGCTTGAATTCCCCGAATACGTAATGATATCTATAACCATGATCTTGTTAGAACTTCGTTGCATCATCGTGCATTTCTCGAAACCTATGGTGTGTAGTTCATTGAGTTTAAT
Organism: Gynandropsis gynandra; assembly: GCA_036759665.1. Taxonomy (NCBI): domain Eukaryota; kingdom Viridiplantae; phylum Streptophyta; class Magnoliopsida; order Brassicales; family Cleomaceae; genus Gynandropsis; species Gynandropsis gynandra. Next base: position 9,788,651 of record CM071861.1, read on the forward strand.
CCGATAGTTAGTTAGCTAGTTTATCTTATTTGCATTCCCATCACTTATTGATTTTACACGTCCTATTCATTAGTTTACTAGTTTTAGAGTTGCATCGATTCCTCGTGTTTGACCCTGGTACTATACGATCGATATTCTTGCAGAAGCGTTAGTCTAGATAATTATTACTTGAGATTAACCACATCAAGTTTTTGGCGCCGTTGCCGGGGAATTGATTACGGCTTTAGAGTTAGGATACTTTTGAATTAGGATATAGTCCTTTCCGGAGTCTTTCGTTGTTTTTCGTATTTTTGCTTTTGTTTTCTTTTTCTTTCTTTTTTGAGTCAAACTTTTTTTAACCTCTTAGAGCTTAATTGAATTTAGTGTTCTTTATTTTGCGAGGTAACATGAATGAGGTACATCCTTTGTGTGCCGGTGTCGCTGAATTAAAAGATCTACTTTCCGAAATTTATCATATGTTGTATAACTCACACCGTGCGCATTATTCGGAGAAATCATGGGAACAAGAATTTTGGGGGTATGAAGAAGTGAACTACGAGAGTTACAATCAGCCTTTGGGGAACACAAACAATCACAGATGGAGCAATCACCCAAACTTCCCGTATAGGAACTCCGATGGTGTATTGAATATGCAACATCTATTGGGAAATTTTCAGCCACAAGCGATGCAACGAAACCATAACTTTCAGCCGTGGATGCAACCCCAAACTCAGAATTATCAATCACATGCACCCCCATGTCCGCAGCAAGAAGCTAACACCGATATTATTCTATGTTCGCTCAAATCTTACAAGGAGAGGAAGATAAGTACGCCAAACTAAGAGAGTTAAGAGCGAGTTATGGAGACGTAAAGAGGGAGGCTATGGAATTTGAAACGCACCTAAAGAGCTTAGACAATAAAATTGCACAACTCGCTGCAAATTCTTCCAAACCACAAGGAGTTCTATCGGGAAGTTCAAAAACAAATCCTCGTGAGCGTGTCAACAAAATTTGCCTAAGCAATTGTAAGACAGTGGATTAGCCTACTTTGATGTCTGAAAGGGGTGAAGCATATGTCAAAGTAGCGGAAACGGCTGTCAACAAGCATAAGGAGAAGCTCGAGGAGAAGAGGAGCCAAAATACGTGAAACCAGATCCGAGGCCACCTCCATTGCCTTTCCCACAACGTCAATGCATGAAAACGGTGAATCAGCCAACTCCCTCTATATTTGAAAAAGGGAAGAATCTAACACAACAGTGGATAAGGCTATGGACATTGATGAGCATAAGAAGAAACCCGAGGTGGAAGTAGAGTTCAACTTAATTGACACACTTGAGGAGCCGCGCGTTATCGACTTCGTGTTCCCCGACGATGTCTTTGAGAATTTAGCCAAGGAAGTTTGTGAGGAATTTGGGAATACAGATTCCCTAGATATGACTCTCATAGCAGCTGAAGAAGGATTATATAAGGTACCAAAGGAGCTGCTTGACAACAAAAAGAAGAAGGAATCCCCCGACCGAGACCTCCGCACAACCCGAGCTAAATGCGATGCAAATCAGTACATCAACAACCCCGAGACGCCGAGAAGCTACACCAAACGTCCAGCACACAATTGGAGCATTGACAAGGCACCCAAGGTGAAGATGAAGCCTTCACCACATAGGCTCACGCACCAAAAATTTCTGGAGACGCTGAAGGAAACAAGCGACGAACGCCTAACCGGTTTCATGGAGTGCACAACCGGACTTATGGACAGCTCGACCAGAATTTTTGGACAGCACGATCTAGCCCCAATCTTAGAGAACATCAAGACCAATTTTAAGGAAGACATGACTGATCGTGCAAGGAACTCAACAGATCCGCGTGCTATACCCAATCGAGCACGCTATGCACGTGAGACGCTACGCACACGACGACGTCGAGGTTGTCCACTTGATGAGTAACATCTTGGTCAGGCTCGTGACCTTAAACAAGCGCTTCTCGGGAGGCAACCCGAGACCTATATCCTCTTATTTATTTCGTTTTAGTTTTTTTAAAATTCAACTTTTATTCTTTTCACAAGCATGCTCCTTACCAACAACCCCGATGTATCGTACCGTCTCCTTTGGATTGTGTGACTTTTGTTACAGGTTTCCCACTTCGAAATCATCCACAACATAAGGAAAGACGCGTACGTCCAACTGCATCAACTTGGGACAACAAGCACACATCAGGTGCACACGTTCCTATCTATCGTATTTTTCCCCGAGTTTTTGCATGTTAGTTCAAGTCTGGGGGGTATTATTTCAATGTCATGACTGTGATTAGGATTTATATGTTGAGTTCTTCGTTTATTTTTGCTTTTTAATAGTTTGGTTAGGATTAGATGGACATATATCTAGTACGAAAAGTTTCGAACTTTAGTCACCTCTTTGCAACTTTGTCGAATCGGGAACAAAAGTCTAGGTTCACTGAAACATACCTTTAGATATTGATTAGTTAGTGGTCGTGCATGAATCCATAGACTATAGTTGTATTCCTCCCCTTAGGCTTCAGTCCCAAGCACATATATCTCCGAGCATACCTTGCATTCTTTGTTTTATTTCGATCATTATATTTCCACACACTTACACTCCGATGTCAGTAGACTAAGTTCTTTAACCTTTTCAGTCCTACATTGACATGAGTGCATCAACATTGATGATTCGGGTCTAAGTGGTGGGTCGAGGCAGTTTTTCTATGTCCTAAAGGTTAGAATCGATTAAAAGAAAAAAGAAGAAGAAGAACAAAAAAAAAACAGCAATGACGCAACCTCTTCACTCCGCTAAGGTTACAAGACCTTATGAGTGTGCCAATTGGCAACCTGGGTCTAAGTAGAAGGTTGTCCTCTTCAACTTCGACGTCCTAGAAACCGAGTGCGAATATACAAAAAAATGTGTGGAAATCGAAAAGAAGAAAAAGAGAACCGAAAAAGAATAAGAATAATAATTGTCTTAAGAATTGTATCGAACTATTTGTGCATTAGAATCGGTATGGAGATCGCTTGGATGTTGTCTAGGGGTTTGTGAAACGAACTTAGGATATGTGTAGGATTGCACGGTTAATGACTTTCGGTGGATTGGGGTCTAAATTTGGTGCGCTTAGATCTATGTTCGTGTGGCGCGTTGTTGCATAGGGTGGCTTACTTTTCGAGTTGATTGTGCTAGTTTCCAGTTGTTGTCTAACTCTTCTCGTACTTAGTTCTAGTCTTGCTCGAGGATGAGCAAAGGTTCAAGTCTTGGGGAGTTTGATAACGTCTATTTTGTTATAGTATTTTAGTCTCTTTTTATAGTTATTTTCATCATTCATTTGAACTTTACCAAACATTAAAGAATAATTTAGTTCTCTTTTAGCGTTTCCTCATGTTTTGCAGCGAATGGAGATATCGGGACACAAACACGAGCGAATACCGCAAAACATGACCGTTCCGCACCAAAGGAGAGGTAACCCGCGTGGGGTGCCTAACTTAGCCCGCGCGGGGCAAGATCACAATTCCTTGCACCAGCAAATCCAGCCCGAGTCGTGCTCCTCATCAGCCCACGTAGGCTCCCCTCCTGCTAGCCAGCCCGCACGGGGCACTCATCAGCCCACGCGGCTTGTGTTCGTCACCTGCTTAAACCAGAAAAAAGAATTTTAGCAAAACAAGGAAAGGAACATGTTGGCTACTTAAACCAAAAGGAAATATATTCAGGTAAGATAAAGGGGAGCTACATGGCTGGAAAATAAAGAGGAAACATTGACAATTACACAAGAATGGAAAAACAAGAGATGGAAAAACTCCGAAGAGGAAAATTGCAGTTGCTGTAAGAAAAGGAAATTCCAGCCACTAGAGAGGAAGAAAAGAGGACGGACAAAGAGGAAAGATTAGAGGAAATGGAAGAGGAGAAAGAGGGCTAAAAGGAAAGAGCTTGAGCAGCCCAATTCGGACAGAAACGAAGAGAGAAAACAGAGCAAACACGTAGAGAGAAAGAAGAGAGTAGAACGCGTACAAGGGCAAGGACCGAGCGACGAAGCCGGAGCGCGGAGGAGCTGTTGAAAACGTTGGTAATAGAATAGGGAGGGATCTCATTCTTTATCCATGTCGAATATAGTTTTCTTTCGTGTTTCGTTTTTCTAAGTTCATGTCTGAGTAGGTCCATAGCCATGGGTTAGAGAGGTTTGCCGATATGTAATGAAGTTTTGTTCTGAATGCTTGGTTATAATATTTGTTCGTTTCGGATTGATTGGTTGTTTGTAATGCTTTTGTTCTTGTTGGCCACTTGAATGAATGTATATAAAAATCTAATTGCATTTGGGAGATGAATTGGATTTTGGAACGTAGCCATGATATGAAGTTTCAATTGATTTAGAACCTTGGTCGGTCGGTTGATTGAACTAAGACATTAGGATAGCAATCTTAATGCATCTAGTAGGTGAGATTACACAATTGGGAGATTGGTATTACGCATGCTAGATAGTGGGTTTAGACATCGGGGGAGTCATTCCCTAGGAAAGAGCTTGAATTCCCCGAATACGTTATGATATCTATAACCATGATCTTGTTAGAACTTCGTTGCATCATCGTGCATCTCTCGAAACCTGTGGTGTTTAGTTCATTGAGTTTAATCCGATAGTTAGTTAGTTAGTTAGTTTATCTTATTTGCATTCCCATCACTTATTGATTTTACACGTCCTATTCATTAGTTTATTAGCTTTAGAGTTGTATCAATTCCTCGTGTTCGACCCTGGTACAATACGATCCGTATTCTTGTGGAAGCGTTAGTCTAGGTAATTATTACTTGAGATTAACCACATCAGTTAGTATCACTATTTTTTTTGGATTTACTATTATTATAACAAGAGTCGTAGAGAGACAAAGGTCGCATGTATAAGGGCCGTAGGGGTCCAAGAGTCTCAAGGGGACAAGGGTGTCTGAGGGAAATGTGTTGCAAGGGTCTAAGGGTCACAGAAGGATAAGGGTCGCTGAGGGACAAGGGTCACAAGGGTCCAAGGGTCGTAGAGGTAAAAGGGTCGCAGAGGGACAAGGGTCACATGGGTCTAATGGTCGTTTGTAAATAACTTAAAAAGGTAATATCATTTTTGGTAATGCAAGATGTCAATAACTTGATACATTGTTATTTTTTTAAATATATTCATATTATTTGTAAATAATTTGATTTGAGTCATAAGAAATTTTTATTTTTAATAATAAAGCATAAAGGGTCGCAGGGATAAAAGGGTCATTGAGGGACAAGAATCACAAGGGGTCAAAAGGTCACAGAGGGGACAAGGATCACAGGGGTCCAAGGATCGTAGGGATCCGAGGGTCGCAGAGGGACAAGGGCCGCAGGGGTCCAAGGGTCGTTGAGGTACCAGGGTCACAGATGTGCCTCTGCGACCCTTGGACCTCTTCGACCCTTGTACCACTACGAGCCTTGGACCCCTACTACTCTTGGACCTCTGCGACCCTTATACCCTTGTGACACTTTGACCCCTGCGACCTTTGGACCCTCTGCGACCCTTGTCTCTCCATGACCCTTGGACTCCTATGACCCTTGTCCCTGTACGATCCTTGTACCTCTATGACCGTTGGACCCCTACGACCCTTGCACCCCTATGACCCTTGTACCCCTCTGCGACCCTTGTCCCTCTGTGATCCTTGTACCTCTGTGAAACTTGGACCCCTACGACCCTTGCACCCCTGCGTTCCTTGTACCCCTCTGCGACCCTTGCCGCTCTGCGACCCATGTCCCTCAGCGACCCCTTGTACCCCTACGACCGTTTGACCTCTACGACCCTTGGAACCCCTGGGATCTTTGGACCCTCTACGACCCTTGGACCCTTGCGACTCTTGTATTATTATAAAAAATAAAAATTTTTTATGACTCAAATCAAATTATTTACAAATAATATGAATAATTAAAAAAAAAACAATGTACCAAGTTATTTACATCTTCCATTCCCAAAAAAAAATGTATCAAGTTAGTCTCGGGGTGGAGGGATACATCTTCCATTCCCAAATATATCAGCAACCATCTTTTCACGCATGGAAGCAACATTGTCGTCACAAATGAAGGGAATAGTGTTATGTCTTTTCATTACAGCAACTTCTAAGAGTTTAAAGGCATAAACACCACAACCACACAAGCTTTTGTTCTGTGACAGACCTTCATAATACTCGTACTTCCATTCATCCTCTCCATAAGCTAAAGAAGGAAACCCTCCGAGAATGAGCATCTTGGGGATAGCTTTGCTTATCTTCTCAATCAACGGATCGATATATGTTTCCTTCATACTGCTCTCGCAGTCGTATACCGTGATGCATCAGGTGTTGAAATCCACTTTGACTGATACCCAATGAAGAGATATATATCGACTTTCGGATGATGGAATGTTTAGAATCGAGACAAAGCCATCGTACTGATTCATTGGTTGTACTTACTTTTGAATGGATACTTGCCATCCAAAAAATCACTAAGAATTTCCTGTAATTTTTCCATATCCTCGTACATCCATAGCGTGAGCGTCTGCATGAAAGCAATAGAAAAAACATAATAATTCCGATATATGTAGGGGAAGCTCATGCGATCATATAGCTCCAACAACGCCTAACCCAATTGCTGTAAAAAAAATTAACATACATGAATACATATGACACAAAATGACCTCTGTGACCTTTGTGACTAAGGGTTAAAAAAACTTACATCATCTTCAAGCCATACGTTGGGCTTTAATATGATCTCCCAAAACTTTGGCCCCCGGGGGATTCTAGATTAGATTTCCACCAACGCTCTTGTCTAGGTTTCATCATAAACATATATAGAGTAGCCAATGTTACACCGCTAACATCAATAAATGAAGTCTCTCGAGTTATCCCACCCTCTCCTAATCCCATGGACTACCACACAAAATGCCGATTCCCTACAGGTTCTTGAACCGCCTTTTTTACGGGTTCTTTAACCACCTTTTTATGAGTTTTTGAACCACCTTCTTTACGGGTTCTTGAACTACATTTTCTGCATCAACAGTTTTCCTTCGTCCTCTCCCTCGCCCTATTTTTTCTCTTTTCGCCGGCGGAGGTTAAACATATGGCTCCATTCTTGACTTCTGTTGTCTTAATACTCGTTTAGTTACCAACGGATGTTCAATATATGACACACCTACGAAGAACTAACGAGTGTTGGATATTACGTACCAACAATTGCTGGATATGACATACCAACAATGGAGGAATTCTCAATGAGAAATTCGAAATTCAAATTCAAAATCAAGGTTGTTGTGTGTACAAGGGAGTGGACGACCATATGAAGGAAGAAGTCATGCAAGACTTCAATGCCACAATAAATGCATGCAAGCCATGCAAGGCTTGTAGTTTAAATGAACAAAAATTCAAAATTCAAAATAAAAATAAACGTAATAATAAAGTACTTCAATACGAACGACATATGAGGTCTCGTGTCAACAATTTAGGGGGATGGGAGTGAGTCGTTGCCTCGTTAAAAACCCACCGTTGGAAAACCACGTTGGACAAAACCAACGATGGGAAACGAGCACACACAACACACTTACCCTAATTGTTGATCATTGCAAGTTGAGCTTTGACATGTAGTATGATTCAGATGTTGGAACTTCCTTGTGGATTTGAGCACTCGTCTTGAACCCGCACGACCGAAGGTAATCCGACAATAGCTTCCTTGAACATCCTAGCTTTAGCTTGAGTCTCGGGACCTGCTTGTATGGTTAAGGCCTCCTTCGCTCTAGCCCTAGCATGAGTCACGGTACCAACATCCTTCTTTTTCTCCTTGGGACGGGTCGAATACTTCTCCTTCAATTCAGTACGGGTCGCGTCTCCTCAACATGGGTCGCATCCTCTTCGCTCATCAGGACACGGGTCGCATCCTCTTCGCTCGTCAGGACACGGGTCGCTTCCTCCTCTCTTGCCCTAGCTTGGGTCAGGGGACCTTCTTGTAATATTGAGGCGTCCTTTTCATGCTTGGGATCCTTGATGCTGTCCATGATCATATCAATGACCCATGCGACCAATATGACCAATGTGTTCCTACGACCATTTGACCCATGGGGACATGCGACCTTGCGACCATTGGGAAATAACGACCCATGCGATCTTTTGTGACCCATACGACCTATGCGACTAATGCAACCTTTTGTGACCCATGCAACCTGTGCGACCAATGCGACCTTTGTGACTCAAATGACCCTACTTACTTGGTGGTACTTCGACATCTATGACAATAACTTTTGGAGTTCCGTCCGCACCAATATCAGCGGCAACTTCTTTGACAAGACCC
>CM071861.1:9816627-9829455 GCA_036759665.1 Gynandropsis gynandra
ACGATCCTAATATGATATCTACCCTCTCTCAAGGCATAGACACGTGATCTAGTCAAGTTATCCCCTACTTTCGTGGCTGACACCTTGAACTAAACCCATAAGATCTGTGATTCATCTGTTTTGCCCTCAACCGCTGCTACCCTGCTTTCGTGGCCTAACCTCGGTTGTTCTAAACCTTATCTTCTAGGACTAAAATTCTCCTTTCGGTCCTTCTCCTAACCCCTAACACATGCATCTACTTGGCCTTCGTAACCACAAGTCATTCAAGCTCTCAAACAAAGAATAGATAAACGAAAACGGGAAGATGCATTCAAAGATAAATCAAAGTGGTTCCGGGATAGCCAAGGGCTAATCCCTTCTCCTAGAACAAAACAAACTACTTGCTCATGCGTCCGTAAACAAACATAATTGAAGTAGAACGTCTAAGGAACATGAAAACCAAACGAAACCGAAATCTTGGGTTGATCTCCAATGCTCCTTGGACGTCTCCTTCGCAAGAACCTCCTCCTTCTTTCTACTCTCTCTCCTCGATCAAGAACTCGAAACTAACTCTCTAACTGAAGCTTTTTCGACCCCTAGCTCCTGGTCTTCCTTTTCCTTCTTCTTTTCTTTCCTTTTCTCCCCCTTTTTCCTTCTGGTCGTTCGTTCTTTTCCTTTAGTTGCAGCAGCCACCGATTTTGCCTTTTCTTGAGTTTTCCATTCTTGATTAAGTTGGGCAACGTTTCAATTACTCTCTCCAGCGAAATATCATTCATTATGTTGCAGTAGCCACTGATTTTTCCTTTTCTTGAGTTTTCCATCCTTGATTAAGTTGGGCAACGTTTCAATTACTTTCTCCAGCGAAATATCACTTATTCCTCTTCTCTAAAATCGTTTTCCTTATTGTATAAGTCCCCAAAAAACTCCTATTCATTTTAAGACAAATTAACTTATCTGGAGTTACAGGTGACGGACGCGACCCGCGCGGGCTGGGTGTGTGACCTGCTCGGGTGCGGTGCGCATGATCACGCGGGATCGCGATGGAAAATAAGGTGGCCCACTCGGGCTAGGGAGTGCCCCGGTCGGGCTGTTGCGTGCCCCGGTCGGGCTCGGTTGTGGCCCGCTCGGGCTGATGCCCCGGCCGTGTTGCTTGCTTGCCCAGGTCGGGCTCAAGTTGCTAGACAAACTTGCCGACTAAACGCCCCGCTCATGTTAGGGAGTTACCCGCGCGGGCTGATGCCATTCCTTGCCAATTCTCGTCTCGTTTGTTCCGTGATTATCCTCGATGTTGATACTTTGTCTCGTGCACGTCCTTTAGCTCCAAAATGAACCGAATACGCATTAAAACCTATAAGAACACGAAAAAAGAAAACGAGTAAAACGGATACAAAATTATACGTAAACATCGCATCTATATCGTAAACATCTCTAAAGTCGTGCAAGAAATTCGTATGAAAACGAGATGATCAGATTGCTCAAAGCCTTAGGTATTACGCTAGCCTTGACATAAAAAATTTGGCTTTGGCTTATCGTCACGACTCAGCTTTAACTGCATTTCATAAACCTCAGCGGAACTAAGGGGTGCTAGCGTTACCTTTCTTTTGTTCGTGGCGAAGGAATAGAAGTTCCACTTCCCGTCATGTGTTACCTCGCGGTCATATTGCCATGGCCTTCCTAGTAGGATATGTCCTACTTGCATGGGCACGACATCGCAAAGTACTTCGTCGTGGTACTTGCCCATGCTGAAGGGTACGGTGACTTGCTCGCTTACCTTGAGCTCCCCTTTACTGTTAACCTTTGTAGCTTGTACAGATGTGGGTGCTTCTTCGTTTCCAAGCCAAGCTTCCATACCATGTAGGCGCTGGCAACATTAGTACAAGACCCGCTATCAATAACGAGTCCACATACCTTGTCTTTTACGAGACACTTCGTGTGGAAGATCGTTTCTCTCTGGACCGTTTCAGGTGGACCGACCATCGTGCTTAAGACGCATCATGTCACCAGTAGCTCTCCGCTCTCTGGGTACTCGATCTCGTTGTCTACATCCCGTTCATCTTCATTCGCGGACTTGTAACCTCCGCGATTAGTGATGGTCATGATCCGTTGATTAGGGCAGTCTCGTGCCATGTGCCCTATTCCTTTGCACCTAAAACACACAAGTTCACAGGTACTGGTTGGGTTTAAAGGAATTTGTCTGTTACCTTCCCCTTTGGCACCCCTTGATGTTTCGGATGCTTTACCCTTTGCACGATCATATGCCCTCTATCTTTCCGGCACTCTTTGATGTGGTTCTATTGCCCTCGTGGGCTGCATCCTTCCTCGGCTTATTGCTTGCTTCCGCTGAATTTGTTGCTCAATTTGGATTGAAAAATATAATATGTCTTGCAAGTCGTGGTAGTGTTGCCTTTCTAACTTCCTTGCGATACGCTCGTTCAGCCCATCTAGGAATTGAGCCATTGTTTCTTCATCTTCGTCTACTTCTAGCCTATTGCGAAGATGTTCAAATTCGTCGAAGTATTCCTCGACCGTTTTGCTTCCCTGGTTCAGCTTCCTATATCTTCTTTGAAGCTTTCTATGAAAGTGTGGAGGCACATATCTCTTACGCATGAGGGCTTTCATCTCTCCCCATGCTAGATTGGTCCAACTCTGGTTCGTCGTCTAGTGCCCTCCTCGCAATCCCACCAAGTGAGTGCGCCTTCTGTAAGTTGGGCTGCGACGTACTGCACCTCTTTACGTTCCGTAAAGGTGTAGCACTCGAATATGTTATCCATCCGCCTCTACCAGTCAAGATACGCTTGGGGATCCATGCGGCAATAAAGGTAGTCGGTTTAGTTTCAAACCGTTATTGTCATGGTTATGCCGCAGTCTTTGGGGTGGCTCCTCATCCGAAGATTCGTCCTTGCGGATGATGGGTCGTCGCCTTCGGGGCAGCTCCTTAGTCGAAGATTCATCCTTGCAGATGATGGGTTGTTGCCTTAGTCACCTCGGCAACTCTTTGTCTTCTTCTTCAGGGTCATTCCGTAATGGCTCTTGACATTCACGTCGTCTGTGTTGAGAAGTTGGGCGTTCTTCTCGATCTACACAGTTCTCATGAACCACTGGTGCTTTCGGTATTTGTTGCCTTTGTTCTCCTTCAAGGCAATTCATCCTTGTCTCAATTCTTTGGAGCATTTGAATGATCACATTGAGTTGGTTATTTTATGCCGAGTGTTCTCCTTGTTCGGCCATCTCCTTTAACAAACAAGAACGATTAGTTTAAAACGAATTGAAAGGGGTGGAAGCGTACTTTTGGTCCTTGAACCGGGCTTTGATACGAAAAACTGATACGCGCACGGGCTAAGTGGCTCGGGACGCGTATTGGGGAACACCGAGAACCTCGTTTATTAAGCGGGACTCGTCGGGTTGGATGGAATGAAAGACACCACAAGAGGTGTGGAATTCTCTTGATACAGTCGAAACACACTTCAATTATTCTCGGAATGAATTGAAGGCGAGACGTTTCTCGGAAACGTTTAAGATAAGTAGGAATATTCTCTCGAACTTAAATTTACTACCAAAATCCAAGTTGTTTACAAATGAAGGTTGGGACTGCTTTTATAGGCAAGTATCAAACCTTTAAAGAAGAAAAAATACACTCAATTATAGACCTACTGCCCCTATTGGCCGAAAAGTGTCTAAAATAGAAAAATGGGCTAAAAACTTGCTGGACTGTCCAAATGACGTCATCTGACCGTTGGGCATGCGGCAGTGACGTCATGTGACCTTTTGGACGCGAGGGTGACATCATGTGACCGTTGGGCATGCGAGAGTGATATCATGTGACCGTTTGAACGCGTTGGAGCGTCCCAATGAGGTTAGTTTAGGCGCAACCGACCTAGTGTTGTGTTAGATACTGGTACTGAAACCTTCGATTAGTTCTCATGTATGATAAACATATCGATACGTTCGATAAGCCAGGCATGACAGTAGCCAATGCTCATAACTCTAGTGACATGACTTCTTATATAAAGCAAGGGGATGAAATGATCACCACTAAGTGTATCATCTTAGCATCTATAAGTATTGAGATCTAATGTCAAATCATGACATGGATCCGGTGCAAATCATCAAGCATCCTAAGAAGATGTATTGATCATAGAGTAGAACGACTAGATTTCAGCTGCCAAAGACTCTTTTTAAGTCCATGATGGTTCCTAACACACCCATTGGACATAATGTTCTTGGGGATGTTAGTTCACATTGAACAACTTAAGAAGCTTGTATTCAATTTGGGTAAGGAGTTGGCATAGCATCTGATCCTATTGTCACTCCTTGACACATTTTCTCCATTCATCGTTTACTTTAACATGAAAAAGATCGATACGTTGTGTGAGATGCTAATCTTACTTGATTATGAAAATCAAACACTCTGAGGTGTGTCAAAGGTTGTCAGACCTATGATGGTTGTTCACTCCAGTTTTAAGAAGATGAAAGGTAGAAGATAGCCCAAGAAGAAGTCTTCAACAACTAAGGTGCGACCAAACCCAAGGCTAAAGAGGGCAAGGCCAGCCATGTTGATGCGAAGTGCTTACTTGCTAAAGAAATTTTTCACGAAAGCAGTATCTAAAACTTCGTCTGAGATATGGGGAGGATGTAACCTGAACTTGAATCACATAATAGAATGAGTTATGTGATTTGCGTTAAGAGACTGCAATCGGATAATCTTGATGCTAGATTTGATAGTGCGATTTTATTGAATATTCCAATGAAAACGATGAGATATAATTTCTATCATTCGCCTTAGCATAGAGAATTTCATGTTAAAGGCACGACCTTTCTGGAAAGGGAGTTCCTTATGGAAGGAAATCACGGTGAAGAAATAGTTCTTAATGAGTTTTAATAAAATATAGAACTAAAATAATCCCAGGCTCATGAGATGCCCCATGATTACTCTTTTCTGGATGTGTTGAGAATGAATAGTGATGATCCATCTTCCATTGTTAAAGTTCAATGAAAGGTACGGAACCCGTATAAGGAATCTGTTCAGCAACACAATTCGGATGAGACAGTAAATTGGCATAAGCTTGTCTTAGAAGGTTTACAAGTTCTCGACATGCGCATGATAGGTTAAACCTAATGGTGCAAGAGAATCAAGGGAGTCATATTGATGATCACTCACTAACTTTTGAGCAAGCGACGTAGAGTGCTAACTCTGAGATGTATTGGAAAGCCATGGAGTCCGAGATATAGTAGATGAAGGTGAACAAATTATACACTTTGGTTGTAAATTGGTTTACAAGAAAAATATTCGAGCGGGTGGGAAGGTGGAGACCTATTCATACGAACCTCGATCGATGTTCTATTAATAGACAATGGTAGGACTCAAACCACCTAACAACTTGATACCAGGATCTAGAACATGTCTTACCTAAGAAAAGACATATCAAACCCAAATTTAAACATGATTAGAAAACTCCAAACATAGCGAATAACGCTACAACACTTGTGATCTAATGTTGATAAGTTTGTGAACATTCATAATCTCTCACAGATTTTGGTAGCTAAATTTCAATAATGTGCAAGAAAAAGACAATCTCTATTGATGAAAACTTTGTTTAAGGTGTCATACAATGGGCCCCCTATTTATAAGGACCAAGCATTGTATGATAAGTAGCTCGACTGATCGTAACCCTAAAATTTGTAAAACTATAGCATATTTGGACAAGTAGCTCATATAATCAGTCGAGTTCTCAAATGCTTGATTGAGTTGTGTAATGTCCAGGCCGAGCAATCCAGTCCTTTGAATGCTCTTTATTTGTACAATGGTCCAGAGAAATCACTCGGGTCAAGCATTTTCTGCTATGGCCGATCCTTTTTTCTCATCTGTCTTCTTAATCCTTTCGACCTCCTCTCCGTTAGATGAAACTTGTAGTCTTAATTCGATACTTCTTGATGTGCATTCCATCAGTGGGTTGTCTTTCCATATCATTTTGAGTGAGCGCATTCCTAAGGTCCTTCGTTCTGCCCTCATGATCGGTCCTTGTATGATGTGTGGTGGAACCATGACTTGGTAATTGTTATCAACTCCTCCTTTAAAAAGATTTGACCTTAAATCCACTCTTTCATCTGCATCAAAATGGGTCAAGTTAAATTGAACTAACTATTTGCTTACTAGACAACACATGTTGTGATTTGAGCCTTTTGTTTATCCTTCGATCTCGAGGCTCTGTTGCTACTTTCATATCCAGCTTTTGCCATTCATTCGGTGGTTCATTTTTAGGAAATCTGTATTTAGAACCATACATAAACTTAGGATCAACACTAGAAAAAATGGAAGTCAGTTCGTTAGGAAGTATCACCTCTTTGCGCGGGAGCACATTCAATGGCTAAAATAACAAGAATTTCGTTGCCTTGACTCTCACTCTGATGGAAACGAACTTCTTGCTCATCGGTTTACTCCCATAAGCCTTATCTGTTGTTTTTCTCAAGACCTCACGAATTTGGTGTTTTATCTAAAGGTCACTCAGTTTCTCACGTCTCTCATCCTTTTGCTAACACAATTTATCTTTGTAGGATTCATTGGGTGTGAAGGGTGCTAACCAGACTTGTTTTTTTCTTGAATTTCAATGTGTATTTATTGTCAAAGCCGTCGTGTGGAGCTTGAGTATCAAATTTTCACAGCCTTCCTATTAGTAGGTGTTCAGCTTTCGTCGGTACAACATCACAAAAGAACACTTTCCCCATACTGGCCAATGCTGAATGAATAATTTACTTGATGATATACCATGGTTTTTTTCTTGTCATTTAGCTGATGAAGCTTGTATGGATTTAAATGCTTTGTAATTATGAGCGTTGACTTATCAAAAAGTTCAATTCTAGCCACATTCGTGCAATTGCCACCATCAATGATAATGTTAAATACCTTTTTTATAATCCCCCGTGAGTCAAAGATATTTTCTCACTGCTCCCGTTCCATCCTCTATATCATATAGGTTAATGACTCACCACAATACTAGAAATTATTACTTGTCTTCTTTATATTCTTCAGCACTTTAATTTGACTCATTAGCAATAGGTTCCACATCTTCATCTGATACCGTCTCTCAACATCCCCATATGAGCGTACTAGTATAGTCCTCTTATTCGAACAATATGTGGCATAATGACCTCACCTTGACATTCTAACTATGTGTAGTCATGGTTATGCATACGGATTTCATACGGATTCTTGCTTTAGTCATAGCCGCCCAACGAAAATTGCAGCTAATTTTGCAACTGAGTGGTTTCCCCACCTTTCAGCTCCCTCAACTATACATTAGAAAGAAATAAAAACATAATAAAATTAATGAAAGAGAAGATGAACGAAGCTCATGATTTCTCATAAAAAGTGTTTCGATAGATTTTTTCACTCGCTGTAGTGTATTTTCCCAGTTTCTCCTTTTCAATTTATATTAGAACTAAAAAACTACTCGATGTAAATTTCCAAAAATTCAAACTAAATCTAGACACTACGAGTGTATAACATCGCTGCTACATCTACTATTTCTAATATGCTTCCTATCACATTTTTATTCTTTGTTTGTAGGACTTTTTCCTATTCTATCTATTCTTATTTTTTATTTTTTTCGTCTTTCATTTTCTCTATTTTTCTCTTTTTGGTTTTTTTCGTTTTTCCTTTTTGTTTTTTTCCTTTTTGTTTTTTTGTTTTCTTCCTTTCTGTTTTTGTTTTCTTCCCTTTTTCGTTTCTTTTTCTTTTTTATTCCTTTTTAAATCACCAAAAAATAAACCAAACTAAACTAAACTAAATCAAAAGACATGAAAAATAAAAAACGATAAACTAACACAAGCACAAAGGCTTTGGTACCAGTTGATATGAATCTAGATTAATGTTCTATTGTTAGAATGATGAAATGTGACAAAAAATTCCTTTGCAACTAGATAGATAGCAGAACATGTAACTTTTCTTTTATAAGAAAGAAAATTCCAAAACAAACTCTAATCAAACTAAAAAATCCATAACTCAGCAAACGATGCCATAACACTTGTGATATAGTGTTAATAAGTCGGTGAACACTTAAAATTTCTCCAAGAGTCCTTTAACTAAATCTCAAGAATTAGTCAGACAAAAAAAATCTCTATTGATGAAAATTTGGTTTAAAATCTCATACACTGGGTCCCCTATTTATCATGATAAACAATAATACAAAATAGCTTTAAATAAACTAACTTAACAACATCGGTAAAATCTCTCGGTCGACCAGTATAACCGCTCAATCGAGTACCACATAAGTCTTAACACTAAAGTCTACAAAACTAAAGTATGTTCGAGTGAGTAGCTGCTATACTCAATTAAGTCATCTGATGCTCCATTGAGCTGTGTATTTCTTGGGCTAGAATTCTAGTCCTCTAAATGCTCTGCGTGCGTACAATGATCTAGAGAACGCTTGGGTCATCCGATTTTTCTTCTCTGATCGAGCATTTTTACTCCTTTATCTTTTTGCTCCTTATGGCCTCCTCTTCTTGTAGGTTAATGTTATGGTCTTCACTTGATGCTTCTTGATGTCCTCGTCCATCCATTGGTTGTCCATCCATGTCCATTTGGGTGAGCGAATTCTTAAGCTCTTTTGCTTTGGCCCTTGTGATTAGTCTTGTATGATGTGTGATGGAACACGACTCGGTATACATCACCTATAAGGCTCGTCTTGTTGCTAAGGGGTATAGTAAACTTGAAATATTGACTATGAACGAACATTCTCCCATATAGTAATTGCGACGAATCATGAATGTGAGATACGGAAAATGGTTATGAAAAGGGCTTTACTAAAGCAAGATATGTAGAAAGAGGTATATATAATTTAACTTGAGGATTTTATGCTCTCATCCATGAATAGTGTGGTATGCATGCTGAAAAGCTAAATTTATAGACTTAAGCAAAGATTTCATAGTTGGAACCTTCTATTTAACAAACTAGTTGTAACGTTCAATTTTGGTGTATGCGAAGAGGAACCTTGCGTATACAAGAAGGTTAGTGGGAGAAATGTTAGTTTCTTAGTGCTATATGTGGACGACAATTGATCATAGAAAATGGGATATTATCATTGGAGAGAACCAATCTTGGTAGAGCTAACTTATCTTCATGGAAAAGGGATGTATAGTGCTAGATCCTAGATGTTTCTGGGACTCTCCTAGTCTATGTACATCGACAACATCATGCGATGGTATGACATTATGAATTCCAAGAAAGACTATCTTCCAATAGACACTAGAATTTCTCTCTCTTAGAAAGATTGTCTTAAGACCTAAAATGAAAGAGAACATATTAGTAGGATCTTATACAGTAGCGTGGTGGGAGCTATCATGTATACTATGACATGTACACAGATTCAGTTGAGGAATATTGTGAGTTGGTGAAAACCATACTTAAGTATTTGAGAAGGACTAAAGAGCAATTCGACATATATGAAGATTGTAGCTTGAAGGGATTCACCAAGGCAAGTTTTGCATCAGATAAAGGTGACAGTAAATCCATATCGAGCTATGTATTTTGCTGGAATGGTGGAGCGATTAGTTTGAAAAGTTTCAAACAGGGTATAGTAGTAGACTCCATTATAAAACAGGAGTATATAGATGAGGCGAGGAACTAGTGTATATATTCATGTTACGTTTGAACATTTTACTTTAATATAATGCCATTGTTATATTTCATGTGATGATTTATATATATGTATGTAATGCATATGAGATATGCAATTTTCCATGATTAGTATTGGAAACCTCATAATCATGATAGAGATCATGAGAATGATAGATGAATTTTATCGTATATTATTCAAAATTGTTCTTTATAGTAGGAAGAGTAATAGGAGATTAGTTATCCACATAGATCAATATACATTTGACGGTTTTTATTGGATAGAAATTAGTAGGTATATTTTTTTTAAATTACATATATGGATGATACACATAGAGAAGTGATCATTGAACTGAACTAAAGTGAGATTTCTTAATGTGTAGTTACCATTAATCTGTAAATAGGAATTCTAATAAAGGATTTAAATGTCATAATTCCTTTTGACCTTAGGTAAACAAGGTAATTGAAAAGTTATTTGTCATCCTTTGATTTTGAATACTGTGTGCTCTAAAGCATTTATTGAAAATATTTTGGGAATGATCATTTGCTTGTGCAATTGATGATTGATCAAGATGGGATAGATCAACTCTTGGTAAGTGTTTGAGCTCTATTTTGATATAAATCATAATGACTGTTAAAGTCTTTAGCCAAAGCGATAGATTGATAAGAGAAGGGGGTTTCTCGAGTTCATTCCAAAGTTGATTGTGGTAGACAAAAAGTATAGTCTGTAATATACTTGGGTTGGACAACCAATCCATATCTTAGAATTATCCGGAACTAAAAAGACATAAAGAAATATTGAACTCCGTTTCACCAAAGTTCAATTGTTGCAGAGTATTGCTAGACGTTAACCTCAATTTGAAAATTAATAAAACTAATCATGTATTAGTTTAGTGTTGAACCCATAAAATCACACACTAAAGTGTTTCTATTTTAACTGATGACTGTTAGTCAATCACGAGGGCAATTCGTTTTGTTTTCCACTAGCATAAAAAACATAATTGATAAAATGAGTAGATCCGATGAGAATGAACGTCTCTCTGAGGTTATCATATATCATATGCTTAGTGGCACGTGTATTGGGATACATATTTAAATTATCGGATAATTGACACTTGGAACTCATGAGAGATTGTTGAAACTATTGATCCCTAAATGCAATGACATGATCATTAGAAGGGTTATCCTGAAATTAATCAAAGTTAATTAATTCCATAATGGTGCCAAAATTTAAGATATATATATATATATATATGTCTAATTAGCCACAAAATGGTTAAGTGATTACACATTTTCCACAGTTAGAAATTAGAGAGAATACAAAGAAACAAAATGCTTTTAGTGTTCTGACTATGTTAACGGTTGACAGTGAAGTCGATCTAAGTGTGGACGTCTCATGGAGGTCCGGTAGCATTAACACTTCATCTTATGTATCCTAAATGTCTCTAAAGGTTAGTGGATCAATCTTTTGATTGTGCAATTTTAGTGAAAACTATTAAAGAAAGTTTATATTTTATATTAAGAAAAGTTTATATTTTATATTTAGGAAAATTTATATTTTATATTAAGGAAAATTTACTTACTTAGTTATGAATAATCTTCTAAACCCTTCGTTATGAATAAGAAAATACATTAGCTATTATGGTATCAGAGCACCAAGTCGTAAGACAATTACCCTAATTATTTTTCTTCTTCTTTCTGTCGCCGTCTCCTTCTTCCTTTATGGCTACCGACGGCGACAACTCGGGCATTCCCCAAGTAATCTTTTCACAAACTCTCTTTGCCTATATCGGAACATGAGCCCTGGTGCAAAAAGTACATGGGCCGCACCCGCCTCGTCCTCAAAGAATCGGAACATGAGCCCAAGTCATAAGACAAAATAATCTAATTTTTTTTCTTTTTCTGCCTACCCTGTTTTAGCCGCCACCCCCTAATTCGGTCGCTTTTCCCTGCGCTATCTCAGCCTTCATTGACGACGTTTCCTCTTCAACGTCAACTCCTATCTGTCATGGCTACGAAACAATCCGCTTCATCCTCTGCTCACTACACCAACACTCGTTCCCAACAACACTTTCGCGGACGAGGTAGAGACCATACATCTGATCATCGATCACACCGCTCGCAATCTAAAGCCTGCGTGCCGTCGGCCACCATCATTGTTGACGGCCCTTTGCAAGCCAACCCGGCCTTTGAGCCATGGAAACAGCAAGACAGATTGATGTTCATTGCTATTCTCGGGGCTCTCTCTGTTCCCTTTCAGCCACTCGTCGCCCGCTGTTCCTCTCTTCGGGTTTCTCACGTCACCTCCTACGATCAGTTTGCTGACATTCTGACGAAGTCGCTTCCGCGCTCTTTTTTCCATGATCTCTGTGTCAAGATCGGAATCACCTTCTGTGCTCCGTCTTGAGGGGGCATATTAAAGAAAGTTTATATTTTATATTAAGAAAAGTTTATATTTTATATTTAGGAAAATTTATATTTTATATTAAGGAAAATTTACTTACTTAGTTATGAATAATCTTCTAAACCCTTCGTTATGAATAAGAAAATACATTAGCTATAACACCAACCTATGACATTGAAATAACAAAATATACACTAGATCTATCATTAGGTTTTAACCAAAATGCTTCTGTTGCCCGATCTACATTCTACAATGTGTAAAACAAAAATTAATTGATATTCTCTAATTTTTTTTTGGAGAAATGAATTCTCAGTAAAATAACTAATATATCATCTGGATATTTATAATGAGAGACGGTAACTGCTATATAACCAATTAATTACCTAATTCTTAATAATATCATTTTAATTTTATCCATCATGAGAAAAATACTACAAAAAGTTCCTACGCATATAATTTGTCAAACTCTTTTCAATATTGAAGTTTGATCAATTAAAACTTAATTTTATCAAATGTAATTTTGACTTAACCATGACAACATCTATTCATGTTCCAATAAGATAAATAAATAATTTTCATATTATTCTAACTTTTCCTTTGTGCAACGTATAAGATAGTTAATAAACCTCATATTTTGAATTGTTCATAAAGTTCTGAATTATTACCAATATGCTAACTTCTTTAGGGTGTCATTTCCAATAATTTTCTACCTCGAAGGTGCTTTTACATGGTTGAAGACTTACTCGAGAAACCTACCAAAAATACAATTAAATTTTTCTATTATTTCAGGCAATCACACTGTGCCTTTCGAATTAGGTAAATGGTTGTAGAAGTC
>CM071861.1:9869474-9888565 GCA_036759665.1 Gynandropsis gynandra
GTCCTGTGGTGCTGGAATGGTGCCCGATCGGGCATGGCATGTGTGCCCGCTCGTGCGCGTCCTGTGGTGTTGGAATGGTGCCCGATCCGGCATGGCATGTGTGCCCGCTCGGGCACAAGGCAAAATGGTCCTAATGCTTGCCCGAGTCGTGCTAAATTGTCCACACAATTGGCCGTAGGTTTTGCCCGATTGTGCAAGGGTTGTGCCCGACCGGGTGAGGCTTTTCCATGCTCAATCTCGTCCCGTTTGTCCCGTGATGATCCCCCAAGTTGCTCCTTAGCTCCGTGCATGTTCCTTTAGCTCCAAAATAGTCCAAATACGCGTAAAAACCTGTAAGAACATGAAAAGCACGAAAGCAAGTAAAACGGATACGAAATCATACGTAAAACATCACATATGTATCAAAAACGTCTCCTAAATCGTGCAAGAAATACGTATGAAAACGAGATGATCACTGACCAAGATGCTCTACCCATGAGTTTGTTACTAAAGAGCGATTGTAACTTGGTTGTTTTCTATATTTTTCATATGGTAGAGTTTTATCCGTTGGGCGTTTACATTGAATAGACCGCTGATTCCTATCAGCTCGATAGCGCTATGTGGCGAGATGCTCTTGATCGTGAATGGTCTGGATCATCGGGACTAGAGTTTCCCTGGAAAACGTTTCAAACGCGAATGGAAAACAAGTTCTTGGTCACCTACCTTTAAAGTTTGATGGACGATATGCCCATCATGCCACCTTTTCGGTCATTCCTTTTAGATTTTCACGTTCTCGTATGACTTGAGGCGTATCTCTTCTGGATGGTGGAGCTGTAGCAGTCGATTTTCAGCGGCTGACTTGTAGTCATAGTGAAGTTCTTTGATCGCCCAATACGCTCGATATTTTAACTCGGCTGGTAAGTGGCATTCCTTACCATACCCTAGCTAGAATGGATCCATTTTTATTGGCATTTTAATGTTGTTCGGTAGGCCCAGAATGCGTCATCGAGTTTCAGTGCCCAATCCTTCCTAGATTTAGAGACCATCTTCTCCAAAATTGATTTGGTCTCTCAGTTGGACATTTCAACTTTTCCGCTAATTTGAGGGTGATGCGGCGTTGCTATTCTATGTCGGACATCGTATTTCTTCAATAGCCCTTCTGTGATTCGGTTCATAAAGTGCTTACCTATGTCACTGATCACTACTCTCAAAACTCCAAAATGTTGGAATATGATGCGTTTGAACATCTTGATCACGGGTTTGGAATCATTTGTCGGACTTGTTAAGGCTTCCACCCACTATGTGACGTAGTCCATAACAACCAATACGCAGAGATACCTACATGAAAATGGGATAGGACCCATGAAGTCTATGCCCCACACGTCGAACGGCTCGACCTCTAGAATGTAATGTTGCGGCATCTCGTTGCATCTAGAAATACCTCTCGTTCTTTGGAAATTGTCATATGATGCTACATAGTTGTGAACGTCCTATAAGAGTGTGGGCCAGTAGAAGCCCACTTGCAGCACCTTTGCGGCTGTTTTGGCTGCTGCAAAGTGACTAGCTTAGCTTGAAGAATGGCAATGTGGTAGTATGTGCAGAACTTCTTCTTCAAAGATGCAGCGTCTGAAAATTCATCTGTGCCTCTCTTGAATGGATATGGTTCATCCTAATAGTATGTTCGGACATCATGGAGAAATTTCTTTCTCGCGTTGTAGTTCAGCCACTCCGGTAGCACTCGACATGCCAGATAACTTACGAAGTCAGAATAACATGGTATGGAGGCGCAAGTCATGGACATCACTGCATAGTCTCGAAGGGAATCATCGATAGGAATGCTTTCAGGGATTTCAAGACGTGAAAGATGATCAACAACCCCATTCTCGGTTCCTTTCCAATCTCGTATTTCAAGATCAAACTCTTGCAGCATTAGAATCCATCAAATGAGCCTCAATTTTTCATCTTTCTTGGTAAGAAGGTAGCGTAGTGCAGCGTGGTCATATAAACTATAACTTTGGAGCCGACTAGATAGGAGCGAAACTTCTCGAAGGCGAAGACGATTGCAAGCAGCTCCTTCTTGGTTGTAGAAAAATTGCATTGGGTGTTGTCCAAAGTTCGACTCGCATAATAAATGGCGTGCAACATCCTCTCTTTCTGTTGTCCTAATACAACCCCAACGACATAGTCACTTGCATCGCACATGAGCTCAAATGTTAGCTCCCAATCCAGTGGTTGTATTATCAGCGGGAAAATCAGTGCCTCCTTTAATTTTTCAAATGCAGTGTGGCATTCCATTGTGAATTCAAATGGTACGTCCTTGCCCAACAAATCGGAGAGAGGTTTGGATATTTTCGAGAAGTCCTTGATGAAACGTCGAGAGAACCCCGCATGCAATAAAAAGCATCGGATGGCTTTAATGTTCTAGGGGGGGTTAACTTCTCGATAACCTTTGTCTTCGCTTTATCGACCTCTATCCTCTTTGCTGAAATTTTGTTTCCTAATATGACGCCCTCGCGAACCATGAAGTGACACTTCCCCCAATTCAACACTAGATTTACTTTCAAGACCTTGGCTAACACTTTACAAAGATTGGTTAGACAAACATCAAAGGAAGGTCCATGGACCGAAAAAAAATCCTCCACTAACACTTCCATAATCTCGCCATTCACATAAAAAAAATATAAAGGTCATGCACCACTTAAATGTAGCGGGTGCATTACACAAACCAAAATGCATTCTATGATATACGAATGTACTGAATTGACACGTGAACATCGTCTTTTCTTGATCATTCGGATAGATTAAAAATTGAAAGAAACCCGAATAACCATCAAGAAAAAAATAAAGTAGGAGTGAAGAGATAGACGTTCAAGCATTTGATCTATGAAAGGAAAAGGGAATTGATCTTTCCTAGTGTTAGCGTTCAACTTGCGCTAGTCGATGGACATTTTCCATCCCGTGACCGTCCTTGTTGGAATAAGTTCATTGTTCGCGTTCAATACAACGGTGATACCTCCTTTCTTTTGGACTACCTGTACAGAACTCACCCACGCACTATTCGATATAGGATGTATAATTACAGCGTCTAACAACTTAAGGACCTCTTTCTTAAATACTTCCATCATTTTGGGTTAAGTCTACGTTGATGTTCATGGAGGTCTTAGAGTCATCTTCTAGGTGAATCGTATTCATGCAAAGGGTTGGACTAATTCCCTTAATATACTCTAATGTATAACTTATGGAACCCCTATATTTGCTAGAGCATCAAACAATCGTTCCTTTTGGGATTCTTCTAGATTATCCTTAACTATAACGGGATAAGTAGATTCAAGTCCGAGGAACTCATAACTTAGCCCTTGCGGTAAGGGCTTCAACTCCACCATGGGTGCCTTGTCAACGTCCCAATCAAGTGCTAGACGTTCGGTGATGTTTTTCTGCATCAAGAAGTATTTGTATTTTGATCCGCATTGCTCGTAACTCGGATCGCACTAGAATCTGCTCGGGTCGCACTGAAGTTTGTGGACTGATCTACGGTGTATTCTTGGTCCAAATTCAGGTCAACTTGAGCCATGCTCATGTGTGTTGAGTTGAACACTGTTCATGGAGTAAATGGTCCTAATCTCCTCCATCAACTTGAATTTCGTTATGTTGTATTTGGGATGTGATCTGCTGTCCTCGGGCCGCGTGGAATTCTGCTCACGTCTTGCTTAACTTGTCATCTCGACTTCCTCCTTCTTTCCTTTGTCCAATAGTTTCTTATATTATGTTACATCTTTTGGATCTTTATATACCCCTTCTCCAGCTACTAAGAGAGCCATCTCAAGGGAATCCATATTCCCGTCCTCTTGAAGAACCTCCTTGGCTAGTTTCTCTAATATATCGATGTAAAACACCTAATCAACCATACACGACTGCTTGAGTGTGTCGTTTCAATTAAACTCCACTTCCTCCTTGCCAAACTTCTGTGTGATTCTTCCTTCCACACAATGTATGATCGTGTTTGCGGTGTTGAGAAACGGTCTTCTAAGAATTATCGGGATCTTCTTGTCTTCCTCCATGTCTAAGACAACGAAATAAGTCGGAACGAAGAACTTCCCAACTTGTAATGGTACGTCTTCCAGTAAGCCTTCGGGGATTCTCACGCTTCGATCAGCCATGGTGAGCGCCATTCATGTAGGCCGAAGATCTATCCTACCCCTAAGATACATTTTCTCATATAGAGATAGTGGTAGCACGCTTACACTTGCTCTGACATCGATAAGTGCTTGGTTAATCTCATAATCACCTATTTTTCAAGGGATCATGAATATACCTGGATCGGGCATCTTCTTTGGTAGGTTTGGTTGCAGCGTCAAATTTGTTACTATTACGGTTTCTGTCTCCACGGGCCGCTTGTTCGCAAGCACATCTTTCAAGAACTTAGCGTATGAAGGCATCTTCTTCAATGCTTCATGGAATGGAATGGTTATGTACATTTTCTTCAACATCTCAGCAAACTTAGCGAATTGGGCATCATTGTTCTTCTTGCGTTGACGTTGTGGAAATGGCAAACGAGGAGGCCTCGGTTCGGGTTTCATATACTTCGACTCCTCTTCCTCCTTGGGTTTCTTATTTTGCTTATCAATGTTACCAGCCCTCTCCGCTACTGTAATGGATCATTCACCTTCTTCGAATGTTGTGGGGGCGGACTGATCCAATGTTGTACCGCTCCTTAAATAAATGGCATAGATTTGCTCAGGGGGATTCGCTTCCTGTTTCCCCAGTAGGTTTCCTTATTGGCGCTTTGCCCCTTGAGCTAGTTGCGTGACTTGTGTCTCCAAGTGTCGAAGAAATGTGGACGATGTGATTAGAACAACCTATTGTAAATTCCCGCAACTTGGTCTTTTACTTCAGCTATGTCGGCATATAAGGCATGTGTGTCATTCACATGGGCCACCTTTGCTGGAATGTTGCGGATGTATTCTCTTGCAGCATTGCTTCCTTCGACGGCCATCCGATAAATCAAATCCTCGATTTGTGGAAACGTGAGGTTACTTAAGGAACCTCCAGCAGTGGTTATGATCAATATTCTTGTGTTGTTCATAACTCCTTGCAGAAAATTATGTATGAGGTAGCTTTTATCCATGTCGTGATGTGGGCAAAGGCATCGATAGCCTTTAAATTGTTCCCACGCTTCATATAAGCTCTCGGTTGCCCCTTTCACGAATGAGTTAATCTGATTTTTGGTGAGCTGAGCTTTACTTTGAGGAAAGAACCGTGTTTCATGAATTTCTCCTCTGATTGTTCCCATGATTGTATAGAATTCAGCGGTTAAGAGTACAACCAATCTTGTGCCTTATCTTTCACTGAGAACGGGAAGGCAGCTAGCATGACGTCTTCTTTCAGAACTCCTTCTCCAGCTCTAGTAGTTTGGCAAAGCATCTTGAAATCAGTAAGATATTTATTTTGATCCTTTTCAGGTCTCATTCTGAACGTTGCAATGCTAAACATCTGAATGAATATCGGTTGTAGTTCGATGCAAGCGACCCTCCTAGTGATGCATGAAAAGAGTTGTGTAAGCGTAGGACTAGGAATCATGTATGATCCATAGGTTAATGTAGCGTGAATTTGTGGCCCAACAAGGCGTGGTGCGTTTGGGTCGACGCGTTTTGCCATCTATTCTTCTTTGCTCTCATCTGCAAGTTTTGGTTCGATTACCTCCTCGTGTTCGCTGTCTAAGTTTACTTGTGTGTCTTTTATCGATTGGCTGGTACTAGCTTTCAATCTCTTTCTTAGTTTCTTAAGCATCTTATCGATTTCTGGATTGTAGACAAGATCAGCCCTTCTGATACTTCTCATGCACGAGTGAGCTGCACAAGAGAAGACAAAACACAAAAAAAATCATGTGATCTCTGAAAGGTAAAAGAAATTGACTCAAAAGAAAGAAATAAAAGAAAAAAATACGAAAAACAAGTAAAGACTCCGTAAAGGATTATGTCCTAATTCAAAAGTATCCTAACTCTAATGTCGTAATTGAGTCTCCAGCAACGGCACCAAAAACTTGACGTGGTTAATCTCAAGTAATAAATACCTAGACTAATGTTTCTGCGAGAATACGGATCGTGTAGTACCAGGGTCGAATACTAGGGAACCGATGCAACAAAAAAGTTATTAAATTAATGAATGGGACGAATAATAAATCAATGAGTAGTTTGAATGCAAAGTAAATACTAAACTAACTAAACAAGACAAATTCAATAAACTAAACACCACAGGTTTCGAGAGATGCACATTAATGCAATGAAGTGCTAACAAAGATCATGGTCTTAGATATTATCACGGATTCAGGAAATTTAAGCTGTATCTTAGAAACTGACTGACGTAGATTTGTCAACTATCTAGCATGTGGACTACAATCTTCCGATTGCGTAATCTCACCTACTAGATGCATTAAGACCACTATTGCGATCCCTAGGTTCAATCGACCAACCTGGCGTAGATTCAAAATCGATTAAGACCCTAAATTATGGTTAAGTTCCAAAGTCTAATCCCCCTAGCGTAGATTCATTAGACTTTTATAATCATTCATTCAAGTGGCATACAAGAACAAAAGCATTAAAAACAACCAATCAATCGGAAAACGATCAAATACCATAATCATTTATTCAATTGGGTACAAGAATAAAAGCATTAAGAACCACCAAGCATTAAGCAAAAGCCTTCATTACATATTGGCAAAACTCTAACCTATGGCAATGGATCTACGTGGATATTGACTTAGAAAAAAAAAACGCAAAAGAAGTCTATCGTAAATATAGATACAAAATGAGATTCCTCCCTATTCTAATACTTTAGTCTTCCACATCTCCTCCGCGTTTCAAGTTTGTCGCCTCGTCTCTATCCATTCTGCGTTCTGCTCTCTTCTCTTTATTTGTTATGTGTGTTGTTGTCTGTTGTATTCTGTCCAATCTGAATTGTTTCTCTTGCACCTTCATGCTTCTTTCCTCTTCTTTGTTTTTGTTTTCTTTGGGTGGCTTCCTTTTCTCCGTCTGTTCCATTTTCTGTCCAGCCGTATGTTTCCAATTCTTGCTCAGCGGCTTGGTTTCCATTTTGTTTTCAACGGTTGATGGCTTACATTTTGTGTTCCAGCGGCCTGCTTCCATTTGTGTAAGCCATGTTTCCTTTTCATGTTTCAACCGTTCTCTTCCAATTTTTTTTCCAGCGACCAGAAATTTCCATTTCTGTTAGCCGTGACCGCTATTTCCATTTTTGTGGAAGTGGCCAGTGGTTCCATTTTTGTGAGCAGCGGCCATTGTTGTTATTTTTTGTGTGCCAACCGTATGTTTCTGTTTCTAGTCACCAAAAAAGTCTGGGTGTTGAGTGTGTACAGCTGAGCTTGAAGTAGTTTTTGCCAACATTTCCTTACATTTGCTCGTGTTTGTAACCCGATATCGCATTTCTTGCAAAACACAAGAAAACATTAGAAAAAGACTAAATTGTACTTAATAGCTCAGTTAAATAAAAAAATTTAATAAAACTAACTATAGAAATAGATGAAAATATTAGACGTTATCAATAGGGTTGAGTAACCTCAGCCATATGTGGTGTGTCTCTATGATGTGTCTATAAACTCTGCAAATGTGACCTTTGGGACCTTTGTAACTTTCTTTTTCTTTTACTTTTTGTAACCTTTGTGACCCTTTGTAACCTTCTTTTTCATTCCCTTTTTATAAACTTTGTGACCTTTATCAATAATTATAAACAAATCCATATTTAAACGTTAAAAATGTCTTATTTTGCATCTATTGTTCGTAATAACGTGAAATCCATAAATCCGTCGACCCTCAGTTGGTATCAAGAAGAGTGAATCAAGTTTAAGCGAGAACCCATCTAACTCATACGACCTAATATGACCCTTGTGTGACCCTCAATTGGAATAAATTAGAATCAAGTTAAACGGGAACCTATCCAACTCATGCAACCCAATATGACCATTGTGCGACCTTCAATTGAAATAAATTAGAATCAACTTCAAACAGGAACATGTCAAATTCATTCAACCCAATATGAACCTTGTGCGACCAAATCACCTGGCTGAAAATCACGAGGGATGATCTTCTTGTCGTGCCATCTCTTAGCGTGTTCCTTGTAGATCTTAGATTTCTCATCGGCCTCGAGTCGGAGCTCATCTAGCTCATTGACCTGCAAAAGTCGCCTCTCACCTGCACTCTTAAGATAAAAAAAATAAGGAGCTTTGTCTCCTAATAGGCGTGGTTCTCTAGCTTGATGGGGTGATGGCAAGACTTGCCATAAACAAGCTGAAAAGGAGTCATGCCAATGGGAGTCTTAAAAGCATTCCTATAAGCCCATAATGTATCATCTAACTTCATAAACCAATCTTTACGGGACCTAGACACGATTTTCTCTAGAATGCTCTTGATCTCCCTATTCGAAACTTCAACCTGTCCACTAGTCTGTTGGTGGTACGGTGTAGCTACCCTATGGTTCACGTCATACTTCTTAAGGAGGGCCTCAATTGTCTAGCAATAAAATGCAACCCCCATCCTTAATGAATATTATAGAGACACCAAAACGAGGGAAAAAGTTTTGTTGAAAAACTTCATAACCACCCTAGAATCATTAGTCGGCGCAGCCATAGCTTCTACCCATTTAGACACATAGTCTACACCTACCAAAATATATTGATGAATACATGAAGAGGGACAAGGTCCCATGAAATCTACACCCCAAACATCAAACAATTCTACCTCAAGGATGTAATTATGTGGCATCTCGTTCCTCTGACCTATATTCCCTATTCATTGACATCGATCACAAGAGGAAACGTACCGTCGGCATCTCTGAAGAGAGTATGCCAATAAAAACCTGCTTGTAGCACCTTTGAAGAGGTTTTGGACTTGCTGAAGTGGCCCCCATTATCTGATCACATGATAATGGAAAAGAATGCTCTCTACCTCTTCTTCGGGGATGAATCTCCTAATGATCTCGTCCGCACATCTCCTGTAGAGAATTGGATCGTCCCAATTCAAGTGCTTGACGTCCGCAAAAAATTCATGCGTGCGTGAAAAGAAAACTCAGGGCGTAGTACACCGCTCACAATATAATTCAAAACATCGACATACCAAGGAGCGGGTGTACCTGAGGTAAGCGTGCAAATGATGTCATCTCTCAAGAATTCCTCGATTGGCCTCTCTTCCTCTACCATGATGCGAGAGAGGTGATCTGCAACAACATTATCTTACCCTTTCTATCTCTGATCTCGAGATCAAACTCTTGCATGAGAAGGATCCATCAGATAAGGCGTTGCTTTGCGTCCTTCTTCCTTATAAGATACTTGAGTGTCGCATGGTTCGTGTTACAATAACCTTCGAGCCAACCGGGTATGACTTAAACTTGTCACAGACAAAGCAGACGGCAAGGAGCTCCTTCTTGGTTCTGGCGTAGTTGATCTGAGCATTATCTAAGGTCTTGCTAGCGTAGGAGATGACATGAAAAATCTTGTCTCTTCGTTGTCCTAAAAACAGCCCCAACTGCGTTGTCGCTAGCACCACACATGATCTCGAATGGTAAGCTCCAATATGGCGATTGAATGATAGGCGCTGAAACCAATGCTCTCTTAATCTTGTTGAAGGCGTCATGGCACTCTTTGGAGAAATCGAATGTAGCATCCTTGGCCAGCAACTCCCTCAATGGTTTTGTGATCTTGGAGAAGTCTATGATGAACCTCCGATAGAAATTGGCATGCCCTAAAAAGTTGCGAATCTCTTTGACTGAAACCGGTGGAGAAAGCTTCTCCAGTATCTCAATCTTGGCCTTATCTACTTGAATGCCTCTCAGTGAGATCATGTGTCCTAAAATGATCTCTTCCTTCACCATGAAGTGGCATTTCTCCCAATTAAGTACTAGGTTGACCTCCTCACACCGCTGCAACACTCTGGTAAGGTTAAGAAGGCCATAATCGAATGTAGAGCCATAAACAGAAAACTCATCCATGAAAACTTCCATAATATGCTTAATCAAATCAGAAAAAAATTGTCATCATGCAACCCTGGAAATTAGTCGGAGCATTGTAGAGGCAAAGAGCACGTGAAGGTTGTCTTCTCCTGATCTTGAGGGTGGATGGGAATCTGGAAGAAACCGAAGTACCCGTCCAAGTAGCAAAAGTAGGCGTTATTTGCTAAGCGTTCTAGCATCTGGTCAATGAATGGGAAAGGAAAGTGATCACGCTTTGTAGCTTTGTTCAGCTTGCGGTAGTCTATACACATCCTTCATCCTGTGATTATGCTTGTCAGAATCAGCTCATTGTTCACGTTGCACACTACTATCCTTCCTCCTTTCTTTGGCACGACATGCACAGGGCTTACCCATTCGCTATCCGGGATTGGATAAATGATACCTGCATCCAAAAGTTTAAGGATCTCCTTTTTCATTACCTTTTCAAATTCGAGTTCAGCCTCCTTTGAGCTTCGATGGAGGGTTTGTGTCTGTCCTCCATGAGAATTCAGTGCATGCATAATGAAGGGCTTAGTCAGTTGATCGTCGATGGTGTATCTGATCACTCTTCTATACTTCCTTAGGTAAGCAAGTAGCTTTCGTGTCTCATATGGTTAATGTTTTCTTGTCCCTAAGCAAACGTAAAGGTGGAACACGTCGGGTATACAAAAATCGAGAATTCACTTTTCTCCTAGAAACACCGCTAAAGCGAACCTACTCGATCAACTAGCAAGATGAGAGCAAATTCGGCCTAATTAAATTTTCAGTCTTCATCCTAGGTTCACCAAGGCTACCTACGAGAAAGCAAATCGAAGGCAAACTAAACAAGCAACTATAACTCTCTCATCCAAACAAGACTTCAAACAAATGCTAAACATAGAGAAAACGAGGATACTTGTTTCATTTACGAGCTTCTTTCTCTCTTTATATTATCTTTTCTTTCTTCTCTCTTCTTCTTTTCTTTACTCTTTCTTTTTTTTCTTTACATTTTGCAGACACACTAGGTTCTTAGGACGTTGGATTTGAAGGGATCCAGCCTCTACTTAGACCCAGACTACCGATGATGGTATACTCACGCATCTCGTTCAAGATTGCAGCGGAGTAGGTGGAATTTTTATTGTGCCATGCCCTTAGGACGTAGAAAGATGATCACCAACCCGCCACTTAGACCCTAACCATCGAAGAAAGTATCAAGGTCATTCCACTCATATCGATTTTAGATCATGCTTTCAGGAAATATTTCTATCAACAGCGGAGTGTTAGTGTGCACTCTTATTCTGCAAAATAAGCTCGTTTTCATAGGATCTAATAATCCTCATCAAAAGAAGTAAAGCATCGTCTATACGAAGTATGACCATCTGAATGGAGAGAATAAAGTATAAACTAGCCTAGCAGCCTCGTCTAAACCTCCCACAAGCAACATTAGGATTTCCAAAGACTTACGACCTATTTGTTTTTCAACCGACTAATAACCTCTAACGCTTCCGAAAATCCTAGCAAAACATGCAAAATATCACGGAAAAGATCAGCTTCTTAAGTATCCTAGCTCAGGGTTTATCTCAAAACGTGGCACCGGACAAGTTCTTAGGACGACTTTAACTCACGAAAAATAAAAACAAACTAAAAACTACGAAATCAAAGAGAAAATAAAGGAAATTAAAACGAAGTCACCTGACAAACGTGAGCTGCTCCCCTAGACTTGAGTTGAACGGCATCCTCGACGTGAAGCTCTGATGGAGGGTAAGGAAAGCTACATCACGTTTGTGGTGTTTTTTTTACGATAAAAGAGTCTTAAACTAAATAACTACAAAAAATAGAAAACAAAGTGCTGGGTTGCCCCCCCAGAAAATGCTTATTTAACGTCTTTAAGCTTTGACATCTCCATGCCTCATGCATGCGCGATGGATGGATTGGAAAGGGAAATGGAGTTTCCACTTTCGATCGGTTGAGCGGCTTGATAGAGCTTTAGGCGCTGCACATTTGCTTTGAACGCTTTGCTCGAATCGATCAATAGTTCCACTTCTCCATGTGTGGAGACTTCTCGTACCTTAAAAGGACCAGACCAACAGGACATTAGTTTGCCCAAAAAAAAGCTTAGGATGAAAATTGAAAAGTAGAACTAAGTCACCTAGCTGGAAGTCATGAGGTAAGATCTTTTTGTCATGCCATCCCTTAGTGCGGCCGTCGTTCGCATTGCGGATCACCGTCACTGCTTCTTTCTTTGGCATGTCATGCACAAGATTCCCTCGTTCGCTGCCCGAGGTTGGATAATGATATCTGCATCAAAACGTTTTATGTTATCTTTTTCCATTACCTCATTCAAGTGCGGGTGCAGCCTCCTTTGAGTTTCGGTGGAAGGTTTGTGGCTGTCTTTCGTAGAATTTCAGTGCATACATATTGAAGAGCTTATTCACCTACGCTTCTTGATATTAGAGGATGGCTTTCTTGTCTCATATGCACTCAAGTTTGCATTCATAACAGTAGGATATGTTTTATTTCATTCAATGTACTCATACCAAAGAGAAGTAGGAAGAGGTTCGAGCTCAAGTTTGGGCGCATTCTCCATTGCAAAATCAGCTTGTGTTTTGCGTGGTATCTCCTCACATGGGGCGTCTCTTAGTGCCTCAATTGCACTCATGAATTTCTTGTACAGCTCGGCTTCTTCATCGGTAAGTCCTGCATCTTTGCAAACTCGTGTTAAGCATCGCACAAGAGGATCGGAAGTACTTACTTGATCAAGTGTGTCATTCACCGATTCCTCCAGAAAATCAATTCTTAAGCATGACTCCTTGAATGAGGGCCCGTTCATGGAGCTGGAAAAGTTGAAATCTATCTTCTCATCTCCGACACGTAAGGAGAGCTTTCCTTGTTGTACGTCTATCATGGCACCTGCAGTAGCTAAGAAAGGTCTACCAAGAATAATGGGCACCCTAGCATCTTCCTTTATGTCACGTACAACGAAATCAGGAATGCAAAGATTACCTATTTTGGTGGGAACATTTTCAACTATTCCCAATGTACATCTTACCAAACGATCTGCGAGGCGTAGAGACATCTTTGTAGACATCTTTGTAGACATCTCTGAAGTTCATCCGCTTGAAGATCGAGTGTGGCATGAGGCTCATGCTTGCTCCTACATCCCACAAAGCTTTGTCAATGTCAATATTACCTATTGTGCATGCAATGAAGAAGCTTCCGGGGTCCTTCAATTTCGGGGGCAGCTTGTTTTGAAGAACGGCACTGCATTCCTCGGTGAGTGCTACCGTCTCACACGAGAGTTGCGGAAAGACTCTTGATTCACCGGCCCGTCTTCAAAGGATATTGCATACCAACGAAGAACGAACGAACGTTGGATATGACACACCAACAGTTTTGTTGGATATAACACACCAACAAGGATGATTTCAAAAAGGAAAATCAAAGATTCAATTCGAAAATTCAAAATTGTTCTAAAAATATGTTCATGGCTGGCCAAATGTAATAAAAGTGGCCATGCAAGACCATAAATGCATCATAAATGCTAGATAGCCATGCAAGGCTATACATAAATAACCTAGAAAATAGCCAAAGTCATAAACGAGACAAAGTCGTAAGATGTGCCTTCGTTAAGCGGACTTGTCTTGAAACCTCGGGTTAATAATTAGGTCACGAAAAGTGAATCGCGGCCTCGTTAAAAACCTGTCGTTGGAAAACCCCATGGGAATAAACCAACGAAGGGAAAAGAGCACATGTGAAGCCCTTACCCTAATTATCGACCGTTGCGAGTTGTGCTTCAGCTTGAAGAATGATACGGATATTGGAGATTTCATGTGAACTCAAATACCCGTCTTGAACTTAGACGGTCGTGAGGACCCCAATGATCGCCTCCTTGAGCTTTGTAGATTTAGCTCGGGTCACTGGACCTGCTGGTAAGGTTAAGGCCTCCTCCTCCCTAGCCCTAGCACAGGTCACAAGACCAACGTCCTTCCGTCGGGTCGCGTCTACCTTTCATTTGACTCGGGTCGTCTCTTCCACGGCGCGGGTCGCCTCTTCTGTATCACTAGTCGCATCTCGTGAAGTGCGGGTCGCATCTCGTGTAGCGCGGGTCGCTTACTCCTCAGTGATGCAAGTCTCGTCCTCCTCAGCCATGTGGCTCGTCCTCCTCTGCATTACAGGTCGTGTCCTTGACGTTGTCTGGGATCATATCATGCCCCCTACTTGAAAAGGATTTGCCTCCAAATCCGCTTGATTTGCGACAAAAGGAACCAAGTCAGTAATATTAAAGCTGAGACTCACATTATACTTACCTTGCAAGTCAATTTGATAAGCGTGGTTGCTGATTCTTTTAGTTACTTTGAAGGGTCTGCTAAACCGGGGCATTAATTTTGGTTCTCTTGTTTGGGAATCGCTCCTTTCGCAAATGGTTCCATACTTGATCGCCGGGCTTAAAAATCATTCGCCTCCGGGCTCGAAAATGCCATAAGTAATGTTATCACGTTTGCATTGCTCTCACAAGCATGTAAAGCTCCTTATTGTATGTGGCACAGTTGAGGGTTGCCCCTCCAAGCTTCTTGCTGAAATAAGCAAATGGTTCTCGTACCTGCATCAAGATTGAATCAATTCCTACACCGGACGCATCACATTCGATTTCAAAGGTCTTAAGAAAATCTGGTGAAATTAATAAAGGATCATGCGTAAGCTTCTCTTTTAGCGTTTGGAAAGCTTCCTCTTGCGCTTTCCCCCACTTGAATCCAACATTTTTCTTGATGACTTCTGTAAGAGGGGCGGCCAAGGTGCTGAAGTCCTTAACAAAGCAACGATAGAACCCCACGAGTCCATGGAAGCTTCGGACCTCCCCAACGGTCATTGGGCTCGGCCATTCCCGAATGGCTTTGACATTTTCCTTGTCCACCTTTATGCCATATGCACTTACAAAAAAACCTAGACACACGACATTATCTGTAAAAAAAACGGTACACCTCTTAAAGTTGGCGTATAGTTCTTCCTTCCTAGGTACTTTTAAGACTTATTCTAGGTGGCCTAAGTGTTCCTCTAAGTCTTTACTATAAATCGATATGTCATCGAAGTAGACTACTACGAATCTACCTATATATTCTCGAAGAACATGGTTCAATAAGCGCATGAAGGTACTAGGTGTATTTGATAGTCCAAAAGGCATAACTAACCACTCATACAGTCCATGTTTAGTTTTAAATGTCGTTTTCCACTCGTCACTTTCCTTCATCCTAATTTGATGATATCCACTTTTGAGGTCAATTTTAGAAAATATCCTACTTCCATGCAATTCATCAAGCATATCATCTAGCCTAGCAATAGGATGTCGATACTTCACCGTAATGTTGTTGATTGCGCGACAATCGACACACATACGTCAGCTGCCATCTTTATTTGGCACGAGTAGAACGGGTACAGCGCATGGACTCATGCTTTCTCGAATGTGTCCCTTGGCCATGAGTTCCTCCACTTGCCTTTGCAGCTCCTTGGTTTCCATTGGATTGGTTCGGTAGATTGGGCGATTTGGTAGCGCGGCTCCGAGAAAAAAATCGATTTGATGTTCAATAACGCATATCGGTGGCAATCTTGTGGGGTTCTCTTCGGGAAAAACGCCTCCATAATCCTGCAATAAGGTAGAAATTTCACTCGGCAGCACCGATGCAAAATTAGCTAAGCTCGAGAGATCTTCCTTATACACAAATAATTATACGAACTGATTCGAGTGAAGAGATTTCTTGATCGCACCCAATCTCGCGTAAAAATCCGATGACTTAAGCACGCAAGCGCCTTGCTGTTTCAAGTGCATTTGATCTTACAGCATTTCCTTTGGCGTCAACGGAACAAGGACGTTCTTCCTGCCATTAAACTCGAATTAATGTTTGTTAGTGAAACCGTCATGTTTTACCTTGTGATCCGATTGCCACGGTCTACCGAGTAGAATATGGCTCGCCTCCATGGGTAGCACATCACACAAAATTTTATCCTCGAATTTGCCTATGGCGATAGGCACGGTCACTTGGCTGGTCACCTTCTTCTCGCCATTTTCGTTCAGCCACTAAAGCTTATATGGCCTTGGGTGTTTTTGGACCTTTAATCCAAGCTTTCGGACCATAGTAGTGCTTGCAAAGTTCGAGCAACTTCTTCTGTCGATGATTACGCTAGAAACTCTTCCGTGAACAAGGCAGCGGGTGTGGAATAAATTTTCTCGCTGTTCTTGTTTGTCGGCCTTAGGTTGTATGATCAAGTAACGTCATGCCAATAGAAACTCTCCTTTGGCCGGTTCCTCCTCATGCGTCGCGCCTGAATTTTCAGCCGTATCGTCCTCGGATTCAAACTCGCCGCTGTCACGAATAATCATGACTCTCTTGTTCGTGCACTCACTCGCATAGTGTCCTCTCCCGTGACACTTGAAACACTTCACATCCCGAGCCCTTGAAGTCATGGCCTCGGCCTTTCCTTTGTCCCGCGGCGCCGCTGGACCTATCTTGGTCGCGTTTCGGTTCGCTGGAAGGGTTTTGGGCGCATCTCAGCTTGCTGGAACCGTGTTGGCCTTCCTTGGATAGCTCAGTTTTTCACCTCGTTGATGGCCGTATTTTCCAGCCCCATAGCCAGAACATGAACTCCTTCGTCGCTGGAGTTGTTGCTCGATTAGGATCGCCTTGTGGAGCATCTCCTCAACCTCCACGTAGTGTTGCATCTCTAGGTGGTCTTGGATTTCCAGATTTAGACCTCCGAAGAAACGAGACATCAATGCCTCTCTATCCTCCAAGATGTTAGCCCTCAACATCAGCAACTCCATCTCTTAATAATATTCTTCCATAGATCGGTTTCTTTGGGTAAGCTTCCTTAGTCGCCGATGCACTTCTCGGTGGTGATGACTCAGCACGAACCTCTTGCGCATAATGGCCTTCATCTCCAGCCACGTCGCTACAGGTTCCTCACCATTTCGTCGCCTAGAAATCACGAGTTGATCCCACTAACTCAAGGCGTAGTCGTAGAACTCTGTGGTGCAACCCTAACCTTCTTGGCTTCGGTGTAGTGTTGACAACCGAACACGATTTCAACCTTCTTCTCCCACTCTTAGTAGGTGTTCGGGGCGGCCTTACCATGGAACGAATGGATTTTCAGTTTGAGACCAGCGAGGTCATCCCTCGGGTTGTCACGTTGTTCCCTCGTCACACGCCGCCTTCGGTGGCTACTGCGAGACGAGGATGAACTGCCTCGTTCATAGTAGTTGTTGTCCTCTTAATGCTGGTTCCTTTCTCGTTGCTGGAATGCATGAGTGTCTCTTAGTCAGGTCGGATGTTCAGGTCAAAACTCTTGCCAAAACTCCTTCATTTTGTTGGCGAGACTTTGCTCCAAACGAGCCGGGAGCCTCGACTAATCTCTCGTTCACCCATCTTGTTTCGGCTCCTTTATATCCCATGGCGCTTGGTGGTTTGAAATTACCTACTCTCGGTCCCCTGCAAAATAGCACACAGAGCAGCCACAAGCGGAAAACAAACAAAAAGAACGTACGAGTAACAAGACTCCTAACACCCAAATAAACTTACTAACAATGGATACTACTCCCGTTCAACCCTAGCTACGTACGGTCTACACAACCAAAGCCGAGAATGAACTAACCTTTTCACTAGAAAGAGCTCTGATACCACTTGAACAGATCCCAATGGAATGATGCTCTAGACTAAGGTTGGATGGATAGGCCTTGCTGCAGTCGAGTCGCACGACTCTTCCGCACAAGGTGGGTGGAGCGAATGGTCACACGAGAGTTGTGGAAAGACTCTCAATTCACCGGCCCGTCTTCGAAGGATAACACACACCAACGAAGAACGAACGATTGTTGGATATGACACACCAACGGTTTTGTTGGATATAACACACCAACAAGGATGATTTCACAAGGGAAAATCAAAGATTCAACTCAAAAATTCAAAGTTGTTCCAAAAACATGTTCATGGCCGGCCATATGTAACAAAAGTAGTCATGCAAGACCATAAATGCATCATAAATGCTAGATAGCCATGCAAGGCTATGCATAAATAACCTTGAAAATAGCCAAAGTCATAAATGAGACAAAGTCGTGAGATGTGCCTTTGTTAAGCGGACTTGTCTTCAAACCTCGGGTCAATAATTAGGTCACAGAAAGTGAATCGTGGCCTCATTAAAAACTCGTTGTTGGAAAACCCCGTGAGACAAAACCAATGAAGGGAAAAGAGTATACACGAAGCATTTACCCTAATTATCGACCGTTGCGGGTTGTGCTTCGGCTTGAAGAATGATACGGATATTGGAGATTTCATGTGAACTCAAATACTGATGCGTTCTCAAAGTTAAATAAAATAACCTAAACTACCCGCAAGTGCACGGCACGTGTGTAGTATTTTAGGTGTCGATCCCACAGAGACTACGCAACACTATCTAAACTCGAACTAGGAATCAAACTTGCTAACGAACGAATATGGTGGAAGAATGAAATATTGAAAGTAGATAAATGAGTTGGTTCTTAACAATTGGACAAACGTTCTAGGAATCCAGTTTCACCACAAGACTACCGAAACCGACAATCGATCCATCTATCATGCAATCCCAGTTAAAGCTATCTAAGGCAGACGATCCTAATATGATATCTACCCTCTCTCGAGGCATAGACACGTGATCTAGACAAGTTGCCTCCTACTTTCGTGGCTGACACCTCGAACTAAACCCATAGGCTCTATGATTCATCCGTTCACCCTCAACCGTTGCTACCCTACTTTCGTGGCCTAACCTCGATTGTTCGAAACCTGATCTTCTAGGACTAGAATTCTCCATTGGGTCCTTCTCCTAACTCCTAACACATGCATCTATGTGGCCATCGCAAACACAAGTAAATTCAAGCACTCAGATAAAGAATAGATAAACGAAAACGGGAAGATGCATTCAAAATAAATCAAAAGTGGTTCCGGGATAGCCAAGGGCTAATCCATTCTCCTAGAACAAACAAACTACTCGCTCATGCGTCTATGAACAAACATAAACAATGTAAAAAGTCTAAGGAACATGAAAACCAAACAAAACCGAAGTGTCGGGGCTTGATCTCCAATGCTCCTCGCTTGTCTCCTCGCAAGAATCTCCTCAATCAC
>CM071861.1:9888818-9935851 GCA_036759665.1 Gynandropsis gynandra
CATATTCATGCCCGAGTCGTGCATGAATTGTGCACAAAATTTGCCGTAGCTTTTGCCCGATCGTGCATGAGTTGTGCCCGACCGGGTGGAGGCTCTCCATGCTAAATCTTGTCCCGTATGTCCCGTCATGATCCCTAAAGTTGGTCCTTAGCTCCGTGCATGTCCTTTAGCTCCAAAATGATCCAAATACGTGTAAAAACCTGTAAGAACATGAAAACACGAAAACAAGTAAAACGGATACGGAATCATACGTAAAGCAATACATATATATCCAAAACGTCTCTTAAATCGTGCAAGAAATACATATGAAAACAAGATGATCAAATACTCGTCTTGAACTTGGACGACAGTGAGGATCCGGATGATCGCCTCCTTGAGCTTCGTAGCTTTAGCTCGAGTAACGGGACCTACTGGTAAGGTCAAGGCCTCCTCCTCTCTAGCCCTAGCACGGGTCACAGGACCAATGTCCTTCCGTCAGGTCGCATCTAACTTTCGTTTGACTCGGGTCGTCTCTTCCACGGCGTGGGTCACCTCTTTTGTGTCGCGGGTTGCATCTTGTGAACCATGGGTCGTGTCTCGTGTAGTGCGGGTCGTGTCCTCCTCAGCATTGCAGGTCGCGTCCTCCTCAGCATTTTGGGTCATGTCCTCCTCTGCATTACAGGTCGTGTCCTCGACGTTGTCCAGGATCATATCAAGAAATCTGCCTACTCTCTCTTCGTTCTTGTTGCTCACCGACCATGGAGGAAATGGTATTGGAGGTTTGTACGCCGGTGGAGCAACATATTGTTTGTCCAAATTTGGTTCAAATCCTTCCATAATTGTGATGGTACCTTTGCCTTTTTCCATAGACGTTCCAGCAACTTGCTATTGCTCTTTGGAGGGCGAGTGCTCAATCACATCACTATTGCACAAGGTAATAGTATTAATGTACTCTCTCGGGTTCTGATCAGGTTTTCTGGGAAGCTGATATGATCCCTGGAGACGTCAACGATGCAACCAACAATGTAGAAGAGGACGCGACCTCCAGCGCGGAAGAAGAAGTCGTCTGCGTGACCCGAGACGCTGATAGCGCGACCCGAGACGTCAACAATCTTTTATCTTGAATTCTTATGAATTCTTGGCTTGTCGGTGCGTAATATCCAGCAACCTTCGTTGGTGTGTAATATCCAACGGTTGTTCGTCCTTTGTTGGTGTGTAATATCCATCGGAGACGAACCGGTGAATCGAAAGCCTTCCGCAACTCTCGTGTGACCATCCATCCCACAAACCTTGTGCGACTTGTTGCAGCAAGGCCTATCCATTCCTAACCTAGTCTAGAGCATCATTCCAGTTGGGATCGCGTCAGAAGCTATTCGGGATTTCGAGAGGATGAGGCAGCTTGCTATGCTATGGAGTTTTCTAATATCTTCACATGTGTTTTGAGCTCACTGATTGCAGTCCCCATATCCGCATTGAATTTTGCTTGAATCGATTGTTGCTGCCTTTGTTCCTTGATGAATTCAAGCATCACAATTTCAAGGCTTTACGAAGGAGCTTGAGGAGGTTGATGAGCTTGTGGAACTTTCTGAGCTTGCTCGAATTGCTGATTATTTTGCTGGTACGGTTGCCGTGGGTTTTGTTGAAATCTTGAATACTTCACCGGTTGAGTCATTCGGTATGAGAAATTCGGGTGGTTCCTCCAATTCGGGTTGTAGGTGTTCCCGAATTGTGTGTTTCCTTGCTTCTGGGCGTAGTTCATCTGTGTTATGTCTTCT
Source organism: Gynandropsis gynandra (assembly GCA_036759665.1). Classification (NCBI taxonomy): domain Eukaryota; kingdom Viridiplantae; phylum Streptophyta; class Magnoliopsida; order Brassicales; family Cleomaceae; genus Gynandropsis; species Gynandropsis gynandra. Next base: position 9,890,573 of record CM071861.1, read on the forward strand.
TGCACCGTGCATTGATAAGCCACGTGTTTTGTATCTCCGTAATTCACACAGTACATAGAGTTCGTTGAATTGCCCGTTGCTCTGCTCTGATTTGGCTCATATAAACCTCGAGTTCTATTCGACATACCTCGAGTTGTATTCGGCATACCTCTCGGTGTGTACCACATGGTCTGGTTCATGGCGAGGTTATAAATCAGCTCGTATGCCTCCTCAACACTTAGATCTATAAACGATCCTCTAGCAGCGTTATCCAACGTCGTTCTGTGCTCATCTGAGATTCCATTGTAGAATTTTTGGATAACATACCACTGCTCGAGACCATGGTGCGGACACATTTGTAACAGATCCTTAAATCTCCCCCACGCTTCAAACAACGTTTCTCCATCTATGCATCTAAACGTCGTGATTTCTCCCCTCATCTGAATCGTCTTGCTTGGAGGAAAGAATCGTGATAGGAACAATGTAAAGAGCTGGTCCCAAGTAGAAATTGAACCAGCGGGAAGCGATTGCAGCCAAGATTTCGCTCATCCCCCAATTGAGAAGGGGAAGATATACAATAAGATCACATCCTCCGAGACTCCATGTATCTTTAACATACTGGAAACCTCTAGGAAGTCTCTGAGGTGCTGATGGAGATCCTCGTGATTTTCACTCATGAATTGCTTCTGGTAAAGCTTGTTAATCATTGCAGGCTTAATCTCAAACTGCTCTCTTGCAACAGCAGGCATCCGTATTGCTGTTTGGACGTTGTTCATGTTCGGTACCACGTAATCTCTAAGGCGACGTGGTGGAGGAGCTTGTGGTTCTTGCGGTTGAGGTGAGAGTTGTGTTGCTGCAAATGTCCATGGCCATTCAACATAATATTCTGATTTTCCATATTTTCTTTAATCTGAAGGCTCTAGGAAGGAAAAATAAAAAGGATTTAGGTAGAAAGAACGAAAGAAAAGAAAACAAAAAGAAAACGAAACAAGTATGATCCTAGGTTTGAATCTAAGACGTGTTGACAATAGTCCCCGGCAACGGCGTCAAAAACTTGATGTGTTCCGAGTTAAACTAAATTAACCTAAACTACTCGCAAGTGCACGACACATGTGTAGTACTCTAGGTGTCGATCCCACAAGGACTACGCAACACAACCTAAACTCAAACTACGAATCAAACTTGCAAACAACGAATATTGGTTTTAAGAATGAAATAACTAAAGAACAATAAACTACGAGTTTTTAACAGTGAGACAAACGTTCTAGGATTACGTTTTCACCACAAGACTTCTGAAACCTATCTAATCATGTATTCTCAATCACGTTATCTAAGGCGGATAATCCTGATATGGTATCTACCCTCTCTCAAGGCATAGACACGTGATCTAGTCAAGTTATCCCCTACTTTCGTTGCTGACACCTTAAACTAAACCCATAAGTTCTATGATTCATTCGTTTAACCCTCAACCGCTACTATCCTACTTTCGTAGCCTAGCCTCAGTTTTTCTAAGCCTGATTATCCGGAGTTAGAATTCTCCTTTCAGTCCTTCTCCTAAGTTCCTAAAACATGCATCTACTTGGCCTTCCTAAACACAAGTCAATCAAGCAATCAGACAAAGAATTGATAAACGAAAACGGGAAATGGCATTGAAAGATAAATCAAAGTGGTTCCGGGATAGCCATGGGCTAATCCCTTCTCCTAGAACAAAACGACTACTCGCTCATTCGTTGAAAGCAAACAACATAATTGAAATAGATAGTTTAAAGAACATAGAAAACCAAACGAAAATAACATAGAAAACCGAACGAAACCGAAGTCCCTCTTCGATCTTCAACGCTCCTTGAATGTCTTCTTTGCCAGGTGCTCACGAACAGCTCCTCTCTCTACTCCCTCTCTCTCTCTACAATTCTCTCTAACTCTAACGTGTGTTCTCTCCCCAAAACTGAAATCAATTCGACCCCTAGCTCTCCTCCTTGTCTTTCCTCTTTTCTTTCTTTCCTTTTCTCCCTTTTTTCCTCTTTGGCCGTTCACTTCCTTTCCTCTTCTTTCCTCTTTGTTGCAACATGCTGTTTTGTGAGTTTTCCATTCTTATTTGCATTGGTTTACATTCTTGGATAAGTGAGCACGTTTTTCTTCTATTTTCCAGCCATATAGCTCTTATTCCTCTTCCCTAACAATGTTTCCTTTTTATGTAGGCAACTAACCACTTTCTTTTCCTCTTTGGCCGAGTTTCCTTTTCTTGTTTCTGCAGGTGACGGACGCAACCCACGCGGGCTGGAGTGTGTGCCCTGCGCGGGCTCCCTTGGAGAGGATGAATCCGCTTGAGCTGATGTCCAGCCCGAGCTGTGTTGTGATTGCTGGAAACTGGGCCCTGCACGGGCTAAGTGAGTGCCCCGCACGGGCTGTGTTGTTGATGCTGTGTACGCGCGTGCTGAAGCCTTCCCCGACCCGTGTTGGATGTGCTGGTGGTTGTGCCCCGCGCAGGCTATGAGTTCCACTCTGCATGGGTTGTGTTAGAGCTGATGATTCGTGCTGTTTCTCATCCCATTTGTTCCGTTATGATCCTCGATGTTAATACTTTCTCCCGTGCACATTCTTTAGCTCCAAAACAAACCAAATATGCATTATAACTTTAAGAACATGAAAACACGAAAACGAGTAAAACGGATACTAAATCACACGTAAACATCGCATCTATCATCATAAACATCTCTAAAATCATGTGATAAATACGTATAAAAATGAGATGATCATCTGCGCTCAAGTTAGAATTGACAATAACAGGGTATGTTTCATTGCATCCAAGGTACTTATACCGAATAGAACAAGGGAAAGGTTTGAGCTCGATTTTAGGCACCTTCTCCACTGTAAAATCAGCATGTGTTTCACGCAGAATCTCCTCGTGTGGGGCGTCCTATAGTGCCTCAATGGCACTTATGAATTCTACGTAGAGCTCGGCTTCTTCGTCTCTGAGTCCTACGTCCCTCCAAACTTGCATTAAGCATCTCTCAAGAGGGTCAGAGATACTTACCTGAACATATGTGTCATTCGCCAAGTCTTCCAACAAGTCAACTATAAAACAAGACTCCTTGAAGGAGGGTTCGTCCATACAGCTGGAAAAATTGAACTCTATCTTCTCGTCTCTGACACGTAGAGAGAGCTTTCCTTGTTGCATTGATCATTGCACCTACAGTAGCTAAGAAAGGCCTACCCAAAATAACAGGCACCCTAGCATCTTCTTCTATGTCTAGTACAACAAAATATACGTGTATACAAAAATTACCTACTTGGTGGGAATGTTTTCAACAATACCCACCGGATACCTTACCGAACGATCTGCGACTTATAGAGATATCCTGGTAGGCTTGAGCTCTCTGAAGTTCATCCGCTTGTAAATTGAATGTGGCATGAGGCTCACGCTTGCTCCTAAATCGCACAGGGCCTTGTCAATGTCGATGTCCCTATGGTGCATGGAATGGAGAAGCTTCCGGGGTCTTTCAACTTCAGGGGCAACTTCTTTTGGAGAATGGCCCTTGATGACAGAAATATCAAGCTATAATATTTCCTAGACCACTTCACCGTAAGTATACGGTTCGTGTAGTACCAGGGTCGAACTCTAAGGACTAATGCAGCCAATCCTAAGAATATCACTAAACTAAGAAGGTGAGAAGTAGATGATGGCGTGGTGTGAAATATATAAAAAGAACTAAACTAAATGGTAGCAACGATAGTAGGGTTATGGAAGACTTGACGATGACGAACACTACGGATGTCGGGATACCGGGAATCGTATGGATGTAACAACTAAATATCATAAACCTATCAAATTATCTTGATAACGGGAAATTCATGCTCTAAGGTGAGGAGTGATTCTGTCGAGCCTAAACCTCCTAACCATACGTACGTGCAACCCTACCTTCCAGCAGCAATTAACCTGTACTATGGCAGCGTTACGAGCGCAATCCTAATTCCTAAGTCGATTAATCGACCGGTCAGATTCTCATTAATCGAACTTAACCTACAATTCAACAGTTCTGGATTCATACTTTAACCTTCCAGCAAAATATGAATTCCTATGTTACTGAGCGGGCAGCACTAGTATAAGAATTACGATGTTGATTGTAGAACCGAATATCAAGATGAATAAGAAAAATCTAAGCATTAACGCACAAATTGTACATCCGAGTCGTGTAAACTCTCAGGGATTTTCAGGAACAATTAACGCCCGAGCGGGTACCTTGTTGCGCCCGATCGGGTATTACTACCCGATCATGTTGTCTTCGTGCCCAGGTCGTGCAAGGTGTTGCAATTAAACCCCGTAGGTTTTGCCCGAGCGGGTAGACCTCAGTGCCCGAGCGGGCACGCTTCAATCCTTGGTTTTGCTCTTTTCTGCTCGATGCTCGGGTGTTCGTTTGGGTTATGTGGCTTGATTTGGGCTCCGAGCGAATTATATCTTCAATTTGAGTGGTTTGATTCAGGAATTTGCCTTTTTATGCTCGTTTAGGCCTTGTCGCCTTAAAACCTGAAAACCAATAAAATGGGCGTATATAAAGAACAATCATATCGGAAATGTAACTCTCACTAAGAAATATATGCGAAAATGATACTAAAACCTAACCTAAAACTGATACACTTTACGTTATCAAACTCCCCCAGACCTGAACCTTTTTTTGTCCTCAAACAAAACTAGAGATAAGTGTAGGAAGAATCTAATAACGATTGATACTAGCACGAAAATTTCGAAGAGTTAGTCATTTCGCAAATCATCGCGTCACATGAACAAAGGCCTAAGCGTACCGAGTATAGCCTTATATCTATCGAAGGTTTCGAGCCATGAAATCCAACCTAAAATCTAAGTCTATTTCACAACCCTAGATGACGTCCAAGCGATCTCCATACCAATTCCCCTAAGCTTTTGATAACATTAAACTCGTTTTTCTCGTTCTTATTTTTTTTCTTTTTTCGATACTTAGATCCACGCTTTGTTCCTAGGATGTCGAAGTCGAAGAGGGATGGCTTTCTACTTAGACCCAGGCTGCCTATGGCACACTTATAAGGTCGTGTGACCTTAGAGGAGTGAAGAGGTGCGTTATTGAAGATCTTATTTTTTCGCATTTTTTTTCTAGATTACGCATCAATCTAACCCTTAGGACGTTGAACATCGCCTCTACCCACCACTTAGACCCGAACCATCCATCATCGATGTACTCATGTCAATCATAACTTGGAATATTCATAAACTTATCCTAGATGAAAGCGGAGTATAAGCGTGTGTAATCTAATAAATCATGAACGGTATAGATATATCAAATAAGCAAAGGCTAAACGGTATACACGGAGATATGGCTACTTGGTACCAAAACCTAAGGAGTGAATTCAACTATAGATCAAGGCTTCAAACATAACTACTTGACTAATCGGTATCCAAAAGAATTCTAAGCAAACCTACCCTATTGTTCACGATTCGACAAGGTCGCAAAAATTGACTAAGGCTCGAAAATTTGTACTAGGTATCCATCTCTTATTCCTAATCCTAATCCTAATCGCAAATATGTCGCTCATAATGAAAAATCCGTATCACTTAAAAGAAACTCAAAAGAGTACCCCCCCCCCTTCCCCAGACCTGAACGGAACACAGTCCCGGTGTTCTAGACCTATGAGGGATACCTGCATGCCAAAACTCGAGAAAATATAAAAAGAAGAACGAATACACCTGGTGTGTTTAGCTTTCTCGGATATGTGATACGTCCGGAATTGTGATACTCTCTTGCTCTAATGCGGGTGTTATCGTGAAGGACCTGAGATATGAACCATGCAACGCAAAAGATAAAGAAAAGAGTACTACATCAATTAGTCTGAAAGAGCGTACATAAGCGCGAAAACTAAAAAGAAGAAATAAAACAAATAGTTCATAAAACAAGAAAAAGAAAAAGAAAGAAAAGGAAAAAGGAAGAATGGTCTAATCCTCATCCTCTCCACCGCAAGTTCTGAAGGTTCAGCTCGGGCTCCTCATTGATCTTGTCCTCAGTCAGGATGCCAAGGTTGATCCCAACTCTTCGTTCTATCATGGTGACTATCCCACCGCACATGATCTTCGTGTCCGTGCTACATTTCTCGGTGGCGATGTCATGGAAATGCCGCATGACTAGCGACGCCAAGTCGACGTTTAGAATGTCCCACTTGTCTACAGCAAAGCCTGACTGTACCACCCGTCTAAGGTACGCCAACTCTGTGTGGTTGACTCCGCCTTGTGCTCCTTTTCCTAGTATAGATGAGACTAGGAAGTAATGAAAGTACCTTAGAGCGGGGTGACGTATGTGGCTGGCTTTCGATCTCCTCGAGTAATCACCGTACGCCATCTGAGCCCAGAATTGCGCTTGACAGCTCTGGTTATGCTCGGGCATCTTCGTGAAGTTGCAATGCGGAGCGTCAAGTATGATCGCGAACTGTCTCGCGTTGAGCCGGTAGTTTTGTCCCAGCAGATGGAACTCCATGAAAGCTCTCTCCCGATCTCCGGACTCAAGGAAGAATGTTGTGTTGGATGCGAAGAATTCCGCTGTGAGGTTACGGTATGTATACTCCTGAGTGTCCCGCAATTCCGTCCATCCCAAAGTTTTGAAGATGGTATCAATATGCTCCTCGATGTGGAGGGCACTCATAGCTTCCGAGGATAGGAAGCAGGATGGGAAAATCCGCGGCTGTAGCTCCGTGAACCTCGATTTCTGACCGGACAAGAAGGTTGTCGTCCGGTAGTTGTATTGCTGGTGGGACGTGGTTATCGACATGTATGGTGTTAATTCCGTGATTGCATCCGACTTTGCCGGCCATCCGTGTTCTGGATCGTATGCATCAGATCTGCGTTTCTTTGAGCTCTGGAAGATCTTCGGAACCATCTGTAAAACAAACGAAGAATAAAAGTCGAATTTTAGTCACTGTTTGCAGGATGCTTGATCGAGTATAAGGTGTTGCCCGCTCAGGCTCAAAATTGGTAAAATACCCCCGTAGGCATCGCCCGACTCAGGTGGAAAAGCTGCCCAATCGTGTACAAATTAAGGATGCCCGATTGGGTGCTAAACTTAGCCCGATCGTGTTGAATCACGAAATCGCGACCTGCAGTTCACGTTCGTGTTTCAATCTGCGATTTCAACCTAGATCTTCTCTAACCAGGCCTAAATCTAGTCCACAACAGTGCAAATCACAAAATATTTCATGAACATACCTAGAATTCGAGAGGAATTGAGAGATTTTTCAGGTTTTTTTTAGAGATGATGGGGAAGGTATTTCGAGTAACCGAGGGTTGGTTAACCGGCAACGATGGTGAACTGCGGCGGCTTACGAGCGACTCCGGCGGATGAGATTTCGGCGTGAGGGTTTGCGATTTGTTGGAGCACGCTCGGGTGAAATTTCTGAAGTGAGAATGGTCGCTCGGGTTATCCGAAATAAAACTTACCTGTGCAGAATTTACGGTGCCCGATCGGGTCCCCTGATGCTGCCCGATCGGGTTCTCTTGAATTTGACGTTGCCCGCTCGGGCCTTCTGAGTTGCCCGATCGGGCGTCTTTCGTTTTGACCTACCCGCTCGGGTGGAGAGGTCTGCCCGACCGGGTAGTGCTGCAAACCTGAAAAACTTTTGAGGAAAACCAATGCATCAAAACTCGATAAGACCACTAAATTCCTAAATCCTAAAAAAGAATTCCCTTAGTTCTAAAAAGAGAAAAAGAGTTCAAAAATATAGAAATAAAACGAAAATGACGAAAAGGGTACGGGGCTCGGGTTGCCTCTCGAGAAGCGCTTGTTTAAGGTCGCGAGCCTAACCAAAGCATGCTACTCATCAGGTGGATGTCCTCAACATCGTCTTGTACGTAGCGTCTCGCGTGAAATATGTGCTCGATAAGGTGTGGCACGCGAGTCGGTTTATTCCCTTCCACGATCGGTAGCGTCGTCCCTAAGATCGGTCATGATGCTATCTAAGTTGGGTGCTAGATTGTGCTGTCCAAAACGTCTGGTCGCGCTGTCCTTAACTCCGGTTGAGTACTCCATGTAACCGGTTAGGCATTTGTCGCTTGTTTCCATCAGCGTCTCAATAGATGTTTTGTGTGTGAGCCTTTGGGGTGAAGGCTTCATCTTTACCTTGGGTGCTTTATCGATGTCCCAATTGTGAGCTAGATGTTTTGTGTAGCTTCTCGGCATCTTAGGGTTATGTGTGTACTGACTTGCACCGCATTTAGCTCGGGTTATATGGAAGTCTCGGTCGGGGGATTCCTCCTTCTTTTCATTGTTAAGCAGCGCATTTGATACCTTGTAATTTCCTTCCCCAATTGCTATGCAATTCATATCTAAGGAATCCTTAGTCTGAACTTCCTCACAAGTTTCCTCGGCTAAATCTTCAAAGATGCCTTCGGGGAACACGAAATCGATAGTGTACGGTTGCTCAAGTGTGTCCACTAAGCAGAATTCCACTTCTACCTCGGGTTTCTTCATGTGCTCATCAATGTCCGTAGCCTCATCCACTGCCGCGTTAGATTCAACTTCTTTTTCAATCAACGATGGACTTGGCTGATCTACCGTCTCACAATCCCTTAGGCAGATTTCGCCGACATATTCATGAGGATTTATTTCTGAACTTTCCGATGGAACCTCTTGTGGTTGCAATGCCCCTTGTCCAAGATCTGAAGCTTGCGTGTCCAATTGTCTAAATAAGCTGCCTATCTGCTCATTGGCGCTTTCTTGTTCCGCTTCCACTCCCATAAACAAGTTTTTTCGACTCTCAAACAGTTCAAGGAGGTAGGTGTACGTGGCGGAATAATCGGGGGCTGCTACGGATTGGTTTGGGTATGGCTGAGGCACATATGATTGATAGCTCTGAGTTTGGGGTTTCGTCCATGGCTGGAAATTCTCAAACGATTGTTGCGCATTCACCATACTTTTGGGAAGTATGCGTGATCGCTCCATCCGTGATTGTATGTATTCCTGTAACTGTCGTAGATCTCTTCTTTATACCCCCAAGCATTTTGTTCCAATGATTGCTCTGAGTATTGCGGATGGTATAAATTAGAGAGCATACGACGAATCTCGGAATGTTGATATCTCAATTCAACTATATCGGCACCCGAAGAGTTGAAGTTTTCCATGTTACCTCGCAAGATAAAGGACACCAAACTCGATTAAGCTCTGTGAGGTAAAGAAATTTTTGACTCCATAAGAAAACAAAAGCAAAAATACAAAAAACAAAAGAAGACTCCGGAAAGGACTAGATCTTAATCTAGTTAATTCTTAGTCTAGACCGTAATTAGTCCCCGGCAACGGCGCCAAAAATTTGATGACGGAAATATCAAGCTATAATATTTCCTAGACCACTTCACCGCAAGTATACGGTTCGTGTAGTACCATGGTCGAACTTTAGGGACTAATGCAGCCAATCCTAAGAATATCACTAAACTAAGAAGGTGAGAAGTAGATGATGGTGTGGTGTAAAATATCTAAAAGAACTAAACTAAATGGTAGCAACGATAGTAGGATTGTGGAAGACTTGACGATGACGAACACTACGGATGTTGGGATACCGGGAATCGTATGGATGTAACAACTAAAGATCATAAACCTATCGAATTATCTTGATAACGGGAAATTCATGCTCTAAGGTGAGGAGTGATTCTGCCGAGCCTAAACCTCCTAACCATGCGTACGTGCAACCCTACCTTCCAGCAGCGATTAACCCGTAGTATGGTAGCGTTACGAGCGCAATCCTAATTCCTAAGTCGATTAACCGACTGGTCAGATTCTCATTAATCGAACTTAACCTACAATTCAACAGTTCCGGATTCACACTTTAACCTTCCAGCAAAATATGAATTCCAATGTTACTGAGCGGGCAGCACTAGTATAAGAATTACGATGGTGATTGTAGAACCGAATATCAAGATGAATAAGATAAATCTAAGTATTAACGCACAAATTGTACATTACAAATCCGATATCCCTAACCCATAGTTGGGAATCTACTCACTCATGGAGTTTCCGAACAAAGAAGATGACATAACCCTAAACATGATAAACCCTAGGAAACTCGATGCCTCGATCTTCCCTATTGTGTTACCGATGTGTGGATCGATGCTTATCTCCTTCTCCAATGTCTCCCGAGCCTTTCCTAATGATTTCCAAGCCTTTCCTTGCCCTAGGCGTCGCTCCCTTGCGTCTGGATCTGTTCTGTTCTTTTAATTCGCTCGTTCAAACTCTAATTCAAGGTTGTTGCGAGAAAGGCGGCCCGCTTGGGTACATGTTTTACCCGGTCGTGCAGAGGCGCGCCTGATCGTGTACTCCGTCCTGACCGATCGGGCATCAGCACCACCCGATCGCGTGGTTGAACAGCCCGAGTCGTGTAAACTCTCGGGGAGTTTCAGGAACAATTAACGCCCGAACGGGTACCTTTTGCGCCCGATCGGGTATTACTACCCGATCATGTTGTCTTCGTGCCCGGGCCGTGCAAGGTGTTGCAATTAAACCCCGTAGGTTTTGCCCGAGCGGGTAGACCTCACTGCCCGAGCGGGTACGCTTGAATCCTTGATTTTGCTCTTTTTCTCTCGATGCTCGGATGTTCCTTTGGGTTCCGTGGCTTGATTTTGGCTCCGAGTGAATTATATCTTCAATTTGAGTGGTTTGATTCAGGAATTCGCCTTTTTATGCTCATTTAGGCCTTGTCGCCTTAAAACTTGAAAACCAATAAAATGGGCGTATATAAAGAACAATCATATCGGAAATGTAACTCTCACTAAGAAATATATGAGAAAATGATACTAATACCTAACCTAAAACTGATACACTTTACGTGTTATCAGCGCTATTCCTCATTGAGTGCTACTGCCTCACTCTCTTCGATGTGCCTCTTGATGGAGAGAATCTCCTTGAGGAATTTGGTGTATGTAGGCATTTGTTGGAGGCCTTCCAAGAATGGGATGTTGATGTGGAACTTCTTGAGGATCTATAGAAACTTGCAAAATTTTCTCTTCATTCTTGTTGCTCCCCACCCCTTTGAGGAAACGGTATATGAGATTTGTACACTGGTGGAGCAACATACGTTTTTCTAGATCTGGTTCAGCCCTATCCATGATTGCAATGCCTTTGCCTTTATCTATGGATTTTCCAGCAGCTTTCTCTTGCTCTTTAGGGTCGGGTTCTCAATCACATTCTCGTTGTGCAAGGTAATAGCATTCACGTGCTCTCTCAGGTTGAGATCAGGCTTCCCAGGGAGTTTTTCGGGATTCCGAAAGGATGAGGAAGCCTGTTGTGCTATGGAATTCTCTAGCATCTTCACATGTGTGCTCACAGATTCCATCTGAGTTTTGAGCTCATTAATCGCTGCCCTCACATCATCATTGAGCTTGGCTTGAGTTGACTATGTTGCCTTTCCTCCTTGATGAACTCAAGCATTACCCCCTCAAGGCTTGATGAAGGAGACTGAGGAGGTTGATGAGCTTGCTGGAATTGTTGAGTAACCTATTGGTACGGTTGCATACCTTGCGGCTTCTACTGAAAACCCGAGATTTTAACCGATTGAGTCGTCCACCAAGAGAAGTTCGTGTGGTTCCTCCAGTTCGGTTCTGGAATTGCATATTTCCCTGCTGCAAGGCATAACTCATCTTCTTCATATTCTCTTGCATTGTGCATTGATACGCTACATGCTCTGTATCTCTTCATTTTACACAGTACATGGCATTTGCCCTGGTTCACCTCATACAGACCCCTTGTCTTGTTTGGTATACCCCTCGGTGTGGACAACATAGTGTTGTTCATGGCAAGGTTATCGATCAGCTCATATGCCTCCTCTACACTCTGATCCATGAATCATCGTCTAACAGCATTGTCCAACGTTGTTCTGTCCTCATCTGAGATCCCATTGTAGAAAGTCTGGATCACATACCATTGCTCTAGACCATGGTGTGGGCACATCAGTAGTAGGTTCTTTAAACCTTCCCCAAGCTTCAAAAAAGTCTCCCCTTCTCTACATCTGAATGTCGTAATTTTTCCCCTCATCTAAATCGTCTTGTTGGCAGAGAAGTACCATGATAGAAATAAAGTGCAGAGCTGGTCCCAAATAGTGATGGAACCCGCGGGAAGAGAGTGCAACCACATTTTTGCGCATCCTCTAATTGAGAAGNATCCTCTAGACTCCATGTATCTTGAATATCCCAGAAAGCTCTAGGAAATCCCCGAGGTGTTGATGGGGATCTTCATGGTTTCCACCCATAAACTACTTCTGATACAACATATTGATCATGGCAAGCTTGATCTCAAATTGATCTCTAGCAACATTAGGCATCCTTATTGCAGCCTTGACATTGTTCAAGTTTGGCACAATGTAATCTCAAAGCTGGTATGGTGGAGGAGCCTGTGGCTCTTGCGGCCGAAGTGGTAGTTGTTGTTGTTGTAACTGTGCCACATTACCAATGAGTAACTAAGGTTGTCCATTGCCTCCCTACACAACATTCTGGTCATTCATCTTTCCTTGATTGACGACTATGGTCTCCCTTTTCCCTTGCTCTTTTTCAACTGTCTGTAGGTTCTCTCGAGCTCAAGGTCGACCTGAAGTAGGTTTGAAGTACCGTTAGACTTAGGCATGCACCTACAAAGGACAAATAGAAGGATTTAGGAAATAAAAACGAAAAGAGAATAAACAAAAAAGAATGTATGACCCTATGTGTGAATATAAAACATGCTGACAAATAGTCCCCGACAACGGTGCCAAAACTTGATGCATCCCAAGTTAAATAAATTAACCTAAACTACCCGCAAGTGCACGGTACGTGTGTAGTAATTTAGATGTTGATCCCACATGGACTACACAACACAAACTAAACTCAAACAAAATAATTAAACTTGCTACGAAAGAATACGGTTTTGAGATCAAATAACTAAAGGCAATAAACTAACGAGTTCTCGACTATCAAACAAATGCTCTAGGATATGATTTCACCTCAAGGCTCTCCAGAACCAACAATCAATCAATCTAATCATGCATTCTCAATCAAGGAATCTAAGACGGACGATCCTAGTATAATTTCTAGCCTCTTTCAAGGCATAAAATGTGATTTAGTCAAGTTGCCCCCTACTTTCGTGGCTGATCCCTTAACCTAAACCCATGAAGTTCTGTGATTCATCCAATTTCATCCTCAAACGTTACTACTCTAATTTAGTGACCTAGTCTCGGTTGTTTGATGTGCGTAGACTCAAGTAATAAATTACCTAGACTAACGCTTCCGCAAGAATACGGATCGTGTAGCAACTAGGGTCGAACACAAGGAATTGATGCGACTTACAAGTTATTAAACTAATGAATAAGACGTGATGAATCAAATAGTAGTGGAATGCAAACTAACCTAAATGCAAACTAAACTAAAGATAGGTAGGAATGACTCTAAGACTAATCACCATAGGTATCGAGAGTTGCATGACAATGTAACGGAGTTCTAACGAGATAATTGGTCTAAGGTACTATCATGAGTTCAGGGAATTCAAGCTCTCCTATAGGAACTGACTGGCGTAGACTTGTCCACTATCTACCATGCATATACCAATGTATCCATTGCGTATCTTACATGGATAGACGCATTACGACCGCTATCCTAATCCCTAGATTTAACCGATTGACCTGGCGTAGATTCTAAACCGGCAAACCCTAAATCATGGCTAAGTTCCGAAGTCTAATGCCCTGGCGTTGGTTTATTAGACTTCTAACATCATTCATTCGAGGGGCGTACAAGTAATGAAAGCATTAAGAACAACCATAAGATCTGAAAACATAATAAAATACCGAATTCATTCATAACGAGTGGCGTACAAGTATGAAAGCATTAAGATCCACCATTCATTAAGCACAAAACTCCATTACATCTTGGCAATACTCTCTATCCTATGGCAATAGATCTATATGAACATGAACTCAGAAAACGAAACACAAAACAAATCTATATTCAACATAGAAAGAGAAAGAGATGACTCCCTATGTCTTCAATAGATCCTCCATGCCTCGGATCCCTCGTTCCGTCCTCCGTGGTGTCTCCAATTCGTGCTCTAATGCCTCTGAATCGTCCCCCCTTCTGTTCTAGCTCGAATCCTCTTTAAATAGATCTAATTTCCCTTGATTTGGCCGTTCCAAAACTTAGGAAAGTTGTTGAGATCTAGGGACCCGAGCGGGCACACCTTGTACCCGCTCGTGCAAGCCTTGTGCCCGAGCGTGTTCATCCATTTTCACCCGAGCGGGCACTCGTGCCCGACCATGTGTGTATTGAGCCCGAGCGGGTAAAACTCACGGTGCTTCTTGGCATGAATTGGCCCGAGCGGGCAATGCAAATACACCCGAGCGGGCACCTATGCCCGAGCATGTCCATTGAGCACCCGAGTCGTGTAGACTTACGGGATTGCTTGGCATGAATTAGCCCGACCGGGCACTCCCTATCCACCCGAGCGGGCATGTCTTGAAATGTCGATTCCGCTCCTTTCGCTCGGTGTTTGAGTGCTCACTTCCATCCGTGGCCTTGCACAAGTCGAACCTTGTTACACAACTTCATTTTCGGGGTTAGATTGCCAATATCTCTCGTGTTTCTCCTCATATCTTCATTTCCTACACAAAACACGAAATGTAGATGAAATCCTCGAATAAGCTCGATAAATGAATGAAATCTAATAAATCTAATAAAAACTATACCTAAGAATGACATAAAAACTACTACGGATTACGTGTTATCAAACTCCCCCAGACTTAACCTTTTGCTCGTCCTCGAGCAAACCTAGAGTCGAGTACTAGAAAAGCTAAACAACATCGGATACTAGCACAAATACATCAAAGGAATAGCCATCATGCAAAACAACGCGTCACATGAACGCAAGCCTAAGCGTACCAAGTTCAGACTTCTATCAATCCGAAAAGTCTCGAACCATGCAATCCTACCAATGACCTAAGTCTAATCCGTACTCCTAACAACGTCCAAGCGATCTCCATACCAAACTCTTCTAAACTTGAGATATCATTAAGCTCAATTCTCGTTCTTATTCCTTTTTTTTTTATTCTTTTTCTTTCTTCTTTTCTCCTTTTTTTTTATAAATCCACGCTTTGTTCCTAGGACGTCGAAGTCGAAGAGGGTGGCTTTCTACTTAGACCCAGGCTGCCTATGGCACACTCATAAGGTTGCGCGTCCTTAGAGGAGTGAAGAGATGCGCCATTAAAGCTTATTTCCTGATTCTCTTTTTTTTTTTTATCATGAAGAACACGCATCAATCTAACCCTTAGGACGTAGAATAACGCCTCAACCCACCACTTAGACCCGAACCATCGATCTCGATGTACTCATGTCAATGAAAACCTAAAATAGTCAAGACTTATCCAAGGCGAAAAAAATTGACAGCGGAGTATAAGCGTGTGGAATCTAATGAACGATAAAAATCTATCAAACAAGCAATAAATAATCGGTATACACGGAGATATGATACTTGGTACTGAAACCTAGGAGGTGAATGTAACTATAAGTCATGGTTTCAAGCACAATTACTTCAACTAATCGGAAATCAAGAAGACTTCTAAACACACCTAGACTTTTTAGTTCATGATTCGACAAAGTCGCACAATAATGACTAAAGCTCGACAATTCATGCTAGGTATCCATCCGTATATTCCTAAAAACAAAACTCAAAATCTAACCTTAATAATCCAATCCTAATCACATGACAATACTCGACGAGTACTCCCCCCAGACTTAAATGAGACACCGTCCCGGTGTTCAAAACCTAGAAGAAACTCGCATACCAAACAACGGGAAGAATAAGGGTTAGAACGTGTGCACCTTGTGTATCTTGCAATCCCGTGTTTGTGTCCGGACGTTGTATGCGTCTCCTCCTCAAGGATGATATCAACGTTGAAAAGCCTGTGAAAAGAATCACACAATCCAGAGGAAGGAATACGATTCCACCAAGTACATCAATATGAAAAGAAAAAGAAATAGTCCAAAAGAAAAATGAAATGAAAAATGCAAAAGTGGAAAAGTCGGGTTGCCTCCCGATAAGCGCTTGTTTAAGGTCTCGAGCCTGACCAAATGCTACCCATTAGATGGACGTCCTCGACGTCGTCGCGTTCGTAGAGTCTCGCGTGCATAATATGTTCGATAGGGCGCGGCACGCGGATTAGTGGAGCTCCTTTGTGGTGAAGGCTTCATCTTCACCTTGGGCTTCTTGTCAACGTCCCAATTGTGTGCTGGACGTTGGATGTAGCTTCGCGGCATTACGGGATCGTTCGTGTACTGATTTGAGCCGCGTTTGGCTAGTGTCGCGTGGAAGGCTCGTTCTGTGGATTCCCTTTTCTTCTCATTATCAAATAGCTCATTTTGTACCTTGTATGAATCTTCTCCAGCTGCTAAGAGATTCATATCTAGGGAATCCGTGTTCTCAAATTCGTCACAAACTTCCACGGCTAAACTCTCAAAGATGCCATTGGGGAACACAAAATCGATAACGCATGGTTGCTCATGTGTGTTCACCAAGCTGAACTCTTCTTCCATCTCGGGTTTCGTCATAGCCTTATCAATGCCCATAGCCTTATCCACTCCTATATTAGGTTCATCTCCTTTGTCACTCATTGAGGGATTTGGCTTATCTACCGTCTTTATGCGTTGACGTTGTGGGAACGGCAAGGGAGGTGGTCTAGGTTCCGGTTTGATATATTTTGGCTCCTCCTTTTCCTCAAGCTTCTCCTTAAGCTCATTGGCATCCAATTCCGCAACTTTGATAGATGCTTCACCTCTTTCAAATATTGCAATGGGCCGATACTTCGTCAAATAATCCCTTAGGCAAATTTCGTTGACATGCTCACCAAGATCCGTTTCTAAACTTTCCATTAAAACCTCCTGTGGTTCAAAGGAATTTGCAGCGAGTTGTGCAACTTGATTGTCCAAGATCTTTACGTGCATTATCATTTCTTTAAACTCATTATTCATGTCTCTACAACTTGCTCGCATCTCTTCTTGTTGCGTTTTCAACGCTCTAATTTCATTGGATTGATCTTTTTGCACTTGTAAGATTTGGGCAAGCATGGACATAATATCGGAGTTGGCCTCTTGTTGCGGACATGGGGGTGTATATGATGGATAATTCTGAATTTGGGGTTGCATCCATGGCTGAAAATTCCCAAATCCATATTGACTATTCAGCACACCATCGGTGTTTCCCCAAACGTCTTGTTCCCATGATTGTTTCGATGGACGGTATGAATTATATGGCATATGACGAGGTTCTGAAAATTGATAGTTCGTTTCAGCTATATCGGCACTCCAAAAGTTGTTGTTGTTCATATTACCTCGCAAAATAAAAAATAAAATTCAATTAAGCTTTGAGAGGTAATAATTCTCTTTTTTTTATTTTATTTTTTTCTTGACTCTAAACAAAACAAAACGAAAAAATAAATGAAGACTCCGGAAAGGACTATGTCTTAATCAAAAGTAATAATAACCCTAAAATCGTAATCAACTCCCCGGCAACGGCGCCAAAAACTTGATGTGCGTAGACTCAAGTAATAAATTACCTAGACTAACGCTTCCGCAAGAATACGGATCGTGTAGCAACTAGGGTCGAACACAAGGAATTGATGCGATTCTAAAGCTATTAAACTAATGAATAAGACGTGATGAATCAAATCGTAGGGGAATGCAAACTAATCTAAATGCAAACTAAACCTAAAGATGGGAATAACTCAGCGACAAATCACCATAGGTATCAAGAGTTGCACAACAATGTATCGAAGTTCTAACAAGATAATTGGTCTAAGGTACTATCATGAGTTCAGGGAATTCAAGCTCTCCTATAGGAACTGACTGGCGTAGACTTGTCCACTATCTACCATGCATATACCAATGTATCCATTGCGTATCTTACATGGATAGACGCATTACGACCGCTATCCTAATCCCTAGATTTAACCGATTGACCTGGCGTAGATTCTAAACCGGCAAACCCTAAATCATGGCTAAGTTCCGAAGTCTAATGCCCTGGCGTTGGTTTATTAGGCTTCTATCATCATTCAATCAAGTGGCGTACAGGTAAAGAAAGCATTAAGAACAACCATGAGATCTGAAAACATGATAAAATACCGATTTCATTCATTCAAGTGGCGTACAGGTAAAAAAATACGAAAAATAGTCCGAAAATTCAAAAGTAAAAACTAAAGGATATGCTCGGGTTGCCTCCCGAGGAGCGCTTGTTTAAGGTCGCGAGCCTGACCAAATGCTACCCCTTAGATGGACGTCCTTGACGTCGTCGCGTTCGTAGCTTCTTGCGTGCATAGTATGTTCGATAGGGCGCGGCACGCGGATTAGTGGAGCTCCTTTGTGGTGAAGGCTTCATCTTCACCTTGGGTTTCTTGTCAACGTCCCAATTGTGTGCTGGACGTTGGATGTAGCTTCGCGGCATTACGGGATCGTTCGTGTACTGATTTGAGCCGCGTTTGGCTAGTGTCGCGTGGAAGGCTCGTTCTGTGGATTCCCTTTTCTTCTCATTATCAAATAGCTCATTTTGTACCTTGTATGAATCTTCTCCAGCTGCTAAGAGATTCATATCTAGGGAATCCGTGTTCTCAAATTCGTCACAAACTTCCACGGCTAAACTCTCAAAGATGCCGTCGGGGAACACAAAATCGATAACGCATGGTTGCTCATGTGTGTTCACCAAGCTGAACTCTTCTTCCATCTCGGTTTTCGTCATAGCCTCATCAATATCCATAGCCTTATCCACTCCTATGCTAGGTTCATCTCTTTTGTCAATTATCGAGGGATTTGGCTTATCTACCGTCTTTGTACGTCTATGTTTTGGGAACGGTAAGGGAGGTGGTCTAGGTTCCGGTTTTACATATTTGGGTTCCTCCTCTTCCTTAAGCTTCTCCTTAAGCTTATCTAATTCCGCTACTGTGATAGATGTATCATTCCTTTCAAATATTGCAATGGGCTGATACATCGTCAAATAATCCCTTAGGAAAATTTCGTCGACATGCTCACAAAGATCCGTTTCTAAACTTTCCATTAGAACCTCCTGTGGTTCAAAGGAATTTGCAGCGAGTTGTGCAACTTGATTGTCCAAGATCTTTATGTGCATCATCATTTCTTAAAAATCATTATTCATGTCTCTACAACTTGCTCGCATCTCTTCTTGTTGCGTTCTCAACACTCTAATCTCATTGGATTGATCTTTTTGTACTTGCAAGATTTGAGCAAGCATAGACATGATATCGGTGTTGGCCTCTTGTTGCGGACAAGGGGGTGTATATGATGGATAATTCTGAATTTGGGGTTGCATCCATGGCTGAAAATTCCCAAATCCATATTGACTATTCAGCACACCATCGGTGTTTCCCCAAACGTCTTGTTCCCATGATTGTTTCGATGGACGGTATGAATTATATGGCATATGACGAGGTTCTGAAAATTGATAGTTCGTTTCAGCTATATCGGCACTCCAAAAGTTGTTGTTGTTCATATTACCTCGCAAAATAAAGAATAAAATTCAATTAAGCTTTGAGAGGTAATAATTCTCTTTTTTTTATTTTAATTTTTTCTTGACTCTAAACAAAACAAAACGAAAAAATAAATGAAGACTCCGGAAAGGACTATGTCTTAATCAAAAGTAATAATAACCCTAAAATCGTAATCAATTCCCCGGCAACGGCGCCAAAAACTTGATGTGCGTAGACTCAAGTAATAAATTACCTAGACTAACGCTTCCGCAAGAATACGGATCGTGTAGCAACTAGGGTCGAACACAAGGAATTGATGCGATTCTAAAGCTATTAGACCAATGAATAAGACGTGATGAATCAAATAGTAGTGGAATGCAAACTAACCTAAATGCAAACTAAACTAAAGATAGGTAGGAATGACTCTAAGACTAATCACCATAGGTATCGAGAGTTGCATGACAATGTAACGGAGTTCTAACGAGATAATTGGTCTAAGGTACTATCATGAGTTCAGGGAATTCAAGCTCTCCTATAGGAACTGACTGGCGTAGACTTGTCCACTATCTACCATGCATATACCAATGTATCCATTGCGTATCTTACATGGATAGACGCATTACGACCGCTATCCTAATCCCTAGATTTAACCGATTGACCTGGCGTAGATTCTAAACCGGCAAACCCTAAATCATGGCTAAGTTCCGAAGTCTAATGCCCTGGCGTTGGTTTATTAGGCTTCTATCATCATTCAATCAAGTGGCGTACAGGTAAAGAAAGCATTAAGAACAACCATGAGATCTGAAAACATGATAAAATACCGATTTCATTCATTCAAGTGGCGTACAGGTAATGAAAGCATTAAGTTCCACCATTCATTAAGTACGAAACTCCATTACATCTTGGCAATACTCTCTATCCTATGGCAATAGATCTATATGAACATGAACTCAGAAAACGAAACACAAAACAAATCTATATTCAACATAGAAAGAGAAAGAGATGACTCCCTATGTCTTCAATAGATCCTCCATGCCTCGGATCCCTCGTTCCGTCCTCCGTGATGTCTCCAATTCGTGCTCTAATGCCTCTGAATCGTCCCCCCTTCTGTTCTAGCTCGAATCCTCTTTAAATAGATCTAATTTCCCTTGATTTGGCCGTTCCAAAACTTAGGAAAGTTGTTGAGATCTAGGGACCCGAGCGGGCACACCTTGTACCCGCTCGTGCAAGCCTTGTGCCCGAGCGTGTTCATCCATTTTCACCCGAGCGGGCACTCGTGCCCGACCATGTGTGTATTGAGCCCGAGCGGGTAAAACTCACGGTGCTTCTTGGCATGAATTGGCCCGAGCGGGCAATGCAAATACACCCGAGCGGGCACCTATGCCCGAGCATGTCCATTGAGCACCCGAGTCGTGTAGACTTACGGGATTGCTTGGCATGAATTAGCCCGACCGGGCACTCCCTATCCACCCGAGCGGGCATGTCTTGAAATGTCGATTCCGCTCCTTTCGCTCGGTGTTTGAGTGCTCACTTCCATCCGTGGCCTTGCACAAGTCGAACCTTGTTACACAACTTCATTTTCGGGGTTAGATTGCCAATATCTCTCGTGTTTCTCCTCATATCTTCATTTCCTACACAAAACACGAAATGTAGATGAAATCCTCGAATAAGCTCGATAAATGAATGAA
Source organism: Gynandropsis gynandra (assembly GCA_036759665.1). NCBI lineage: Eukaryota > Viridiplantae > Streptophyta > Magnoliopsida > Brassicales > Cleomaceae > Gynandropsis > Gynandropsis gynandra. The sequence goes on from CM071861.1 coordinate 9,911,725, forward strand.
ATCTAATAAATCTAATAAAAACTATACCTAAGAATGACATAAAAACTACTACGGATTATGTGTTATCATTGTTCTAAGCCTGAAATTTCGGGATTAGAATTCTCCTTTTGGTCCTTCTCCTAAAACCCTAAAACATGCATCTGCTTGGCTTCGCAAATACATGACATTCAAATACTCAGACAAAGTATAGAAAAACATAAATAGGGAATTGCATTCATAAATAAAAAAAGGTTATGGGATTGCCTAGGGCTAATCTCTTCTCCTAGAACAAGGCTACTACTCAGACATGAATTCGAAATAAAGCATCATGAAAGAAATAGATTGTCTAGTGAGCATAGAAATCAAACAAAAACGAGGTCTGGATCGATTTTTCAATGCTCTCTGAATGTCTCCTTGCTAATATTGCTGCTAAGATGACAAAATCTGAGAGAATCTGAACTCTCCTCTCGTCAAGCTCGATCGTCCCCCTTTAAAGCTGCCTCTCCTTTCCTTTTTGTGCAAACAACGTCCAGTTTCCTTTTCTCTTCTGTTTGTGTGTCGCTTAAGCTTTCTTTTCATTTTTTTTTTCATTTTAGGTTAATGCGCCTGACCTGGCATAGCAAGAAGCTCGGTCGGGCATTTCTTCAAAAGGGCGATCGCTCGGGCTTCGTTTCCTTTCACGCGTTTTGGCTTATACGCTCGACCGGGCACAGCATAAAGAAACAAAAACTTGTAAGCCCAGGTTGTTCTTCGTTCTCGGCAAAAATCTGCCAGGTTTATACCCAGTCGTGTGTATTGGCATGCTCGACCGTGCATGTCCTTGACGAGAAGTGATCGGTCATGCATTGCATGCGCCCGAGCTGGGCTTCTTCTTCGGGGAAGTTAACACCATATCTTGCTCATTTCTTGTCCATTTTCCGTCATGTTTGATCCGTTGTGATCCTCGACACTCGTACGTCGTCCCATGTATGTTCTTTAGCTCTGATATGAACCAAATACGCCTCAAAACTTTCAAGAACATGTGAACACTAAAAACAATTGAAACATATACAATATCACACGTAAACATCGTAATTATCATTTCAAACATCTCTAAAATCATGTGAGAAATGTGTACGAAAACAAGATGATCAAGATGCATTGGTAAGTGATCTTAAACCGATTCATCATATATCATTTTGGTGATTTTTTCGATTTTTTATCATTTCTACTGATGTAACTTGGGTGATGGTGCAGACCTTTCCGATAGGGTTTGCGAGTTCAAACGGTCTTATCGATAGACAATGTAAGATAATGCAGATAAACGATCAAGGAAGGGAGTGGTTGGTAGATTTGAGGCCCATGAGTCGGCAGATTTAAGACACGTGAGTAATGGTGGGGCTAATATTATAAGGGGTTGGAGAAAGTTTTTTCATGAAAATGGACAAAACAAGGGACTTTCCCTCACATTCGAACTGTTCTCCAATGGAGCAACCTCTGCTTCGGTATGTCCCCCCAACAAGGTCTAACAACAACATTATTTGATTTTGGTAATTATTGTTCGGGGTTCATTTCCTTAAACTTGAACTTCATGTTTGTATTTTGATTGTGGATTTACTATTATTGTGGATTTACTATTATTGTTATTATCGGTATTTTATTCCGTTGTGACCCCTTGCCACCCTTGCCACCGATGCGACCCAACATACGTGACCCATTTGACCCTTGGGATCCATTCGACCCATTTGACCCATGCGACCCCTTGAACCCCAACATATGTGATCCATTTGACCCATGCGACCCCTTATGACCCTTTCAACATATCCAAACCAACATACGCCACCCTTGTGACCCATTTGACTCATGCGACCCATGTTATCCTTGCAACCCTTTCAACATATGCGACCCAATATACGTGACCTATTTGACCCCTGCGACCCATTTGACCCATGCGACCCCTTGCGACCCTTTACGCCAACATACGCGACCATTGGGATCCATGCAACCCATTTGACTCGTGTGACGCCTCCGACCCTTGACACCCTTTCGATATATGCGACCCAACATACGCGACCCATTTGACCCTTGCAACCCATGTAACCCCTTGCGACCCATTTGACCCTTGCGACCCATGCGAATCAAGTTCAAACAAATATGAAAAATATTTAACAAAATATCAAGTTATTTACAAATAATATGAATCAAGTTCAAGGATGGGATGATGGGATGCTATTATTCTCGGGGTACATTGATAATTCTTCCATGCATAAATACAGTAGTAGAAATCTTCTCAAGCATGGAAGCAACCTTCTCGTCGCAAATTTTTGGGAACTTCTTCTCATATTTCAATACAACGGCTTCTTAAGTATTTGAAGACGTAAACACCACAGTCATTCGAGCTTTTGTTTTGTGACAGACATTCATAATACTTGTAATGCCATTTTTCTTCTCCAAAAGTCAAGGAATGATACTCTCCGAGTCGGAACATCTTTTGCAAAGTTGTTCTTATAATCTCCATCACCGGATCGATATGTGACTCGTTTAACCTTCTCTGGCAATCATATAATATGATGCATCGGGTTTTAAAATCCATTTTCATGGCTACCCAATAACAAGGCATATATTGATTTTCAGGTGATGGAATATTTACAAACGAGACCAAGCAATCATACTCCTCCATTTTTTTCGAACCATCTCTGAATTGATACATGCCCTCCAAATAATTAATAAGAGTGTTCTACAATTCTTCCATTTCCTCGTACATCCACATCGTGAATGTTTGCATGAAAACAATAGGCCAAACATAATAATTCCGATATGTTCCTAGGAATCTCTTGACGCGATAATACAGCTCGAACAAAGTCTCATCCCATTGCTGCAAAAAAAATTAACACACGTGAATACATATGACACAAAATGTTCTATGGGTTCTTCTGCAGCAAAAACTTTCCCTCGCCCCCGCCGTCTCCTTTGCCATCTCCCTTATCCTCCCGTTGCCTTTGTTGTTGGTCCACCTCATGGGTTTTGTTCCCCGACTGTGTTTGCTCTTTTCACTGGTGGCTCAATCGGCGGAGGTTCAACATATTGCTCATGTCTTGCCTTTTTTGGTCTTAAATTTTGTTTAATTACCATTGGAATATCACACTCATCTGATGAAGCTCCAGTATCTGCATAAAAATTACTTCATTCATGAGACTCATCCTTCGTGACCCATGGAACATATGCGACCCATACGACCCTTGGAAGTATGCCACCCATGGGACATATGTGACCCTTGCGACCCCTGCGACCCATGCAATCCTTGCAACCTTTGTTACCCATGTGACTCATGCCTAGATACAAGGCTAGGTTGGTGGCAAACGGTTATTCACAAGTTGAAGGTGTTGACTATCAAGAGGTATTTTCACCAGTTGTAAAACATGTTTCATTCATGTTGTTGTTATCTCTTGTGACATATGAATATTTAGAACTTGAACAAGTAGATGTCAAAACAACATTCATACATGAAAATCTTGAAGAACATATCTACATGAGTCAGCCACAAGGTTTCATTGACAAATCAAAGCCAAAACTTGTGTGTCAGCTAAAAGGGTCCTTTTATGGTTTGAAGCACTCACCAATGCAATGGAACAAGATTTTTGATTCATTCATGATACTTCAGGGGTTTAAAAGAATTCAATATGATAAGTGTGTACATTACAAAAGAACTCCAAACATGTCACATATATATTTCGTTTTATATGTGGACGACATGTTAATAACATCATAGAACATGAAGGATATATCAAAACTAAAACGATTTCTAAGTTCATGAAGGATTTAGAAAGTGTAACCAAGATTGTGGGTATGTGTATTCATAGAGATAGGGAGAAGGGCTTGTTATCATTATCTCAGAAATGATTATTATAAAAATTTTGAATACTTTTGGGATGATGGAAGCAATAACCGTTCCAACCCCTTTAGGAGCACATTTCAAATTGGTTTCCACAATAGAAGATGATAGTTCTAAAATGGAAGGAGTACCATACTCAAATGTTGTAGGAAACATCATGTATGCTATGATAAGTTCAAATCCTGACCTAGCATATGTCATTGGAGTAGTGAGCAGATACATGAGTGATCCATCAAAAGAGCATTGAAAAGTTGGACAATAGATTTTGAGATATCTCAGAGGTGTTGCTGGTTTGAAACTATTTTACAAAAAAAGAAGGGAACTTTAAAGTTGAAGGTTACTATGATTCAGATTTTACTAGTGATCCTGATAGGAGAAGGTTAATCTCAGACTATGTTTTCACTGTGCGGGGAAATACCATGAGGTTGAAATCAAGCCTTTAGCATGTTGAGGCTTTATCCAATACAGAAGTAGAGTATATCACCTTGATAGAGGCGATAAAAGAAGAAATTTGGATCAAAGGCATTATGAAAGAATTGGGTTTTGATCGAAGGTAGTGTCAATCTGGTGTGACTCTCATTGTGTCATTTACGTGTCCAAGAACAAAGTTGTATTTGTTGTATATATAGAAATTTACTATATTGATTGAATATTATATTCCTTTGTTCATGTATTACGAATATTCTAAAGAATAACACGTGTATATTACGGATATTCTCGAGAATATCACGTGTATATTAAGAATATTCTAGAGAATATCAAATTTTCTATGTTTGCTATATTATATTTCCTATATTTGCTTGTCCAAGAACAACTTTATATTTGCTATGTATATAGAAATTTTCTATATTTGTTATATTGATTGAGTTTTATATTTTTTTTTATTCATTCATTACCTAGATTATAGAGAATATCACGCGTGTATATTAGGAATATTTTAGAGTTTATCAAATTTTTTATATTTTGTATATTATGTTTCTTATATTTACTATATTCTTATGTTCTTTTTCTATATAGTTGTTTTTCATGCTTGTTTTTCTGTTTTGAATATTTGTGCTTAGGTTGATTCATTTCTGCACCTTTTTTCTATATATAGTATTTAAAGTTTACAAAAACAAAAACCATTTATAAGTATTTTTGATTGATGTGTCAAGTGATATATGGAGTAGAATCTATTATTTTTAAATGTATGAAATCTAACAAAAATAAATTTTAGGATATGGTTATCACTTGTGATATTTCTCAACTAATATGTAGAGTCGAAAATATAGTTTTTAGTTATGTAAAAGTCTAATAAAAATAAATTTTAGGACATGGTAATCTCTCGATATTAATAACAATTGTAATAAAGATTCTTCTTTTAGTAAATTAAATTCTATAAATATTGAAGTTTTACATTTATATTTATAATATATATATCTTTTGTTAGAATATAACAAACCTCTTTCAACTATTCAAAATCTATATTTTCAAGGTGTAAGAAGGGAAAAAATGTATTTTAAAGTGATATTTCTTCTTCTCCTTGCCTTTTCGTTCTCTCGTAAGTTTATATATATATAATTATTTGAATTTTTCATATTGAATTTTAAATTATTCTAAAGCAAGAAATATTATATCGAATGATGCAATCCTTACTGAATTTTAATTTAAATTTTAAATTATTCTAAAGCAAGAAATATTATATCGAATGTTGCAATCCTTACTTATTTGTTCTGTAATATGTTTTTGACAAAAGCAAATTAATCCATATAGGTCACTATTTGAACATGTTTTTATTTACACATGTATTAAATTATGTACTATGCATCGCCCATTTTAAGAAGAGTGCATAATATATATAGAAACTTGATAAATGTTATAGTATCATATATAAGTTAATATTATGAAACTTCACAAGGCAATAAAAAATTGCATTTTATTTTCTCTCGTTGATATTTGTAAATAAATTAACCTAATAAGTTTTTTACTAATTACAGAAAAGAGCGAGGTAATTGAAGCAAAATTTTCTGAAGGTGTAAAATATATATCAACTCAAAGCCTTTCTACCAAAGATTGCGCTGCATCATGTCCTTTCGGTTGTATCGGAAATATAGAACATGGCCAATGTGCATGTATTTGTCGGGAGGAAACTCAAGGCCATATTGTCAAGGAATGCATAACACAATGTCCTCCCGGGTGTCTTGGGTATCTGGAAAAGGGTAAATGTAAGTGCGATTGTCACAAGGCATAGAACAACTCTCTCTTGTCATAAAAAGACAATGTTATAACATAAATAAATACTATATTATTCAATAAAAGTTCATTTTGAGATAATTGCTGAACATTATAAAAAGCCATGTCGATAGCAATATAAATATTAATCTAAGTGAACTACAATCCAATTTGAAAAAATAAATAAAATTTAAATATAGCACAATTTCACTTTGCTTTTGTTGTTTTTATGTAAAATCAAAGAAATTTTTGAATTAAAATATGTAATTTTATAATTTTTGACAATATTTTAAAATAAATGGTAATAAAATTTATAGGTTAAATTTGCGTTTCATTTTGTAACAAAAATTCAACCACAGTTAGCTTTTATAATAATAACCACAACTAGCATTGGTATAGCAGTAAAACAAAAAACAAAATATTAATTTGGATGATTTCCAAGAAAATGTGTTATTTTGATATATCTTTCATTTTCTCTTTCAATTAAAATCCATGGTAAAAGACGAACAGATGTCCAATTAAGATGGCGGAATATCAGATATACCCTCGTAGGGCTAAAACGCTTTAAAAATACCCAATTAAGATTGATAGAACTACGAATTATTTATTAGGTTTTTAAAACTGTATGTGAAACAACATCTATAAATATTTTGATTCTTGTGATATTTGTCAAGTGATAGATGTAGTAGAATTATGTAAAATCAAATAAAAATAAGTTTTAGTATGAGGTAATCTGTTCAAATTAATTACAATTGTGATAAGATTCTTCTTCTAGTAAAATCAATTATATAAATATTGAAGTTTTATATTTATATTTAATATATATATATATATATATCTTTGTTAGAAGTTAATTATAAGCATTTTGGAAAATATTACAAATGTTAGAAACAAAAAAAATAGTTTAATACGGTCCTTTCTTTCATCTTATATTTCTCAGATACTTTTTTAATATATAATTAATGGATTCTTTGTTATTGAATTTAAAATTCTTCAAAATCAAAAAATATATGTATCCAATCTTCTAATATTTTTTATTGTCTTGTTAACATTGTAATGTATTTTTACAAAGATTATAATCAGTATATGTCACTATTTTAAAATTTTGATTTCTTTCTTGATTTACACAAAGGTATATTAAATTATGTACTCTGCAAAGTCCATTTAACAAGAGTGCATAATATATATGGAAACCGGATTAATGTCATTGTTTTTATATGTTAAAAATGTTTTATAAATGAGAAGGCATAGAACAACTCACTCTTGTCATAGAAATACAATGTGATAACATAAATAAAAAACATATTGTTCAAATTAAAGTTAATTTTGCATATTTGTCGAACATTACAATAACAGAAGTCGATACCAATGTTAATATGAATGTTAATTTTCTTTGAAAAAGCTTTCGAAATTAATCCAACTCAATTATAACTCAATTTGGACCGAATAAATAAACTACAAACATATAATGCAGTTTTAATATGCAAAATAGCAAGGATGTCTTCCTAGAGACCGAAGAACATGTGTTACTTGGAGACCAGTTTGAATGTGAAGGAATATCCTTCATTTTGTCAATTTTCATGGAAAAAAGTTCTCCAACCTCCCCTGATTCAAGTGCCACCACACCTCAAGTCTAACGAACACGCTCTTCTTTGATTGTTCATCAGCATTATCTTACATCTTCTTTCAATATGATCGTTCAACATCGTAAACCCTATCAGAAGGTTCTGCACCATCACCCAAATTACATCAGTAAACATGACTAAAAATCGAATAAAGAACCAAAGTGATATATGATGTGAAAAACCATGACATCTTCGTGAGGAAAAAATACAAAATCACCAATTCGAAAAACGTGGTCCTTCGATAAATCTTCCATCCATCCATGAATCTAGGGTCGTCCAACTTGACTTCCCATGTTTTGTAAGACACAACCGATTTAAGAGTTGTCGTGTTGTTCTTCCTCGTTTTCCTTTTGATATGCTCATCAGAACTTCCTCAGAATGTCCTGCAACAAAAAGCAAAAGAAAACATAGTCATATTTCCACATTCTCTAATGTAAAAAACCACAGAGAGAGACATGGAGGAAATTAGAATGTTGTGTTCGAGATAGCCAAGAAAAATCACTTGGACGAAATGTGAGAAATGTGGGTTTGAGATATTTTCGATAGAGAATTTTTCAAAGATTTTGTTGGAGACGGAGACGAAGACGGCATATGATGAGAGATAGAGAGACATATGGATGGAAGATGATGAGAGTTAGATGAGAGTGTGTCGTATTTGAAAAAAGGAAAAGGTTGGCATTCAAAAAACAAAAGTCTGACATCGAAACAACAGAACGGTACAAAGTGTTGTACTGTACAACCTGTGACCAACTTTGAACACACGTTTTTTAAATGTTTTTTTTGAAATGTTGGAGAAAATTTCAGCGGGAATGGTGGATCTCACAATTGTCCTGAAAAACGTAAAAAGGTCACAAAGTATATTAGACGTTTAAATTTTGCTTTGGAAATTTATGAACGTAAATAATATCAATTAAGATACTTTACAAAGTCAAACAATAGTTAAAACGGATTTTTTTCCATGTGTCACAAGAAGTGTAGAACGGATAAATGTGTTTTAAGAGTGATAGTAGTATTTTAAGAACTCATTATTTGAACAAATTTCTATAAAAAAAATACATTTGATATTCGTCTGACATTATTAATTTTATTGTGTGTATTGATTCCTAATTAAACATATACAATTCAGAAATTTTCAAAATCATATTTCTAAAGAGACACACATGGTTCGGAAGGTCACAAAGGTCACACTAGTCCAAAAGATGCGAACTCGAAGCATTTATCGATTTATATGGATGAAAGGATGTAAACCATAAATATGTATCATACTAATTTATGCCAATTGAGGGTCACACTATTAAGAAGAAAGGTCGCGTCCCGCTCTTCTCCGCGTCCCGAGCCGCGTCCCGCTCCCTTCTCCGTATCCGAGCCGCATCCCGCTCCCTTCTCCGCGTCTCGAGCCGCGTTCTGCATCCTGCGACCTGGTCAAACCTATTTATGACCTTCGTGGTCTCCTATGCCTTGTTGACCGCTCCAACTCATGCAAGTTACATCTAAACTTGTGCCTTGCTTGGGGACTTGTATTTTCCTTGTTTTTCACCCTTTCTTCTTGTATAAATAGGTACTTTAATTCTAATGAAATACATAAGAGAATAGTTATTCTTATTCTCTCTAATTCTCTTGATCTTTCGCTCGCTCTTAGTCTTTCTATCTTGCTTCCGCTGATTCATCTTTGCTCTACAAATTTTACATGGTATCAGAGTGGTGATTGAATCTCTAAAAATGTTTTGATCGATTTTGTTTCTTTTGAAATCTATTCTCTTCCAAAAGTTGTTTTCGATCAAATTTTTTAATCTCTCTTTGTTTTTGTTTCGCTTTATTTGCCTGGATCTCTTGTCATGGACTCGACCAAAAGCATCCCAATCTCGTTCAATGGAAACAATTATTCCATTTGGACGAAGATTGCTAAGGCCAATATTGGTACGCGAGGTCTTTGGGGTTTTGTGACAGGATCGGATGTGAAACCAGTAGATTCAAGTACGGATCAGAAAAATGGCAACAAAATAAACTCACGTCCTTGGTTGTTTTACAAAATTCCCCCGAATCTCATATACTTCGTACATATGGGCACATAGATTCTCCTAAGGAGCTTTGGGACGAGCTGAAACAAGTTTTTGGCAATGAATTCAATCTTAGTCGTGTTTATGAAGTAAAGAAAGACCTTAATAATCTAAGGCAAGAGGGAAAGCCTTTTAGCCAGGCTTTGGAAGATTTTCAGGAATTATGGTCTGAATTCTATTCTCTAAGGCCTCATATTGTGGATCCTGTGGAAATTGCTCTAAGAGCGAACCAGGATCAGGTCTTCTGTCTTTTATTCTCCCTCGACGACAAATACAATGACCTTATTCATCATATACTTCGCCAAAACGAGTTTTCCTCGTTTAACAAAGTTTGTATGATGATTAAAAGGGAGGAAGGGGGAAACTGTTTCTTTAAAGGAATGACTGAGGATGTTAATGTCTCTAAAAGCACCTCTGGGCAAGCTGCTTCTATCAAGCCTTTCAAAAAGCAGTTCTCTTGTGAGAATTGCAAAAAGAAAGGTCATACAAAGGATCGTTGTTGGATCCTTCACCCCCATTTGGAGAACAAAAGCCGTGACAACCAAGGTAAGGCTAATATGGCCTCTGAGTCCGAGTTTGTCACTAACGCAAACCTCGAGGAGTTTTTCCAAATTATTAAGTTAGGAAATCAAACAAACAAGGTATATAAACTGGGAGGTAATGTTATCTCTGCTCTCTCTGTTTTTCGAAACCATATTATAATAGATTTTGGAGCTACAAATCATATGATCAAAAATCATGACTTGCTTAAAGATTTAAAACCTCATGTGGCTTTGTTTCTATTGCGAATGGGAAGAGTGTTCCAATTAAAGGAACAGGGAAGCTTAAGCTTCTCGGTCATGATACAAGGGCTCTCTTTGGTCCAAAGTTTTCTAATAATCTTATTTCTGTACAAAAACTTTCAAAAGACCTTAATTGCTATGTTTGTTTCGATTCTAATTCATTCTGGATCCATGATATGAAAAGCAAACAAGTAATCGGTAAAGGAAAGCTCTTCAATAGTCTTTATGTTCTTGAGTCTATGTATTGTGATCCTAAGTCTGTGTTTCTACCAAATTCAAATATTGATAAAGTTTCTATATGGCATGCGAGACTTGGACACCCTCATACAAAGTTCTAAGTATCATTTTTCTGATCTTAAAGATAAACATAAAGCATGTGAAGCTTGCATCTTAGGAAAGCACATTAAACAAGTTTTTCTAAACTCTGTTTTGGTTTATAAAAACTGTTTTGAACTAATTCATTCTGATGTTTGGACAGCTCCATGTATTTCTCGTGATCAAAAGAATTATTTTGTAACCTTCATCAATAAAATTTCAAAGTTTGCATGGCTTTATACTCTCCTGACTAAGAGTTGTGTTTATGATGTATTTGTAAAGTTTCATAAGCATGTTTTAACTCAATATGATGCTAAAATAAAATGTTTAAGGACTGACAATGGTGGAGAGTATACTAGTCTTCAGTTTTGCAAGTACCTTGAAGAACAAGGCATTACACACCAAACCTCGTGTCCCTATACTCCGCAACAAAACGGAGTGGCCGAGAGGAAGAACAGACACCTAATGGTAGTCTCAAGAACTATCATGTCCGATCCAGATATTCCTAAAAGGTTTTGGTCTGATGCAGTGATGACCGCGTGCCACATCATTAATAGAATTCATACAAAGGTTTTAAAGGACAAATCACCTTATGAGGTATTAAACTCTACAAAACCTGATACTGAGTATTTTAGAACTTTTGGTTGTGTTGTGTTTCGTTCTTGTTCCTGACTCATAGCGAAACAAGTTGGAACCAAGGAGCACTAAAGCCATGTTCATTGGATACTCAGTAAATCAAAAAGGCTACAAGTGTTTCGGTCCGAAATCTCAACATGTAATAGTGTCTCGAGATGTTATGTTTCTCGAAGACAAGGGCTTCCATTATAAAATCAGCTGGGAAGAGATTAAAAAAAATCTCGAAACCAAATGATATAGGTTTGTCCCTCAGAAACTTAGTAAATTCAATTTCGAAAATTAACAATGAAACAGGTCCTCTGCCAAGTGTACCTAAATGTCATGAAGACCAAAATGATCAAAAAATATCAGAAAATGAAGAGCAAGAAAGCTCTGATGAGATCACATATTCTGAGCAAAATCATGAGGAGGAAACTAGGGCCTCAAATCATGAGAATGAAGATCAAAGCCATGATCATAACCAAAATGATGATCATAACGTCGATGAACTTAAGGAAGGATTCTAAATGAGATAGTGCCTCGGAGAAGCACTAGAATAAGGCGACCAATCTCGGAATGGATTCACAATCCTATTCTGTGGCGTGGCAACCAAACATCCTATTGAAAACTTTGTCTCTTTGGGATTTATCTCTACTGATCATAAAGCTTTTCTTAGTAAAATTGATAGGGATATCGAGCCATAAACCTATAGAGAAGTCGAAAGGAAGCCAGAACGGGAGGAAGCAATGGCTGAGGAGCTAGCAGCCTTAGAAAAAATAAAACATGGGACCTTGTCCCTCTTCCTAAAGAAAAGAAGCCCATTGGAAGCAAATGGATATACAAAATCAAATATAAAAGTAATGATGAGGTAGAACGTTACAAGGCACACCTTGTAGCGCAAGAGTATATCAGAAGTATGGGGAAGATTATACTGAGACTTTTGCTCATGTTCTAAACTTCATTATGTTTGCATTGTCTTTTCTATTGCTATTAACCTTATTGGAGTTTATGGCAGATGGATGTTAAAAACGCTTTTCTTCAAGGGGAAATAAAGGAAGAGATCTATATGAAACCTCCCTCGAGCCTCCAAATAGAAAAAGGAATTGTATGCCAACTAAAGGGAGCTCTATGGACTTAAACAGTTTCGACGAGCTTGGTACCCTAGGCTCTATGATGATGTTCGAAAGTATGGTTTTAAGAGGAGTGAGGCTGATCATTCCATGTTCATCATTCAAAAAATTAACGGTATCATCGTTCTCTTAGTTTATGTTGATGATATGATCATAACAGGTGATGATAATAAAGGAATAGAAAGTGTTAAACATTTTCTAAAAGAAACATTTGATATAAAGGATCTAGGTGAACTTAAGTACTTTATTGGAATTGAAGTAACTAGATCTAATGATGCTTTATTTCTTTCTCAATGAAAATGGACAATTGAGAAAGGACAAGGAAGAAGGTAAGACAGAGTCATCAGATCAACGAGATATGGATAATCAGAACGGCCACGCACAACCTTAATTAACTATCGGTGATTTGGGGCATATGCACCAATAGCAACTCGCACCACAACCGCGAGAACCACAGGCTCCTCCACCACGTCGCCTCAGAGATTACGTGGTTCCAAATATGAAAAACGTGCAAACAGCCATACGGATGCCTGCTGTTGCTAGAGAACAGTTTGAGATTAAGCCGGAGATGATCAACATGCTTTATCAGAAGCAATTCATGGGTGGAAATCACGAGGATCCCCATCATCACCTCAGAGACTTCCTAGAGCTTTCCGGTACATTCAAGATACACGGAGTCTCGGAGGACGCGATCTTACTGTGTCTCTTCGCCTTCTCAATTGGGGACAAACAAAAACTTGGCTGCAATCGCTTCCCACTGGTTCCATCACTACTTGAGATCAGCTCTACACACTGTTCTTATCACATTTTTTTCCTCCGAGCAAGACGATTCAGATAAGTGGGAAATCACAATGTTTAGATGCAAAGATGGAGAAATGTTGTTTGAAGCGTGGGGCAAATTTTAAGGATCTTCTACAGATGTGTCCACATCATGGTCTCGAGCAGTAATATGTTATCCAAACTTTTTACAATGGAATTTCAGATGAACACTGAAAGGCGTTGGATAACGCTGTTAGAGGATCGTTTATGGATCTGAGTATTGAGGAGACATACGAGCTGATAGATAACCTCGCCATGAACCACACCATGTGGTCCACACCGAGAGGTATGCCTCACAACACTCGACGTCTATATGAGCTGAATCACGGCAGAGCAACAGGTAATGCAGCAAATGCTATATATTGCGTGAATTGCGGAGATACAGAACACGTGGCTTATCAATGCACGCTGCAAGAGAACATGGAATACATAAATTATGCCCAGCAGCAAGGAAACATGTAATTCGGGAATACCTACAACCTGAATTGGAGGAACCACCTGAATCTTTCGTATCGAACGATTCAACCGGTGAAGTATTCGGGATTTCAGCAAAGACATCAAACGTACCAGCAAGATAACCAGCAATTTCAGCATGCTCAGCAAGCTCCGCAAGCTCCTCAACCTCCTCAAAACCGTTCGTCAAACCTTGAGACGGTAATGCTCGAATTTTATCAAGGATGTAAGGCAACAACAATCGACTCAAGCCAAATTCAATGTGGATGTGGGGACAGCGCTTAGCAAGCTCAAAATTGAGATGGAATCCTTGAGCAAGCATGTGAAGATCATAGAGAACTCCGTAGCACAGCAAGCTGCCTCATTCTCTCAGAATCCCGGACAGCTTCCCGGTAAACTCGACTTAAACCCGAGAGAGTTCGTCAATGCTATTACCGCGTGCAACACTGATATGATTGAGCATTCGCCCTCCAAAGAGCAATACCAAATTTTTGGAACATCCATGAGAAAAGGCAAAGGTACCGTCGCGATTTTTGAAGGAGTCGAACCAGATTTGGACAAACCATATATTGCTCCACCGGCGAACAACCCTCCTATACTGTTTCCTCAACGGTTGGTGAGCAGCAAGAATGAAGAACGAGTGGGCAGATTTTTACAGTGCCTCAAGAAGCTGGACATCAACATTCCATTCGTGGAAGCCCTCCAAAGAATGCCTAATCATGCCAAACTACTCAAGGAGGTTGTTTCCAAGGATAGGCGTATCGAAGAGAGTGAGACGGTAGAACTTACCGAGGAATGCAGCGCCACGTTGCCACCAAAGTTGAAGGACCCCGGAAGCTTCTCCATTCCATGCACAATAGGTAATATTGACATTGACAATGCTTTGTGTGATTTAGGAGCAAGCGTGAGCATCATGCCACACTCGGTCTTCAAGCGAATGAACTTCGGAGATCTCAAACCTACAAAGATGTCTCTACGCCTCGCGGATCGCTCGGTAAGATATCCGGTGGGAATTGTTGAAAACGTTCCCGCCATGGTAGGTAATCTTTTCATTCCCACTGATTTTTTTGTACTTGGCATAAAGGAAGATGCTAGGATACCTATTATTCTTGGTAGACCGTTCTTAGCTGCTGCAGGTGCCATGATAGACGTACAACAAGGAAAGCTTTCTTTACATGTCGAAAATGAGACGATAGAGTTTAACTTGTCCAGTAGTATGAACGGAGCTTCCTTCAAGGATTCTTACCTTAGAGTCGATTTTCTGGACGAGTTAGCGAATGACACGCTTAATCATGTAAGTATTTCTGACCCTCTTGTGCGATGCCTAACACTAGTTTGTGAAGATGCAGGACTTACGGACGAAGGAGCCGAGCTGTACACGAAATTCATGAGTGCTATTGCAGCACTAGGAGACATCCCATGTGATGAGATACCACACAAAACACACGCTGATTTCGCAGTAGAGAAGGCGTCCAAACTTGAGCTCAAAACTCCTTCGTCTTCTTTTCGGTATGAGTACATTGAATGCGATAAAACATATCCTGCTGTTATGAATGCTAACTTGAGTGCAGTTGAGATGAGAAAACAACCCACACACGTAAAGAAGCGTAGAAGAGTCAGCTCTTCAATATGTACGCAGGGAAATTCAATGGATGACAGCCACGAACCTTCCACCAAAACTCAAAGGAGGCTGCACGTGCACTTGCAAGAGGTAATGGAAAAAGGTACCATAAAAAATTTTTATGCATATATCATTTACCCAACCTCGGGCAGCGAACGAGTGAATCCCGTGCATGACGTGCCAAAGAAAGAAGCAGTGACTAAGGGATCGCACGACAAAAAGATCTTACCTCATGACTTCCATTTAGGTGACTTAGTTCTACTTTTCCATTCTCGTCCTAAGCTTTTCTCGGACAAACTACCATCCCGTTGGTCTGGTCCTTTTTAGGTATGAGAAGTCTTCACACATGGAGAAGTGAAACTATGGAGCGATTCGAGCGGAATATTCAAAGCTAATGGACAGCGGCTACAGCTCTACCAAGCCGCTCAACCAATCGAAAGTGGAAACTCAATTTCCCTTTCCGATCCACCCATCGCGCACGCATGGGGAATGGAGACGTCAAAGCTTAAAGACGTTAAATAAGCGCTTTCTGGGAGGCAACTCAACTTTTTGTCTTCTATTTTTCTTAGTTGTTTAGATTAAGACTAAATTAAAAAACACACAAAAAAATATAATACCACCAAAAACGTGATTTCACTTCTCTAACCCTCCATTGGAGCTTCACGTCACGGACGTTGTTCAATTCAAGTCGGGGGGAGCAGCTCACATTTTATTTTTGTATTTTTTTAGTTTGTCTGGTGCAACGTTTTGAGATGAACCCTGAACTAAGGATACTTAAGAAGTTGGCCTTTTGCGTGAGATTTTGCATGTTTAAGCTAGGTTTGTATACCCCATGTGTTCTACATTTACATTTGCTTAGGGACAAGCAAACATTCAAGTCTGGGGGATTTTGATTGTCTCATTTTAATATGTATTTCTCGCATGATTTTAAACATGTTTATGATGATAGATGTGATGTTTACGTGTGACTTTGTATCCGTTTTACTTGTTTTCGTGTTTTCATGTTCTTATAGGTTATAATGCATATTTGATTCGTTTTTGAGCTAAAGAACGTACACGGGACAAAGTATTAGACTCGAGGATCATAACGGAACAAACGAGACGAGAAACGGTAGGAGTTGAGGAGGACTTTAGCCCACACGGACCTTGAAGCACCATCACAGCCCACGCGGGGCACTCAACGTAGCTCGCACAGGGCACATTCCTTAGCCCGCACGTGGCCATTGGTCCAGCACGTCCAGCAGCTTCAGCACAGGTCGGGCAGGCCTTCAGCACGCGCGAGTGCAGTTTTAACAAGGGAGCCCACGCGGGGCACAATCTCCAGCCCGCACGGGTCGCATCCATCACCTGCAGAAACAAGAAAAGGAAACTTGCGGGAAACAAGAAAAGGAAGTGGTTAGTTGCCTACACAAAAAAGAAACATGGTTAGAGAAGAGGAAAGAGAGTTGTATGGCTAGAAAATAGAATGGAAACGTGCCCACTTACTCAAGAATAGAAACTTATGCAAAGAACAATGGAAAACTAACAAAATTAGCAAGCTGCAACAAAGAGGAAAGAAGAGGAAAGGAAGTGAACGACCAAATAGGAAAAAGAGGAGAAAAGGAAAGAAAGAAAAGAGGAAAGACAATGAGGAGAGCTAGGGTTCGTCCACTTTAGTTTGGGGAGAAGAACAGCCGTTAGAGGGAGAAAGTTGCAGAGAGAAAAAGAGTTGCAGAGAGAGGAGAGTTGTTCGTGAGTTCTTGTGGAGGAGACATTCAAGGGGCATTGGAGATCAATTCAAGACTTCGGTTTCGTTTGGTTTTTATGTTCTTTAGACTTTCTACTTCGATTATGTTGTTTGCTTTTGAACGCATGAGCAAGTAGTAGTTTTGTTCTAGGAGAAGGGATTAGCCCATGGCTATCCCGGAACCACTTTGATTTATCTTTGAAAGCAATTTCTCGTTTTCGTTTATCTATTCTTTGTCTGAGTGCTTGATTGACTTGTGTTTACGAAGGCCAAGTAGATGCATATTTTAGGAACTTAGGAGAAGGACCAAAAGGAGAACTCTAATTTCGGATAATCCGGTTTAGAACAACCGAGGTTAGGCCATGAAAGTAGGGTAACAACGGTTGAGGGCAAAACAGATGAATCACTGAACTTATGGGTTTAGCTTAAGGTGTCAGCCACGAAAGTAGGGGATAACTTGACTAGATCACGTGTCTATGCCTTGAGAGAGAGTAGATATCATATTAGGATTGTATGTCTTAGATAACTTAATTGGGATTGCATGATTAGATAGGTTGATTGTCGGATTCGGTAGTCTTGTGATGAAACCGGATTCCTAGAACGTTTGTCTCACTTTGTGATGCAAATTGGGCCGGTGACTGCAAAGACCGGAAATCAACTATGGGGTTTTGTACCTTTGTCGGGGGGAACCTTGTCACTTGGAGAAACAAAAAGCAATCGGGGGTCTTGCGTTCTAGCGCTCAGGCTGAGTACCGAGCTATGGCATATACAACATGTGAGCTCATTTGGATCCGGGCTCTCCTCAAAGATCTTGGCCTCGAACCTTCGCAGGACACAGTGCTTCATTGTGACAATCAGGCGGCAATTCACATTGCATCCAACTCGGTATTCCACGAACGAACAAAACATATTGAAGTTGGTTGTCATTTTGTTTGAGAGAAGCTCGAAGATGGCGTCATTGAATTCACATACACAAGAAGTGTAGATCAGTTGGCCGATGTCTTAGCCAAAGCCACAAGTGAAAAAGTGTGCAAAGATCTCCATTATCGGATCGGCCTCATTGATATCTTCAGTCCCAAGGCATCGCATTTAAGCTTAGTCGATCGTCCCTGGAGATCATAAGTTGTTGTACTCTTTTTCCTTTGTCGGGTTTTTTTGTCCCAATTGGGTTTTCATCGAAAAGGTTTTAATGAGGCTTCACATATGTTGCTTTTGAACGCCTAAGATTGAGGGGTATGTAAAGAAGAAAGGTCGTGTCCCGCTCTTCTCCGCATCTCGAGCCACGTCTCGCTCCCTTCTCTGTGTCTCGCTCCCTTCTCCGCGTCCCGAGCCGCGTCCCGCACCCTGTGTCCCGCATCCTGCGACCTGGTCAAGCCTATTTATGCCCTCTGCGGTCTCCTATGCCTTGTTGACCGCTCCAGCTCATGCAAGTTACATCTAAACTTGTGCCTTGCATGTGTACTTGTATTTTCCTTGTTTTTCACCCTTTCTACTTGTATAAATAGGTACTTTTAGTTCTAAGGAAATAAATAAGAGAATAGTTATTCTTATTCTCTCTAATTCTCTCGATCTTTCGCTCGCTCTTAGTCTTTCTATCTTGCTTCCACTTATTCATTTTGTTTTACAAATTCTACATACACATAGTTCATATAGGGTTGCATGAGTCGGATGGATTCTCGTAATACTGGGTCGCATGATCTACACATAATGAGGAAAAATGATGCGAACTCGACCAATTTATCGATTTATAAGGATGAAAGAAAGTAAACCATACAAAATAAGACATTTTCAACATTTACATATGCATCATACTAATCTATTCCACTTGAGTGTCGCACGTGGGTCATATTGGGTCACATGAGTTGGATGGATTCCCATAATTTGGGTCGCATGATTTGCACATATGGAGGAAACATAGATGCGAACTCGACGAATTTATAGATTTATGAGGATGAAAGGACGTAAACTATACAAAATAAGAAATTTTAAACGTTTAAATAGGCATCATACTAATTTATGCAAAATGAGGATCGCACATGGGTCATATTGACCGCATGAGTGGAATGGATGCACGTGGGTCATATTGACCGCATGAGTGGAATGGATTCCGGTAATATTGGGTCGAATGATTTGCATATAATGAGGCAAAATATATGCAAACTCAATGATTTTGCATTTTGGGTCGCATGAATCGGATGGGTTCATGTAGTATTAGATCGCATAAGAAGATTGTTGCATATGCCTTTGCGAATGGACAAAGTATTGTTTAAGTTTGAACTTGGTTTATTTGTTTAAGCTTGAACTCGATTTAACTTTTTTAGTTTGAACTTGGTTTGTTTTTGTAAACAACGTGTATAATCCAAAATAACAATAATAATAAAAATCTAAAGTCACAAAAATCTCTACACATAACTCGTCAATAAGTTGTTGGTATATCAGACTAATTAGACGACAATAGAAAAATACTCTCTGATTTTTTGCAACTCTTCCAACCCATTCAAATTCTCCATTTATTTTTTTCTCATTTACCATTATACAAAAAATAAACCATTGTGATTTTCTCATCCACTTAATTCATTACACCTGTAAGAAAAATATAAAAAGAATGTAAATTCTTATATGATATTTTATGATCCACTGCGACCATGTGTTTCAATATGACTCTGTGACCTAGTACGACCATGCGAATCGATGAGACTTTGTGAACCAATGCAACTCAATGACCCACTGCGACCAGGTGTTTCAATATGATTGTGTGACCGAGTGCGACTGTGCTACTCGATGATACTTTGTGACCCAATGCGATTCTGTGACCCACTGCGACCATGTATTTCGATATGCCTCTGTGATCCATTGCAAACTTGCGACTCGATAATACTTTGTGACCCAATGCGACTCTACGGTCCACTACGACCATGTGTTTCGATATGACTCTGTGACCAAGTGCGATCGTGTGACTCGATGAGACTTTGTGATCCAATGCAACTCTGTGACCCACTATGACAATGTGTTTCAATATGACTCTGTGACCAAGTGCGATCATGTGAATCGATGAGACTTTGTGATCCAATGCGACTCTGTGACCAAATGCAACCTATGACTCACAGCGACCATTTGACTCATTCCATTTGACTCAGTGACTCCTTTTGACTACAACACTATTCGGGTTTTTTATGACAAAGACAGAAATGAATATATACATATTACTTACTACTCATTAAGGTTATCAAATTTACAAAAGAAACATGAAAAACACCATTATCTCCCCACAAACACCATTAATCTGCTCAAATTAAAAATAAACGTAAATTCAAACCCAAAACTCAATGTATATACCAGATTTTTCTATGAAATGTACTGAATTCCAAGCTTCTTGTTGACAACAAATGTTTTCAATCTATTCACGATGAATCTGATGTTGATTTTAAACTTTTATTACGAGTTCAACCACAATTACCTTTTGTAATTCTAACCACAATTATAACTAGTATAACGTTAATATCTAAAAAAATATCACAAAAAATTGTGCATAAAACAACGTAACAATTTAATTTGGGGTAACTTCAAAAATACACTTGAACTGCTATTAGGACTTCAATCATACCCTTCCCTCAACAAGAAAAAGGTCTAAACTTCAAATCTATCCTTAAAATATTGATAACCCCATATTGCCCTTTTCTTTTAATCGACAGTTTTTCTCTTTACTCCAAAGCACCTGATTTTCCTCTCTCATGTGGTGCGAAAATTACTATTCTCCCACACCACATCAGATTCGGCACGAGTAGCTTGAAATCGACCTCAAAATTGTCGCAAGTAGATTGAAATCGACATCAAATTCCTGGTGACTAGATTGAAATCATTTGTCGTCAGCAAAGAAGCTTGTAATTAAGAACGTTCCATAGAAAAACCAGGTATATATAGTGAGTTTTTTATGTTCCTCTTGTGTTTTTCATGTTTCTTTTGTGAATTATATAACCCGAGTGAGTAGTTAGTTATCAACAAAGAAGCCTGTAATTAAGCACGTTCCGTAGAAAAACCAAGTTCGCGGCGACTAGGTTGAAATCGTTTGTTGTCAACAAAGAAGTTTGTAATTAAGCACGTTTCTAGAAAAACCATATATATATAGTGAGTTTTTTGTGTTTCACTTGGGTTTTGCATGTTTCTTTTTTGAATTAGATAACCCGAGTGAGTAGTGAGTATTATGTCTAGATTCGATTCTCCCTTTTCTAAAACAATTCTTATATTGATGTAGTCAAAACGAGTCATATTTATTAAAATGTCAAACGATCGCAATGAGTGACAATCTCTTCGAGTCGTAATGGATCACGGAGTCATATTGAAACACATGGTCGCAGTGGGTCACAGAGTCTCATTGAGTCGCACAGTTGCACTAGGTCATAGAGTCTCATCAAGTCGCACTCATATTGAAATACATGGTCGCAGTGGGGAATAGAGTCTCATCAAGGCAAACGGTCGCACTAGGTCACTAATGTGGTTAATCTCAAGTAATATTACCTACACTTAAGTTTTCGCAAGAATACAGATCGTGTAGTACCAAGGTTGAACGCTAGGGAATTAATGCAACTATAGAGCTAATAGACCAATGAATAGGACGTGTGAAAATCGATTGATTGCATTGCAAAGTAAAGACTAAATTACTCTAAACGTTGATAAATTCAATAAACTAAACAACATAGGTTTCGAGAGATGCACGATTATGCAATGAAGTGCTAACAAATACCATGATTATAGATATCATTACGTATTCGGAGAATTCAAGTTCTTTCCTAGGGAATGACTCTCCTGATGCCTAAATCCACTATCTAGCATGCGTACTACCAGTCTCCCGACTGTGTAATCTCACCTACTAGATGCATTAAGATCGCTATCCTAATTCCTATGTTCAGTTAACCGATCGACCAAGGTTCTAAATCAATTGAGACTACAAATCATGGCTATGTTCCAAAATCTAATTCATCTTCCGATGCAATCAGAATTTTATAATCATTCATTAAAACAACCAACAAGAATAAAAGCATTAAGAACAGCCAATCAATCCGAAAACAATCAAATATTATAACCAAGCATTAAACATAAGACTTCATTACATATTGGCAAAACTCTAACCAGTGGCTATGGAACTACTTGGACATGAGTTCCGAACACAAAACCCAAATGAAAGCTATCTAAAACATAGATATAGAATGAGATCCCTCTCTATTCTAATACTATAGTCTTCAATAGTTCTTCCACGTTCCGAGTTCGTCGACTCATCTCTTGCCTCTCAGCATTCTGAACTGAATTCTTCTCCTTGCCCCCTTCGTGCTCTTTCCTCTTTCTGTTTCTCGTTCTTTTCGTCTTTGGTCGTGCACTTCAATTTCCAGTCCAGTGGCTAGCGTTTCCTTTTTTGTGTAAGCGGCTAATATTTCCTTTTCTTGTCTCCAAAGGTTGTCTTCCTTTAGTACAGACCGTGTGTTTCCAATTTATGTTTCATCCATGCTTCCATTTTGTTGTTCCAGCAATCGGTGATTTCCATTTTAGGTGAGCCGCCATATTTCCATTTTGCTCCAGCGGTCAGCAAGTTTCCATTTCTCTTCAGCCATGTGTCCATTTGTGTTCTAGCCATCTAACTTTCATTTCTCTTCTTCGGTTTATGATTCTTGGATGCTGACCGTGCATAGCTGATAGGAGAGTAGTTTTTCTTAGTTTTGTGGCATTTGCTCGTTTTAGTGTCTGATATCTTCATTTCCTACAAATACATGAGAAAATGCTAGAAGAGGGCTAAATGATGCTTAATGCTTGGTAAAGTCTAAATGGATGATGAAACTAACTATAAAAATGGAAAAAATACGATAACAAAACAGACGTTATCAAACTCTCTCAGACTTGAAACTTTACTCGTCCTCGAACAAAAACTAAAGTTAAGCTCAATGGAGAGTTAGACAACAATCGGACACTAGCTTAGGTACTTCAAATAATCAGCCATCATGCATCACAACGCGTCACACGAACATAGTCCTAAGCAAACTTAATTCAGATTTCTATCAACCGAAAGTCTCGAGGCGTGCAATCTAACACATAATCGAAGTTCGTTTCACTAACCCATGGACAACATCCAAGCAATCTCCATACCATATCTCATTTGCTTGCATGAGAAATCCTTTCTTAAAGACACTTATCTTATTCTTCTTTTCTCTTTTTCTTTTTGTTATTCACTTTTCCTTTTTTTCATATTTTCTCTTTGAAAATTCGTGCTCGGTTTCTAGGACATCGAAGTTGAAGAGGACAGCCTTCTACTTAGACCCAGGTTTTCGATTAACACACTCTTAAGGTCTTGTAACCTTAGCAAAGTGAAGAGGTTGCGTCATTGAAGAATTTTTTTCTCTTTAGACCAGACTATTGTGATTACGCATCAACTCTAACCCTTAGGACATAGAAAAAGCGGCCTCAACCCACCACTTAGACCCAAACCATCGAGATCAATGCACTCATGTTAATGTAAGGTGGAAAAAGCTAGAGACTTTATCCTATTGACAGCAGAGTGTAAGCACGTGGAATCATAAAAATAGAGAAGTAAATCAAGAAAGTATCCGACTTAGCAAAGAATGAATGGTATACTCGGAGATATGGACGCTTGGGACTGAAATTTAGGGGGCGAAATGCAACTATGTGTCATGGAATTCATGCACAACTACTAAACTATCTGGTATCTAAAAGTCTTTTAGACAAACTTAGGCTTTTATTCCCGATTCGACAAAGTCGCGCAAACATGGCTAAAGTTCGAAATAATATGCCAGATATATGTTCGTCTAATCCTGAGAAAATAATATAAATGCTAAAACAAAATGAAGAACTCAACGTCTAATCCTAATCAAAATCATAACACTCGAAGAGTACCCCCCCCCCCCCAAAACCTAAACAAA
>CM071861.1:9950898-9962604 GCA_036759665.1 Gynandropsis gynandra
AACCCCCCCCCCCCGTATGAGACACATTAAAGCAAATTCGAGATTAGAAGGGAATGATCGGGAAAAACAATATTGCTTGTCTCTTTGATGTCATTGGAGTAGGGTTTCGTTCGTACAAACAATTTCAACTTTCACATTCAAATGATAAACAATGCATGCACTATCGAACTTAATTATCCTTTAAATCCTATCACGTTTTTATTTCCTTTAAACAATTTCTACTTGAAATGTGATACCTCACTTCAATTTAGCTAACATTTACCACAAAACCCTTTAAAAACACTTTAGTAAACATTTCTTTTTCAAATATACTCAATTGAAAAGAAATAGTCAGCACAAATATACTCAATACATCCACCAGGTACACCCGACATATATGAAAATAGAATTTTGTACCTGATTAAGAACAAGCACTTTGGACTTCTAGATCGTCGAAATTGACAGATTTCCCCACCACTTAGACTCAGACTACCTTGTAAGTATACTCTTATGATCAAATCATAGCGGAGTATGTAGGTTTTGTTCTTTTATCATCATTCATTTTTTTCTTTTCGTTTATTCTTGCATATGTATGCTTGAATATTATTTTTCTTTTATTTTTTCCTTTTTCATCATTGTTTGACTAACCTTATGCCTTTAAGACGTCGAAGTTGGAAATCCGCCTCACCACTTAGACCCAAGCCGATTCCGTTGCACTCTTATCAATGATTGTATATTTTTTAAGTACTTTATTGACAACAGAGTGTAGAAGTTTGTTCCAATCTGTGCACTAAAAACTTTTTCAATATACCAGGTGCACCTTAATATCAGCGTAAGTATACTTCTACTAACATATTTCTCAAACAATAAAGCACATTCATTACCCTTTTTCTTTTTAAAGCTCACACACACCAAGTGCTTTTCTCAAATTCACAAAGCGATTCATGTTTAGAGGTTTGGTAAAAATATCAGCCAATTGTCGTTCCGTAGGCACATATTAAATTTGTAATTGCTTTTTCTCAACAAGCTCTCTAAGAAAATGATGTCTAATTTCAATGTGCTTTGTTCTAGAATGTAGTACTGGATTCTTTGAAATATTTATGGCACTTGTATTATCACAGTGAGCAATGAACATTTAGAATCCATACCATAGTCTGATAGCATTTGGTCCATCCAAATGAGTTGTGTGCTACAACTTCTCAATGCAATATATTTTGCATCTGCCGTAAATATAGATGTAGAGTTTTGTTTCTTAATATGCCACAAAATAAGATTATTTCCAAGAAAGAAACATCCTCCAGAAGTGTTTTTCCGTCCATCGGCATTTCCACCCCAATCTGCATCGCAAAAACCTACCAACTCACAATTAGTATCTTTAGTGTAGTATATACCAAACTCAATAGTTCCCTTCACATATTTGATTATTCTTCTTACGGATTGAAGATAGGATCGCTTTGTGTTGGCTTGATATCGTGCACAAATTCCTACGTTTGCTGCTAGATTAGGTCTACTTGTTGTTAAGTAAAGTAAACACCCTATCATGCTTCAGTACACTTTTTGTTCTACATTTTCTCCTTCGGAAACCTTTGTCAATTTTGTAGTTGTAGACATAGGCGTGTGAGCAGTTTTGTTGTTGTCCATTTCAAATTTCTTCACTAAATCTCGTGCATACTTGCTTTGTGATATGAAGATTCCATCATCCAATTGTTTTACCTGCAAACCAAGGAAAAACTTTAGTTCTCCAAACATACTCATCTCAAATTCGTTTGTCATGGTTTGCACATACCAATCAACTTTCTTTTGAGATGTTGAACCAAAAACGATATCATCAACGTAAATTTGAACAACGGGTAAGTGATTATCAGATTTATGAATAAATAAAGTTTGATCAACTTCCCCTCGCTTGTATCCTTTGTTGATGAGAAATGTGGCCAGCCTGTCATACCATGCCCTTGGTGCTTGTTTCATTCCATATAGCACCTTCTTAAGTCGATACACATTATCTGGATGTTTGTGATCCTCAAAACCATGAGGTTGTTCAATGTATACTTCCTCTTGAATGATTCCATTCAAAAATGCGCTCTTCTCATCCATTTGATGCTGAAATCAAGAACACAAGAAACTCCAAGTAGCAATCGTATAGATTCTAGCCTAGCAACTAGTGCGAAGGTTTCATCAAAAACTATCCCTTCAACCTGAGTATATCCCTGAGCTACAAGTCGTGCCTTATTTCTAGTAATTTAACCATCTTCATTAGTTTTGTTTTTGAAAATCCATTTGGTTCCAATCACGTTAGTTTCAATAGGTCGAGGTACTAGATACCACACATCATTACGTTCAAACTGCTCCAATTCCTCTTGCATGGCTTTAATGCAAAACTCATCATTCAATGCCTCTTTAACATTTTTTGGTTCATGTTGAGATGTAAAGTAAATGAATCTCACCAAATCGGTAGTTGATACGTGGTTTGTTCCTCATTCTTCTTGAATCATGAACATTTCCAATGACGTCTACTATGGAATATTTTTGTGTACTTGAGTTGAATTGATTTCTTCTTCCATCTCCCTTGTTGAGTTCTCCTTGGAAATTCTTGTTTCTAGGTTGTCAGTTTGTTTCTCAGGTGAACCTTCGGCATCCACATGTATATTTAGCACATTTGTTTGTAATTGTACCACAGTTTTGTCAACAGATTCTAAATTTTGACTATCTTCATCAAAAACAACGTTGGTGGATTCAATAACAGTCTTGGTACGAAAATTATATACTCGAAACGATACTGAATTTGTACCATATCCTAGAAACATACAATCATCACTCTTTGAGTCAAACTTACCAAGATACTCTCGATGATTGAGTATGTAGCACTTACATCCAAACACATGGAAATAATTTATATTTGATGTCTTGTCTTTCCATATTTCATATAGTGTTTTCTTGTACCTGTTCGGGCATACACTCTGTTGATAATATGACAAGCCGTGTTTATGGCTTCTGCCCAGAATCGAGGTGCAACTCCCTTACCATGCAGCATTGCCCTAGCCATTCCCTGCAAGTTTCTATTTTTTCTTTCCACAACTCCATTTTGTTGTGGAGTTTTTCGAAGCAGAATATTCATGTGAAATACCAAATTTATCACACGGATTCTCAAATGACTCATTCTCAAATTCACGACCATGATCACTTCTAATCCTCTTAATTCTTCCTTTGGTATTAATCGAGTTTAAGCAGAAATAATGAAAGACTTCAAAGGTTTCACCTTTCTCTCGCAAAAACCTAACCCATGTATATCTTGAAAAATCATTAACACAAACGAAAATATACCTTTTTCCACTTATGCTTTCAGTTTGTATAGGTCGTATCAAATCCATATGAAGCAATTCTAGTATGTGAGTGGTCTTGATTTGTGACATCTTCTTTTGATTTATTCGAACTTGTTTACCTTGTTGACATGGTTTGCAAATAACATCTTTTGTCTTCGACATCCCAGGCATACCTCGAATCAACTTAGAGTTAGACAATTTAACAATAGTTCAATAATTAACATGTCCTAAACATTTATGCCAAAGGTGAATTGGATCTTGTGTAACATGATAACACTTCACTTCTTCAGTCCAAATGTAGCAGTTGTTAGATGTTATTTTCCCTATGAGAACATTCTTACCATCCTCATTCGTGACAATGCATTTCTCATGTGAGAAAGAGACACGTAACCCTTGATCACATAGCTGACTAATACTGATTAAATTTGCTTGAAGTCCTTGCACAAAATGTACCTTAGTTAGCTTTGGTTGTCCAATTATCATAATGTCACATTTTCCTTGTATGCTTCCTTTGCGTCCGTCATTAAAGGTTACATTTCCTCCTTTGACACTTTCTTTAAAGTTTGACAGCAAACTAAGATTACATTTCATATGTCTTGACCAGCCATTATCAAAGTACCACATAGAATATTTTTCATTTTGTATTGAAGTGAAAGCAACATTGCAATTAAGATCCGATTTCCTAACCCAGATTTGTTTAATCGTGGGTTTTCTTACTGTCATATATCGTTCACCCTTTTTAACCCATATTTTTATATTAGGTCTAGACCAATAAGACAACTTACCTTGGTGTTTTCGTGACTTACCTTGGGACCATGGTGATTGATTATTTCTTCGTGACTTTCCTTGGGACCGTTGTGATTGAAAATGATTCAATCTTTTCCTTGTCGTCCTCTTGTTAAAAGTTCTTCGAGGTCTCTAGTAATATTAATTCATTTGATAGCAATTGATTTGAATATGCTCATTTTTCCTGCAGTAGTAACATCTTTTCTGCTCTTTGTGTTGATATTTGGAGCTCACATGTGCTGCAGGTATACTTTGTGCTATTGCAGGTGTTTCTGTTTCTGACAGAACTTCACTTTTAACAAATTTTCCTTCATTTCGAGAGCTTTCTCCTTTTAGCCAAGTCTGTAGTGATTTGAATTTCTCTTTCCTATCGTTAGCAGATAGTCCAACTTTTCCGTTCCATTTGACAACAACCTCAAATTCTTCTTCGTTTCTTCTAGTTGACTTGAGATTTGATTCACCTCTTCCTCCTTTTTTAAAAGTTATTCCGTGATAACTTTTAATTGTGACTCAGCAGCATTATTTTCTTTGAGGATCTTCAAATTTAGTTGACCCATCTCAATACATTTCTCGAATACTTCTTTCATGGTCATCTCATCATCATCACTTTCTTCATCCGATTGTTCATCTTCACTTGTTATGATACCGTTAAATGAAACATAACTTGTCATGTCTTCTTCTTCACTTTCTTCCTCCGAATCAGTAGACACTTCCTGAGTAAGAAGAGACTTGTTTGTCTTTTGGACACTATGGCACTCATTCTTCATGTGTCCAACACCTTGACAATGGAAGCATTTTGTTTCCTCCAAAGCTTTTAGGGTTGCTTCTCGTTTTTTAACACTCGGACATTCATTCTTAATATGTTCGTATCCCCTACACTCATGACATTGAACTTTAGATTTCCCTTCTTTCTCTTGGTATGCCTTGCGTGTCTTGGGGTATCCTCTTGGTCTTCTTTTCAAAAATCAATTAAATTTTTTCACTAACAAGGATATGTCTCCTACAAATCCATCATCTTCTAAAAAAGTTTATTCTACTTTGAGTGATATTTCTTGAGATGAATTTTTACCAAGTGATCCTTGTTCCAGCTGCAACTTCATTTCATAAGCGGGCAATATTCCCACAATTTTCTTGAAGCTTGTTGTGTCGGTATTAAGTGACATGTTCATTGCTGCCTTTTGTGCCGAAAATTTCTTGGGTAAACGCCAAAAGAGTTTCTTGATAAGCTTCTTGTCTTCATAGGGTTGACCAAGAACATGTGCTTCATTGGCCAAGGCATTTAATCTTCCACTAAACTCTTTCACGTTTTCATTCTCTCCCATTTCAATTTTTTCAAATTGATGTTCGAGAATATCAAATCTTGTTCTCTTCACACTAGGAGTTCCTTCATGAATTGTTTCAAGTGTGTCCCAAGCTTCTTTAGCTGATTCGAAACCTTGTATTTGTTTAAATTCATCAATGTCTATTGAAGCGAATATTGCAGCTAATGCGTTTGCATTGTATGTGGATGATCTCTTCTCGACCGATGTCTATTGGTCAAGTGGTTTCTCCTTTTCATTGCCTTTGTCGTCAA
Source organism: Gynandropsis gynandra (assembly GCA_036759665.1). Lineage (NCBI taxonomy): Eukaryota > Viridiplantae > Streptophyta > Magnoliopsida > Brassicales > Cleomaceae > Gynandropsis > Gynandropsis gynandra. Next base: position 9,956,557 of record CM071861.1, read on the forward strand.
TCACCATTGGAGGATTCCAACCATACCTCATAGCTCCCCATGCATCTTCGTCTATGCCGCGAATATTAGCTCTCATCTTTACCTTCCAATACCCATTATTGGAGGAGTCGAGTATTACGAGCTTGCAATACGAGTATAGATCTCGTGTTCCTTCCATCTCACTCTTTAATTGGATCTTAAACGAATATTAATTTTCGTTTCCAGCTCTGATACCATTTGAAAAAACTAAAGAGTAGATGGCCAATAATTTTTTGTGGAGTTTTAAAACTCCAAAGGACTTTCTATTTAATTCAAACGGTCTTCCAGGTGCACATAAATACAGACTCAGACTCTATCTTGAGACTCTACCCGTCTTGAATCCAAATTCTAGGCCCCGAACGTCACACACCCCGTGTATGACCGCCTAAGACTATTCTCACAATAACCTTAGATTACAGAATGACTCTCGAATCACTCTCCCACAAACCCCTGGATACACTATCTAAGATTTGTGTAAATACACTTCGCAAAGTGAAAAGAAACACAATTTCGGTTTCTCCGTTTAAGCTCCACTTCTCTCTTAGACTTTTATGATCACTCTATTCTGGTGAAGAAGTCTTAATGTTGTTCATAGGACCAGCACTCTTTATATAGAGGTCTTCTTGATGTGTTTGTTCCAAAAATCATGCTCCTAGATTTCCTCCATATTTTTTTAGCTCCCTTGATTTTCTCCTATTTGTTAGCCTTTGACTTTTTATTTTTAACATATTCAAACATGAAATTTCATCAACCAATTTAAGATCAAAATACTTTAACAGCATCTTCCTCAAAAATATTGAGAGCAACATGCTTACAGAAATGGCTCTTCGAGGCATTCAAGATATGAACAAGGTTTTCATTAAACGGGTGAGAAAAACGTTGTTTAGTGAGCAAGACAGATTCAAGACAAGGGAAAAGTGGATGTTAGACACGAAAGATGTTAACTTAAGTCCTATGATATTGTAAGTGTCTTCAAATAGAATGGGGATCATGTATATGCATATACATTTGAATTGGCTTTGTGGCAATCTTATCAATTTCTTCTATGTTATAGTCATTGATATGTTCTGTTTTCTTTCTTTTAGAGCTGATTTAGCATGACATATTTACGTGGTGGATGGAAATTTTTACACGCCAAAGCCAAGATGAATGTCTGAAAACCCGATGTTGAAATGCATAATAAGTTCAGCTTGGGATAATTGACACTGGGGTTGGGCATTAATGTGCCTAAATTACTTGTCCTGATCCGAGACTCGTCCCGATCCGAGAAAAAATATCTGAAACCACGAATTGGGTTTGATTATTTAAAAAACAAAACCAACATGTTGGTGTTTGGATTCGGTTTTTAAATAAGATATTGCGAAATACCTTTATTCACATAATACTTCAAGCGTTCCTTCCTCTACGAAACGTCATAGCTTGAAATATGAACGTATTAGTAAAGGGAAATTGGCTCCTTGTGCTGGAAAGCAAGTCTAGATCGAAAAGGAGAAAATTGTTGGGTGAGAATTATTCTGAAAATGTTAACTATAAGATCCAACCAACTTCCAAAGTATTTGTGCATATTTATCTTATCCAGAGTTACTTTACGTACGTATCATTGCATATCCTCGTAAACATGTTACATATCATGTAATTTCAATAGCTACTTGAATGTCTGTAAACTTCATTAATAACGTCAAAGATTCCATGGGTTACACATAGTAAGTATTGGAAGATTTAATATACTCTCAGATGGAACCATTTTTAATTGTTTTTAGATGATAATATAACAAAGTTATATTTTGATTTAAAAATTACAAGTGGGAGGTACATGTACATGCTTGCATTAACGTTTCTATGTTATACTTAAAATTATAATTACATATAATCTAGACAAGGATGAATTTATTTTCTATTTGCTTCCTTTATTAGTATTACCATTTCTTTCGATAGGCGAAATAGCAAGGATGTCTTCCTAGGGCATCTTTACTTCACGTATAACCTCGAAAACCTAAAGATTAAAAAAATGGAGAAAAAACAAATGTACCCTTATTTTTTGCACGTGAAAACAAATACGGTTTGACGAAATTTCGAAACGAAACATATTTCAAAGTTTAGAGCAACGAGCGAGGGACGATTTTGAAGTTGAGAACAAGGATCAAGTTCCAAGTGAGGAAGAAGGAAATTTCGAAGTTAAGAGCAAAGAAATCTTGAAGTGAGAAAGAGAGAGAAATGAAAAGGATCGGTAATGAAGAAGAGAGCACAAGTCAATTCTTCATTGGCATCTATGAATAGATCGATTTCTAGGTTTTTACATTGCAGATGAAATACATTAGCGAATAGGTTGTTGAAAGCGAATGTTTGCTGATTTCAAATGGTGTGAATCTCAATGAGTTGTTTGAGTCGAAGAGGATCATGAGTCGTAGTGAGTCGCTTGAGTCAAGGGGTCAAGAGTCTCATTGAGTCGCTTGACTCGAAAAGGGTCAAGAGTCTCACTGAATCGCTTGAGTCGAAGAGGGTCCGGAGTCTCAGTGAGTCGCTTGAGACTCATGACCCTCTTCGACTCAAGAGACTCATTGGGTTTAAGGGTCACTTGAGTCACAAGGGTTACTTGAGTCTCAGTGAATCGCTCGAGACTCATAACCCTCTTCGACTCAAGACACTCATTGGGTCTCAAGAGTCGCTTGAGTCACAAGAATTACTTAAGTCTTAGTGAGTCACTTGAGTCGAATAGGAACGGTAATCTCAGTGAGTCGTTTGAGACTCATGACCCTCTTTGACTCAAGAGAGTCATTGGGTCTCAAGGCTCACTTGAGTCTCAAGGGTTGCTTGAATCGCAAGGGTCGATTGAATCACAAGGGTCACTTGAGTCGCAAGGGTCGCTTGAGTCGCAAGGATCGCTTGACTCGGTAAAAGTCTAATGTATTCTTAATTGGTCATTTTTCAGGTGCCGCCAAAGCTAAAGTTTCTATATGAATTCGAGCACATGGACATAATGCCAAAGATTAAAGTGTTATCCTTTCGAAATAATAAATAAGTTGAGAGGAATGTTAAACGAAGATGAGTTGCATTAATTCAACAAGGAGTCACAATATAGGTATATATTCCATTTCCAATGTGACTTCATCCTAACGAAGGTTCAAGTGTATGTTATAGTAAATCACTAGTACGGACAATAAGGAGTTATGGTTTGTCGGAAACGGTGTTCTCATCTGGTACTCTATAGTGGAGCATGCACTAATTATCGGATTCAACTACGGACCCTATCCTAGAGGATGGGAGTTCAAAAGGTGTGGTACATTCACGCTGAAGCATTTCCACCGTGGAAATGTGAGTTAAAAGCTTGTGAAGGCGAATATTTCTGCCGACTGGAAGAGGTTGGCAATTTTGATGGTGTTGTGGCAAATTCTGGATCACAACCCTTTATCAAACAATTCTATCAGCCATGATCTGATTGATATGGTTGATGACTTGGAATTTTGTGAAGGCTTTCCATGGAGAATTTACACATTTGAGAAGCTTGTGGGATACTTGCCACAAACACGTTTGCGGGGAATCACCGAAACCAAAATTGCATTATGACGGTTTCATGATCCCATTCATAGTAAGTTATATATATATTATTAGAATAACATGAATGTTTTCGCACTTTTTTCTTCTTATCATTTTGGTTTATTGTTTCATTTTCCATTCGAAACCATCCATAGTTTGGGCGAAAACGAATTGTACGTTGATGTTATGGATATCGATCCATCATGCCTAAGGATGTGCAAGAAGCGGGTTAAATCCAATTTAACCCAGAGTATATAGACGTAATCAAGCAGATCGGAGATTCTAAGGTAACATTTACACAAAGGTTACAAAGGTCACAAGCGTCACAACGGTTATTTGTTGTTTGTGCATGATATTCAAAGTGTTCTTCATGCTGAAGAAGAGAAATCTTTACTTTTTTATTTGCGACATTACAAGGGATGCAGATGTTAAGATATGGATGGATCATCTATAAAGAAATCGAAAGGGTATTTGTTGGGAGGACATCCGTAAGCTCAAACTGCTAACGTGAATAGCAGCTCTTGATGAGAAACGGAAGGAGAAAGAAAAAGCGAGTAAGAGGAAGAATAGCAAGGGTGAAAAAGAAATAGAGGTTGGAGATGTTTCACCCATATCTGAAGCTGATGAAGATGAAGGAATTGTAGAGGCTGAAGCTGATGATAAGAAGGAAGTAATGCTGAAGCTGAAGCTGAGGAAGAGGCTGAAACTGAAGGAGAAGAAGTGGTAGTCACTCTGACACTGGAGCAAAAATTAATGAAGAAAATAAAGAAGTCAAAGAAAGAATCATCAACACCATAAGAGACCTTCTTAGGGACGTCGGGTTTGATTTGCCTAGTCCAAAATCAAAGGCGACAAATCCCAAAGGTGTTGACAAGGCAGAAAAAAGACTAAAGGTTGAAAGCGGCAAACTCAAAGGCTTCCCTGAAAGATACGAGCATCTGACATGAATCTTACGACATTCTGAGAGATTATAATTTTGAAGAGTCAAGAGAAGAGCCAAGAGAAGAGCCGGTGGAGTCAGAGGCTGAAAATGACTCTCGAGATGGCTCAGAAGAGGAAGTGGCAAACATTTCAATATTAATTAAAAATATTACACTTTCCATTAATCCTTCAAGTGGGCTTCAGTCCTGCATTCCTCTACTTGATTACATTCCTGAAGAGGTTTTCCAGTGGTTGCTCCTAATGTTGTCGTTGGTGTTTCTAACAAGGTTCCTACAGAGGATACTCTAGTGGTTCCTATCGAAGAGGTTGTCGTTGATGTTGGTGCTGAGGAAACTCCAAAATTTCCAATCGAAGAGGTTGATGTTGATGTTCTCGTCGAAGTTCCACCAAGTAAGTAATATTGAGTCACAAAGGTCACTTGAGTCACAAGGGTCACAAAGTTCACAAAGATCGTGTGGATCGCATGGGTCACAAAGGTCACATGTATTGCATGGGTCTCAGGAGTCGCATATGTCGCAAGGGTTGCATATGTTGCAAGGGTCGCATGGGTCGCAATGGTCATCAATATCATAAGGGTCGCATATGTTGCTAGGGTTGCATATGTCGCAAGGCTCGCATGGATCGCATATGTCGCAAGGGTCGCATATGTCGCAAGGGTCGCACAGGTCGCATGGGTCACAAAGGACATCAATGTCATAAAGGATGAGTCTAATGAATGAAGTGATTTTATACAGATATGGGAGCTTCATCGAATGAGTCTGATGATTCATTTATAATTAAACGAAAGTTTAAACCATTGAAGGCAAGACAGGAGACATATGTTGAACCTCTATCGACTAAACCACCGGCAAAAAGACCAGAAACACTTGGAGAACAAGACCCACGGGGTGGACCAACAACAAGGGCAGAAAGAGGAACACTACAAAAAAACTGGCGATTTCCAATGGACGAATCCGTTGGAAATCGCCAAAAATCCGTTGGAAACAGCCGTTTCCAACGGACACCAACGGATTTCCATCCGTCGCGAAAAGTTCGTTGCAAATGAGTATCCGTTGCAATTCGTGACGACATTCCAACGGATATTATCCGTTACGAAATTGCAACGGACTGTCAACGGAATAAGCCGTTAGAATAATAGTAACGGATCACCGTTGCAAAACGTTGTGACGGACGGCCGTTGGTGTGCAACGACGGTCCGTTGCAAAATCGGAAATCTTTGCAACGGACATCCGTTGCAAAGTGGCGGGAAGATTTAGCGGGAAAAATATTTTTCAACGGAAGCCCGTTAGCTGTTTCAATGGATGTCGGTTGCAAAAGGGTGGGAAACAATTTGGCGGGAAAAAATTAGCAACGGATGCCCGTTACCAGTTCCAACGGATGCCCGTTGCAACATTTGAAAAAAAAAATAAAAATAAATAAAAATAAATAAAAATAAATAAAAATAAAAAATAAAAGGTTTTTAATAAAAATATCAAAATTATATTACAAACCACCTAAAATTAAAACTATTTCCTATTACAAATCATTTAGGTCGGTTGCGTCGTTATCATCCCC
>CM071861.1:9967617-9984338 GCA_036759665.1 Gynandropsis gynandra
TTTTCAGCCACATTGTAATCTGTTTTAATACTTATCAATCTTGAAGATAAAGATAAACGAGACTGACCTTCACGACAACCTTCATATATAGGTTGTTTTGCCGAATCCAATAGGTTGAAGAATCGACGTGCATCGATGTTCGACATCTCTTCATGCGTTTGTTCATTAACAACTCCAGGAAAAGCATCTGACACCATTTCCACATATGGATTGGTCGTTGATTCTTCATAAATAGCTTCTTCAATTCGTTGTACTTGTGGATCTTGCACACTATCTCTAACACCGCAATCTTCGCCGTGAAAAAACCAAATTTCGTAATTTTCAACGAAACCCACCTTATACAGATGTTTGCAAACAATTTCTTGACTTCGAAACTTCATGTTTTTGCATCTTTTGCATGGACATAACATTGTCCCCCGTTCTTGACACAAAGGCTGCATCGATGCAAAACTCATGAATTGCTCTAATCCGTGTAAGAATTCTTGCGTAATCTCTTCGGTTACAGGATCTTTTCTTCTATACATCCACTCCCTTGATCTATATATATTTCGATTCGAAGACGACGACATTTTTTGAAAATGTTTTTGTTGTTGATGGTTTGACGCACTTGTTGGTAAGATCTAAATAGTTTACGTTCCAACGAACATCCGTTGCAATTTGCAACGGATAACCGTTGCAGGTTCACGTGAAATTATTTAAATTGGTGCCCTCGAAATTCACAAAATCAACGGTTATCAATTGCTATTTCTAACGGCTATCCATTAGAACGTGCAACGGACGACCGTTAGAACTCCTTCTAACGGAGATTCCAATGGGCGTTGCCAACGGATGTTGTCCGTTGCCATCCGTTAAATTTTGTGACGGATTTCCAACGGCATGTCTAACGGAGTTTTTCCGTTACAACTCCGTTTAAATTTACAACGGATATGCAACGGATCTCTGCCCGTTGCAATTTCCCCACATCCGTTGTAATCCGTTGGTAAAAGTTTCCAACGGACGGATCCGTTGCCCCGTCCGTTGGAATCTCCGTGTTTTTTTGTAGTGGAAGGGAGGAGAGGTGTAGACAAAGTTGTTGCTGTAGAAGAACCTGCAGAAAAAAGTGATTGAATAACATGCAGAAAAGGTGGTTCAAGAACCTGACGATGCTGAAGAACCTGCTGAAAAGGTGGTTCAAAACTTGCATATGCTGGAGGGAGTCAGAATTTTGTGTGGAAGCCCAAAGGACCGGTACAGGGCAAGATATTTCGAACTCTTTCGTTCATTGATGCTAGTATTTCTCAGTTGACTATATATAATTTATGATGAAACCTCGTCAAGAGCGTTAGTGGAAATATGAAATAGACTTTCCCTAGGGGCCAGGGTTTTGGGAGATAATAATAAAAGACGGTGTATGGGTTGAAGATGATAAAGTTTTTTTAACTCTTAGTCACGAAATTCACAAAGGTCACATAGGTCATTTTGAGTCATATGTATTCATGTGTGTCAATTTTTTTCAGCAACTGGATGAGGCGTTGTTGGATCTATATAATCGTATCCGGAAATATCCATTTCAATATAGGTTAAAGAATTATTATGTTTTTTATCTTGCTTTCATGCAGTCGCTCAAAATATGGATGGACGAGGCATGGAAGAATTTTCAGATGTTCTTAAAGACTATTTGAAAGGTACATATGCATTGAGAGATACATCAAAGATAGTGTCAGATTACGATGGCTTGCTCTCGATTCTAAACATTCCATCACCTAGAAATCGATATATTCCTTGTCATTGGTAGCTATTAAAATTGATTTGAATATTCGATGCATGACGGTAAATGACTGCCAAAAAGGTTGAAGGAGACGCATATTGATCTGGTGGTGGAGATTATAAGAAGAGTTTTGCCGAAGATGTTGCAAGTTGGAGGGTTTCATTCCTTGACTTTTGGAGAAGATATATGGCATTACGAGTATTATAAAGGTCTATCACAGAACAAAATCGCGAATGATTGTGGTGTTTTCTCCTTCAAATACTTAGAATCCATTCTATTGGGAAGGAAAGACAAGTTCCCTGACATTTGTGATGCCAAAATTGCTTCCATGCGTGAGAAGATTGCTATTGCTGTATTTTCGAATGGAGTAAATATTGACGTATCCTAGGAGCGTCTCCCATCTTCTCATCCCTGAACTTGATTCATTTAATTGAAATTTGATTCATATTTTTTAAGTTTGAACTTGATTCATATTCATTTTAATTTGATTTATATTTTTTTTAAAGTTTGAACTTGATTCATCTTTTTTAAAGCATACAATGTGTGTCCAACCAAAATAACAATAATAAAAATGGTCGCAAAGGTCGCATATGTTGCAATGGTCGCATGGGTCGCATATGCCTCAAGGGTCGATTATGTTGCAAGGGTCGCATATGTCGCAAGGTTCGCATGGGTCGCATGGGTGGGATATGTTGCAAGGTTCGTATATGCCGCAAGGGTCACAAGGGAATGAATACTGAAACACATATCGATAATAAAGATCACAAGGGTCACAAAGGTCACAAGGGTCACAAAGATCACAAGGGAATGAATACCGAAACACATAAGGGAATGGTTACTGAAATAGATACCAATAAAAAAGGTCACAAGGGTCACAAAGGTCGGTAACAAAAGGGTCACAAAGGTCGGTCACAAAGGGTCACAAGGGAATGAATACTAAAACACGTACCTATAATAAATCCACGATAATAATAACAATAATAATAAATCCACAATAATAATACCAACATCAAGTTCAAGGGAATGAATACCAAAACACATGTTTCATCACATAACAATAATTACTTGAAATCAAATATTGTTGTTGGTAGACCCTGTTGGGGAAAGAAATCGAAGCACGGTTGTTGCTCCATTGGAGATCAGTTTCAATGTGAGGGAACATCCATCATTTTGTTCATTTTCATGACAAAATTTCTCTAACCTCCCCTGATGCAAGTGCCACCACGACTCAAGGGCCTCAAATCCAATGGTCATGCCCGTCTGTGATCGTTCATCAGCATTAACTTACATCTTCTATTGATAAGATCGTTCCACCTTGCAAACCCTATTGGAAGATTTTACACCATCATCCAAATTACATCAGTAAAAATGATAAAAATTGAATAAAGAACCAAATTGATATATGATGATTCGGTTTCAGGTCACTTACCAATGCAACTATGACCAGATTTGAATATATGGCGTTTGTCATAAAATATGTCTGATTTGAAGAAGATGACCATGCGGGAATGGCGGGTCACAAGGTCACAAAGTTCATAAATTACATTTGATGTTTAAATTGTGTTTTCGATACATTTAGAAACTAAATTCATGGTAATTCGCCTTTCCCCGCTCGTCGCTCGCCGCCAGACCCCGCCGTCGCCCGTTGCCCCTTCTGCGTCGTTGCTCCTCGCGCTCGAAATCCGCCGCTCCACCTGCTCGTCGTCGCCGCCCGTCGTCGACTCGCACCCCCGGACGACAGATGCCGCGTGCGACGCTGCGGTTCGCTCCCACGCACGCCTACAACGTCCGCGATGGGTGCCCGAAATCGCCTGAAGACCCTATCGAGCGAGCGACAAAATCACCCCTTCACCCGCGCTTTGCGTCGGCCGATTTCGGTGCTGCGCCGGTCACCTGAGGTCGCACCGGCCAGGCTGAGCCGCACCACCCCTGCGCATCGTCGCTCCGTTGTACGCGCGGCCGGCAAGGGTTCGGCCATGCGCGGTTCAGACGGTGGTCCGTTAGAGCGCGCTCTACGCGCGCGCGTTTTTCCTGCTTTTCGATCCGATTTTCATACAAAAAATCCGAAAACAAATCCTAAACAGACGACCAGAGGCTCTGATACCACTGTAGGGTTGATTTCAATTTGCAGAAACGTGTTTTTATCAACCCGAATTTTAGATTTAGTCATGTTCGGATTAGTTTTTACAGATTTCAACGACGAACAAATACAGAAACAATTTCTGGGTACCTATAGCGTTGAACGTGCAGTCGTCGGATGTGAGGCTTGATGGTACAAGCCTTCTACGCGTATCCACGCCGAGATCGGGATCTGCCTTCAACCTTTGGTGCGGAATTTCCGATGAACGAAACTGTTTCGTTCTTCGTTTTTCTGTTTGACGGCTACTAGGGTTTTTATTCTGTGATTGTGTAATATGATAACGAAAACCTAATTTTCGTTTCTTATATAATTATTAACTTTTAATAATTACACTTTTAACCCAAGACTATTCAAATATTACATAATAGGCATATTACTTTCATCAACTTCACTCTCAATTTCCATTTCATACTTCACACTTGCTGATTTTATCGCCACATACGGCAATGGTCGAATTCCTCATATGTTATGGAACATATAACAAATAAGATGCTTGACATTCATTATATATGTCGGTTTCTTATTTTCACAAATATTGGGTGAATATTTTAACTTTAACTTCGTTATATTTTTTTCATCATCATCTCTACACATAACTCATCAATAAGTTGCTAGTATGTCAGACTAATTGGAGGACAATAGAAAGAGGCTCTCTGGTTTTCCTAAACTCTACCAACCCATTCAAATTCTCCATTTACGTTTTTTACCATTTACCATCATACAGAAAATAAATCAGTGTTATTTTCTCATCTACTGAATCCATTACACCTGTAACAAAAACATAAAAAGAGGGTAAATTTCGTGACCCACTGTGATCTTGTGTTTCAATATGACTTTGTGACCTAGTACGATTGTGCAACTCGATGAGACGTTGTGACCCAATGTAACTCTATGACCCAATACAACCATGTGTTTACTCTGTGACCCAGTGCAACCTTGTCTCCATAAAACTGTGACTCAATGCAACTATGTGACCCACTGCGACCATGTGTTTCAATATAGCTCTGTGACCTAGTGCGACCGTGCGACATGATGAGACTTTGTGACCCGATGCGACTTTGTAACCTACTGCGACCATATGTTCTAATATGACTCTGTGATCCACTGCGACTGTACAATTTGATGAAACTTTGTGGGCCAATGCGACTCTATGACCCACTGCGACGATGTTTTTCAATATGACCTTGTGTCCCTGTACGACTCGATGAGATTTCGTGACTCACTTAATGACTCGTTTTGACTACATAAATATTTGACAAAGGGATAATCGAGTCTATACATATTACTCAATCGGGTTATCCATTCAAAAAATAAACACACAAAAATCACTATATATACCTAGTTTTCTGCGAAACTTACTTAATTTCAAGTTTTTTGTTTGACAACAAATGATATCAACCTATTCGCGGCGAATCTAATGTCTATTTGAAGCTACTTATGGCAAATCTAATGTTGATTTGAAGCTACTAGCAGCAAATCTGGTGTAGGAGAAGAGAAATTTTCGCGCTAGATGAGAGAAGAAAATCGATGTGTTTTGGAGGCGATTAAAGGACAATGGTATTATGGGTTTATCAATATTATAAGGATAGAGTTGAAGTTGAGATTTTATTTTATTTTTTAAGGAATGGTAGGATTGAAGTCCTAATAGCATAGCAAGTGTATTTTTTTATTTTGCCTCCTTTCAATATTCATTTGACAATTTGATCCAGCGATTTTCGAGCGATTTCCAACCATTTCCAGTCATTTTCGAGCGATTTCGAGGGTTCTATGGATCGCTTGGATTGCAAGGGTCATATGGTTAACAAAGATCGCATTGATAACAAAGATCGCATTGGTAACAAAGATCTATGAATCGCAAAGATCGCATGGTAACAAAGGTCGCATGGATCGTATGTATCCCAACATCAATTTGGAAATTTCAATATTATTAGGATAAAATTGAAATTAATTTTTTTGTAAGGAATATAAGATTGTAGACTTGATAGCATTTTAAGTGATTTTTTTGTTAAACCATTTAATTTGACTTTGAATCATCATATTTATATCCCAAGAGCTGGAGGTATAGATGTTTTGAGGGATTCCAGAGGAATTATGGATAGGTTTGATGGATCACCAAATCTCATGTTGGTCACTGATCTCGATTGCACTTTGGTATTCTTCTCTCTCCTCAACCTTTATTGTCGATCCATTCGTAATTTTTTTTTTTAGCAAAGCATAAATCGTCATATCCTCAGGTTGATCACGATGATCCCGAGAACACCCATCTCCTTCGGTTCAACGCTCTCTGGGAAGCATACTTTCGCCATGATTCCTTACTTGTCTTCTCCACCGGGAGGTCGTCGATTTCGTACTCGAATTTGAGGAGGAAGAAGCCTTTGTTGACGCCCGACATCGCCGTAACTTCTGTGGGTGCTGAGATTATGTATGGCGGTGAATCCATGCTGATAGATGATGATTGGGAGGCTCGATTGGATAAAAAATGGGACAGAGACATTGTTGTTGAGGAAACATCCAAGTTCCCGGAACTCAAGCCCCAGGTGATTTTCAACTCGTGTTTCGTCGTTCAATTATGATGCCTGTAAGAAAGTTTGATATATGGGTTTGTAGGATTTTGTTTGTCTAGAGGTCGAATGGGTGCAACTTTTATTGGGGAAATGGTAATGTCAACATAAATGAAGCTGAATTCGACTTAATGGATGGTGCAAAGATGGATGTAAAACCGCTGTTTAGGAAACATAAAATGAGCTTTGATCACTCAATTCGGAAAGGTGAGTGTTTTTAGTTCTTTAATAGGTTTTGAGAAGGAATGTGTTTTTGTATCTCATGATGTAACTGAATAAATTTTTTCAATTATGTGTGTTTTGTATCCTGAGGAGCTGAAGCAATTCGTTTGTTCTGAAGACCATCTTTTGATTTATTGCAGGAGGAGAAGAATCAAGGACGTCACAAGGTTAGTTTCAATGTTGAAAGGGAAAAAGCCTTGGAAATAATGGAGATTCTTCCAAACCGGCTAGAGAAACGTGGGGTGAGATTTTGTTAGGATGTCTACCTCTTGTATCCATTGACAGGCTATTCTTATCTTTAGAGTATTTGGCTTAATGCTGATGACTGATATTCTTTTTAGTTGGATACAAAGCTGATTTATAGTAACGACTTTGCATTCGATGTATTACCAAGAGGAGCTGGGAAAGGAGGGGCTCTTTCATATTTACTTGAGAAGTTGAAAATGGAAGGCAAAGAGCCTCTTAAGATACTCGTTTGTGGAGACTCTGGAAATGACGCTGAACTTTTCAGCTTTTCTCAAATATATGGGGTGATGGTTAGTTCCTTGATGCATTCCTGTTGTTTTTTTGTTAAATCCTTGATGCATTCTTCAGTTCAATTACCATGAATATGCTGATATTACTGCTGTACTCCTTTTTTACCGTTAAAGGTTAGCAATTCACACAAAGAATTGTTGCAATGGTATGAAGAAAATGCAAAGAGCAGCCCCAATATTATTCATGCAACCCAGAGATGTGCAGCTGGTATCATAGAAGCTATTCAAAGATTTGATTTGGGACCAAGTGTGTCCCCAAGGGATGTTTTGGGTTTTTCAGAATTCTCGAGTGGAAGTCACGAACCTGCACATGAGGTGGTGCAGTTTTATTTGTTTTATGAAAGATGGCGCCGCGGAGAGGTTGAGGAGTCTGACGAGTATTTACAGAGTTTGAAATCACACTTTGTGAGTAATGCCTTTGTTTTGCCTCTTGGCTCTAAATAAACTTCATTGTTTATTAATATGTTACCCCTAGGTTGTTATCAGTATAGAGTCTATTTCAAGAGGAAAGATTATATAAAATCCAAATTGTGGTGGATACACAAAGTTCTCTGCCCATGAGTTGATTCCCCAATCATTATACAAATGTTATAAAGTAGAATCTATGATTAATGGAAAACTTCATATGCTAGTTATTTGATTTCCATTCTTCTCATCTCATGTTTCAAATAACCAGATGAGGGAATATTTTGAAACAAAGGATCTTCAAATGCAAAAATTATAGTTTTGTTCCTGATCCTGCTATTTCCGAGCTTATAAACTGATTGCTTGGCTTGCTTATTATGCTTTCCAATATATCAGGATCCACTTGCTACTTTTGTTCATCCTTCCGGAACGGAACAACCGATGCAAGGATGCATAGATGAGATGGAAAGACTATATGGGGATATGAAGGAAAAGCAATATTACATCTGGTTGGATAGAATTACTTCTTCTCAGATGAGTTCAGATACCTGGCTTGCAAGATTTGACAAGCATGAGATGTCTGGTAAGAATCCAGTTCATGAAGATCTCTTCTTTCCTCTTTCTTCTCTTATGTGGGTTGGTTCGTTGGATTAGAATCAGCCAACCCGAACCGTAACATGTCTGCTTTACCAGTTATTCCTGGATGTGACTGTTCTCGTTGTATGTTCATTCCCTTTTTCTACTCATTTCTGCTTCGCAGATTCTCACCATGACGTTGTTTGAGCCAGGAATTGATTTGGCAGAAACTGCTTAAAGCCAAGCATTCTTATTCGTTCAAATTTCAGGAAGTTTGGGGAATTTGTTTAGAATTTCCTCTAGTTTTAGGTTTTCTAACTTTGAGATTTGCTCTGATACCATGAACTGGTAAAAAATGATAAACTAAGATGTTGGATTGTTTTGTTTTGCTTTTTCATGGAATGTCTTTTAAGGTTTCTTCTGTCTGCTGAAATGACACTTCTTTTTTGGGTGTGCAGAAGGAAAAGTGCAATCGTGTTCAACAAAAGTCTTACTAAACTATAAGGTAAAACTCGACTTTAGTTCCTTTGTCTTTCAATGATCCAATTTGTTTAACAACTCTCGATCTGGATGATACAAGGGGGCGGAGGAAAACAAGGTCCCCATGTGGATTCACATCCACCAATCATGGTTAGGTGACTCACATTCCCATGACCAGCAAAGGTGTCTTCTTTAGGATTAACCAGTCATTCGTGTTGGATGCGAGTTTCGTTTTCAACACGTGCTACTTGTCTGAAACACATTTCCCTTCACAAATTTATTATCTGCTGATTGTTTCGCCAAGTTGAGCTCCTTCTGCTGGAATGTAATGGTGGCTTAGGTGATATATTCACTGGAATCGACGTGTTAAAGCATATCCAAGTGCAGAATTCAGTTTTTCCATGGGATTGTGATGATGTGTGAGATAAACTAGATCTTTCTACAAATGTCTGAATTTTTTTTTCGTTGTTCGGAAAATCAGAAGTAAATCTTGTTCGGGTTCTGGTTTGGAACACAAAGAAACATAAACAAAAAGGAATGTCAAATGTGCTGGTGGTTCCGAAGTTGGCGTATCCCAATTCATATTTTCATGGGCCAGCTTTAGGTGATTATAGGTAGAGATGTTAATATGGGTTGTGTGTAGCAAATTTATCCAATCTATTTAAAAAGATATTTGGGTTAGTTAAATGAGTTGTTTTAAATCCTATAGGTTTAATGGGTTAAAGAATCTAATTAGTTTTTATTAAATGGGTATAACTCATTTAATCCAATGAGCTAAACTAAATCAGATATTTTTGTTAATTTGATATTTTATCAATAACTTTATATTGTTGATGATTTTACACATATATCTATGTGTTCAATTCGGGTTAACCGATCAGATCTAATCAGAATAATTCGAATCGTTTGAAATATGAATTATTCTAAGAATTTATATGAAAATTCATATGGGTTTAAATTTTAGAAGTCGTTCGTATTTGGGTTAGTTCAGTTTGGATAATATCCGAAGAATCCGAACAACCTAACTAAAAAACTAAAAAATCCTAGTAAGTATTCCTTTTTTTATATTTTATGTTGTATTTGGTATTTTATTTTGTTTTATATAAAAAGTGAACTCACCGAATAACCGTAAAACCGAATAACCCGAAGAATCCAAAACCTAAATAATCTAAATAACCCGAACTATCCAAAAAATCTAATTATCCAAACGTAATTCGAGTTATTTCGGGTTCAATTTTTAAAACCCGAACTGAAAACATTCAGGTCCAATTTTTTAAAACCAGAGAACCGAACCCGAACTGAAACCCAAGGAACTCATTCGACACCTCTAAATATACCAAAATCCGTCAATAAAGTTTTATCCCTAAATTTTGTATCAAGACTAAAATACATATTTAAATTTTGAGACATATAAAAAATTGTTCTTTGAGTTTTGTGACCAAGTTTATGAAAGTAACACAAGTTTTATCATTAAAATTTTATCCTTATATTTAGGAAGATTGAATTTTTTTCTCTAAATTTATGGACAAACCAATCGGCCATTATTAAAAATGAACCAAAATCGATATCTAAAATTTTGTCCTCAAATTTATGGATTTAACAAATTTTGTCCTAAAAATGTTATTTTTTAATTTCGGAACAAAAGAAAATTTAAGGATAAATCAAATGCAATCTCTAAATGTAAAGAAGAAACAAAAATTTTTCTCTAAAATTTAAAATTCATTCATAAATTTTAAATATAACATCTATTCGAGATGAAATTATGATTTGAATACCCTGATCTTTTCGATTATATGATCCATATTAAACTTTAATTTTAAATAAAAATGATCTAATATATATTTAAACAATAGTATATATATATATGTAGTTATATATATATATATTTATAATCCATATAACACATTGACCCAAATAAACCCTACCCACTAATATATACTACTAAATGGATAGGGTTTAAGCCGAAACAATTAATGAAAAGACAATTAATGAAAATAACACATGGGTTGGGTCTAATTCAACCCATTGAGATCTCTAATTGTATGGGTTGCTTATCAATGTCGTTCACTGGTTTGGTTGGATGTAGCAAGTTTATTAAATCCATTCAAAAAGATGTTTGGATTACTTAAATGCGATGTTTTGAAACTATGGGTTTAATGGGTTAAGAACCCACTTAGTTATTCTTAGTATAATCCATTTAAACTAATTAGATCTATTAATTTAAATATATATTTTTAATTAATATTTTGTCAATATATTTATATTATTGATAATTTTAGACCTAGGATTGTTCAATTCGGATTATCTAGATCGATCTGGACCGATCCAAACAACTTGAATTGTTTGTAATATGAATCTATACAGATCCAAATTTTAGAATTTGTTCTAGTTCGGATCAGGTCGGTTGGATAAAACCCGAAGAACCCGAATAATCCAATAAAAAGTAAAAATAAATAAATAAACTAAAAAATCCTAGTAACTTTTCTTTTTTTATATATACATTTTTATGTTATATTTGATATTTTTGTTTTTGTTTTATATTAAAAGGTGAACTACTTGAAAACCCCTAACACCGAATAATCCAAATTAGTTATAATACTCGTAGAATCTGAAACCCAAATAACTCGAATTACCAGAAGAATCCAAGGTAATTCACATTATTTCGGGTCAAAGTCTTCTGATCCTGAACAATAAAAACCTGAATCGAAAATATTTATGTTCAATTCGGATCCAAATTTTCAAAACCCGAAAAATTAGAACCCGAACTGAAACCCGATAAACTCAAACCGTCTTAAATTTAGTGTTAGACAAAAATGCATCTTAAATTTGTGGATGAATCAAATTTAATCTCTTTAAATATATAGAAAGAACAAAAATTTATTCCTAAAATTTTAAATTCATTCTTAAATTTAAGTACGAACCAAATACATCCCATAATCCATCCCATGAACCTGCAGATCATCGACCAAAATCTCACGGTGCAATTGGTAAGAGTTATGCCATCAGTCCTGTTATTGCATCCGGAAGTTTCTCCATTTGCAAGTCCTTGTTTATGGTGAATATGAATTTGTATAACATTTACTTGGTAATTAAAAAGTTACACTATAAGAGAGTAACAATGGTTTCCATATATCAATAGCAATTTTCTAAAAGGTGTTTAGATGGTAATGATCCAACGTCTTAGATTTATTAAATGATATTTTTTTTGTATTGCTATAAATAGTAAATTATATTACATTATTATTAAGTTAAACAGATAAATATTAAAAAAAGTTACACATTTTTTACTACAAAAATATTAATAAACAAGAAAACTTTGAAGTGTCCAATTACTGTCCGAGTCTAGCCTGCATTTTAGAACAATGATTGATAGGAAAACACAAGGTAAGCTTTTGTTGGTATTCGGTTTAGTCGATGGACGCTCAAAAACTCGGACACTTGATAGTTATCTCCATGGTTAACTGATTGATTGGAACACATTAAAAAAGAATTCCAAAGCATAGAAAACAAAGAATTCCAATGTTAACCAAGGGATCAAGCCTTTGGTCATATCGGAGCTTTTCGTATTTCTACGATTTGTATTTCTTCTTCGACAGTCTTCAATCTCTTTCCCCATAGCCATGGAATATCTCAAAGCTTAATAACACTTTCAAATAACAAACTGAAATTCTATAGCATATATCCACTTATCTAAACAGTATACATAAGTTTCTGCTCGAGGAATCGAATTTACCATAGTATTGGATCACTTCTTCAGAGTTATTTGATTACCCCTTCATTACCATCGTTCATCTAGAAACTTGGTCGTCATTCACGTTCACCATTGCTTCATCACTCGAACTATCATCATCATTGTAATCATCGACATGATTTTGGTTGTCATTATGTAAAACATCTGTTGCTGTATCCTTATCAAGACTAGAGGAATCTCTCCCACTTTGTTCACAACAATCCTCTTTAACCAAAACCAAAGGCAACTTCAAAGGTTGCTCAGGCCATTCCTTGAAGAAGTCATTCATTACCATGAAACGGAAAACCTGCAGTAACTTGTGTTTATCTCTTTTGACGTCTGCACCGAGGAGCTTCTCAAGAAGTGTAGGTTTCCTCACATACACAGACGATGATGAATTTTTATCGTGAAACCTCGGTTTCTTACTAAATTTATCATTGTCCCCATGTCTTCTCTTATTATGTCTACTCTGAAATCTTCCTTTTCTATCATTCTTGTTATGAACTTTCTGGCTCCTAACCAATTGCCCATTGTTCACTTTATCTCCATTAACATCTTCACCTGTGTTCGAGAAATAATATGACGGAACTTCAGCAACTTCAACACCCAACTCAGCCTGCTTCGCCAAAATCTCCTTGAGTTGCTGCAGAGAGAAAATAATAACATATTCTTAGGTATAAATAAGCTTGTGGACTTGAAAGGATTATTAATTTGTGTCATCCATGAGTTTATTGCACATGAAACACTGAACAAACTCAATGATTACCCATTTCTTCCCTAAAATCCCTCAGATCAATTAAAAAATGTTCTTCATTTTAGCTTCTATAAATTAATGAGAAACAACAAAGCACAAGGTACCTGGCTTCTCATTTTTGCTTCCTCATCAACACTGCAATCTGAATTATTTTTCTTAAGCTTCTGCAAGTAGTAAAATTGGCATTCAAAATTTGTCTAAAAATTATGAAGTTAACCAAACAAACAGAGGAGCTAGTCTAACCTGTTCAACATTCTTTGTCCGTATAGAGCAAAGCAAGTGATCTTCACATCCGAATTTCGCGAGAGGAAAAACATAACAGATATGCAAAAAGAAACATTAAAGACCGAACCAAACAAGTTGGCATGCGCTCCAAAAACAATAATCACAAGCAAAACAATAAATCCAAAAAGAACAAACAATCCTAAGCATTAACTAGGGAATGTACAAAACAGCATTGCGCTGGATAAACTCAGCCCCCTGCTCTTTGTTTTCTTATTAGTGAAGAAAATAATGAGACATGGTCCACCTATATATTGTTCATAATCTACAGCAACAATCAAACAGAATTACCAGGCTATGAACTTCAGGGAGTCTACTGTGACTATTTCTGTGACTATTTCCATAAAAAACAAAGACGCTGACAAGTCCAAATAAGAGTACCTTCATATGCTTGGTGTGCATTACAACCCGTGACTGAGGGAAACTTTTCATATGGATCAATCAAGAAGGCAATACAGAACAGTTATATAACACGCGACGAGTGTCTAAAGTCACAATACTCTATGGGAATATCATGGTATTTACCAAAAGGGTCAATCAACCAGAATAAATTCCGATTAGATAAGAGGTATGCACCTTACAGATATACACAGGACTTACATTAAGCACAGTTTAACTACGTAATTTCATTGCACATGATCAAGCAGGAATAAAGCCCGATATTGATAACAGAGAATAAAAAATTGACAGCATGTATCATATACCTTTTCTTTTCCTGAACAGTGTTGGCAGAATACAATCCATTGTGTTCAGCTGCCATCTTATTGTAGTGCCCTGAAATTGTTCAAGGCAAAAACAAAAGAGAATTAGAAGAAACATGACTCCTTTAACATTGTTATTGTTCCAGAAAACATGTTGGAATGCTATAGTACTGATCCACCTGGAAGATACAAAACCTATGATTTTTGAAAACAGAGAGAACTACACAGCCTCCAAAAGGAAAAATTAAGTTTCTTTTTATAATGGTACATCTTTAAAGAAAACCTCAATACAGTAGGCATCATATTTTGCATAGTTTATTACTTAACTAAGATATCCTAACACATCAAAGACGACTATGGTGTGGAACTAAATACGATGAATCACACATATCATGTGGCAATGATGTCCGAGACTTGGAACGTAATGAAAAGAACTGGAAGATTCTTCTGCTTACCAAGAACAATGAATTGACCTCACTTACATGCACACAAAACATTGATCTACAGTAGAAAAACAAATTTTAGCACAAATAACAAACCTTTCCCCTTATGATCCTTATGGAAACTAGACTTTCTCTTCAGGTTATCTGCTTGAGGGAACTGAGATTTCTCGGACCTGCAAAACAAAGAATATATATCTGAACCAAGATGCTACCAGATCCACAGTTTAAGATAATGGGGAGACAGAATTCATTAGTGGGAGCATACCCCTGTCTGTGGCCTCTGAAATTTTGATACTTCGAATTCCGATTTCGGAATGCATTCCCTTTGGAATTCAAATTGCTGTTGTAGTTAGTCACGTTATCTACAGATTTCCCCTGCGCAGAATCAAGTTCATTCAGACAATCCTACAAATCACACTTCTACAATGATTTTTAAAAAGAGAAAGCATTTAAACAGACAAATTCCACAATTGATGTTGTTGCTTAGACCATACTTTATAGAAATCGTAAATAACTAAAGAAAAAACTTTGGAATAGCCACACAAAAAAATTATAAACACGAATTTCTTATCTCAGAAAAAGGAAAGGAACAAGGACCAACACCTGTGGCTGCGGCTCTGTGAAAACCGGTGGAGGCTGCAAGGTGTGATTTTGATGTTGCATCGGGACAGAAGGATAGCTAACAGGACTAAAGGAATTGAGTTGCGATTGAGAAGAAGCCAAAGCGGATAGATCGAATGGAGGCTGGAGCAAATTTTGCTGAAGCAAGGGAAGCGAGTGACCCAGAAGATTCGCATTAGCTACTGCAAATTGAAGATTCCCAAAGAGATTGGGAAGCAACTGGTTGATGTTATTGTTCGGCAAAGACAATTGAGGGAATTGTTGTTGTTGATGAGGCATGTTGGGGAGCTGATTGTTGAAGAACTGTGGATGCAAATGCATATTGGGCATGAGATTGTTCATGTGACCCATCAATGGATTACTTATCAACTGTGGATTTGTAGCACCCATTTGTTGAGATTGCATCATCGGGTTCTGAAACCCAGTAGGAGGTCGCTGATGATTCTGCTGAGACAGAGCGTAAACACAAACAATATGAACAGTGGAACGGAGGTCGCTGAAGAAAACCCATCAAAGGGAGAGAAAAGAAAAAAACCAAGAATCGATGGGCGATTGAAAAATCATTGAGAGAGAGAGAGAGAGAGTACCTGATGCTGTGGCCGCGGCCGCGGCCGCGGCTGGAAGGAGTTGAACGGAGGTCGCATACTTTTCTTCTTCTCCTCCTCTTATTGGGTGAGAGTGGTTTATTCGGAAGAAGAAAGGGTTTTAGGGTTTTAACGTGCTCGTATCATCTTATTCTCACACTGTAGAACTTGCAAGTTTCATCGGTAAAAAAAAAAAGGTAATAATCCAACGGTCATCGTATATACGAAGTTCGTAGGGCTAAAATGCTTCAAAAATACCCTTTACTAAAATAATTATTTAATCGAAAAAAAACTTGAGAAAAGACAAATTTACCCTTAATTTTCGAACATGGGAAAAACCGCATTGTGGGAGAGTAAAAGCCAAACCCGCATTCTGGGAGAGTAAAAGCCAAGAAAGAACAAGTGATTTCGAACTTGAGAGGGATCGATTCGAAGTTGGCAAGAAGGAAATTCGAAGTTGCCAAGAAGGAAATGGCTAGAATCAGCAGCGGTGGAGAAGAGAGCACGAGTCAATCTTCAATGGCGTCAATAAGTGTAAGTAGATCGATTTCTAGAGTTTTGGAGGATGTCGAGTCCCAAAATGGTGTGAGTGTCAATGAGTCGGTTGAGTCGCAAGAGTCGGTTGTCTCAGTGGGTCGGTTTGGCTCGCGATGGTCGGTTGAGCGTCGATTTCTAGGGTTTGCAGGCTGTCGAGTCCCAGAATGGTTTATTGATTTGAAATGGGTGTGAGTGTCAGTGAGTCTGTTGAGTCTGAGTGAGTCGATTTGGGTCGCAATGGTCGCTTGAGCGTCACAGGGAGTCTAAGGGTCGTTTGAGTCGGTTGTCTTAGTGAGTCAGCTTGGGTCGCATGGTTCAGTCGAGTCGCATGGGTCGGTTGAGCCAAAGGGTCGGTTGGGTCGCATGGGTCGCATGGGTCGCATGAGTCGCATGAGTCGCATG
>CM071861.1:9995764-10028218 GCA_036759665.1 Gynandropsis gynandra
TAGAGGAGAGAGAAAAAATGTCGTCAAGGGTAACATGGGATTATCAATATTTTAAGGGTAGATTTGAAGTTGAAACTTTTTTTTTCAGCCAAGGGTATTTTTGAAGCACTTTAGCCCTACAGGGGCATTTTTGATAATCCCCCTCACACAAGTATAGACTCAGAAGGTAATGACACATTTGTCCTTGGCCGAATAGTATATATATTCAAGGAAAAACGGTCTAATACCCTAAAAAAATACTGATATATTTCTATTTCTTTTCGATTTTGATCTGCATCCTATTTCCCCTCGATTTTTAGATTTCATCATATTTCCCTAAAAAAATAATGCTTTGGTCCTATTCTCGTCTTGATTTTAACCCATATTCTATTTCCCTTAATTTTTAGTTTTCATCTTATTTCTCCTTCAACTATCAAAAATCTGTCTAAAACCTCCTGTTATTGTTCGTTAATTATCTATTAACTGATCCGATTTTGACCCAATTTTGACTTTATTTTTGACCCAAATTTGACTCAATTTTGACCTAATTTTGACTCGATTTAACTCAAATATATACTTAATTTTAACCCGAATTTTTACTTAAATTTAACCTGAATTTTAACAATAAATCAAGTTAATTATTCAATTTAATCAGTTTGCTTGGTTTAATTGATTTCGAGTGAAATTGAGTATGGTTTTTTTACTTGAAATCAATTTTATCCAAATTTGACCACAATGTTGACTCGATTTAAAACCGAATTTTTACTTAATTTTGACACAAAATTTACTTCATTTTAATCCGAATATCAACAATGATCCAAGTTAATTATTCAATTTAGTTGATTTCGAGTCAAAGTTAATTAAATCGAATAAGTAACTTGATTTTTTATGAAATTATCTAAAAGTTAACATTAATTATTTATGTGTGTAGTAAATTCACATCTAATTTACTAAAATATACAATTTAAAATTATATCGGGTAAAAATTAAGTAAAATTTCGAGTTAAAATCGAGTCAAAATTGGGGTCACAATTTGGGTCAAAATTGGATCGAATTTGGGTCAAAATCGGTGCAAATTGATTAACTCGATTTGATCCATTTTTTATATAATAAACAAAACAGTATTCATTGTTAACTCGAAATCAACTAAATTGAATAATTAAGTTGATTTATTGTTGATATTCGGGGTTAAATTAAGTAAAATTCAAGTCAAAATAAAGTAAAAAATCGGGTTCAAATCAAGTCAAAATTGAAGTCACAATTTGGGTCAAAATTGGATCGGACTTGGGTCAAAATCGGGGCAAATTGATTAACTCGATTTGATCCAATTTTGATAATATTAACAAAACTGTATTCAACTTTAACTCGAAATCAACTAAATTTAATAATTAACTTGATTTATGGTTGATATTTGGGTTAAAATTAAGTAAAATTTGAGTCATAATAAAGTAAAAATCGAACAATTTGGGTCAAAATTGGATCGGACTTGGGTCAAAATCGGGGCAAATTGATTAACTCGATTTGATCCAATTTTGATAATATTAACAAAACTGTATTCAACTTTAACTCGAAATCAACTAAATTTAATAATTAACTTGATTTATGGTTGATATTTTGGGTTAAATTAAGTAAAATTTGAGTCATAATAAAGTAAAAATCGAGTTCAAATCGAGTCAAAATTGAGGTCACAATTTGGGTCAAAATTGGATCGGATTTGGTCAAAATTGGGGCAAATTGATTAACTCGATTTGATCCAATATTGATAATATTAACAAAACTGATTCAACTTTAACTCGAAATCAACTAAATTTAATAATTAACTTGATTTATTCTTGATATTCGAGTTAAAATTAAGTAAAATTCGAGTCATAATTAGGTAAAATATCGGGTTCAAATCGAGTCAAAATTGAGGTCACAATTTGGGTCGAAATTGGATTGGTTTTGGGTTAAAATCGAGTCAAAATTGGGGTCAAATTTGGGTAAAAAATGATTTCAAGTAAAAAAATCATACTCAATTTTACTCGAGTCAAAATTAAATCAAATAAATCGATTAAATTGAATAATTAACTTGATTCATTGTTAAAATTTGGATTAAAATTAAGTACAAATTTGGGTTAAATCGAGTCAAAATTATGTAAAAATTGACTCAAATTTTGGGTTAAAATTAATGTCAAAATTGGGTCTAATTCGTTTCGATTAACGGATAATTAAGAGATAGATAAGTGAGGGGATTTTAGGTAGATTTTTTTATAGTTGAGTGGGAATAGGATGTAGTCAAAATCAAGGGGGAATAGGATTAAAACAGTATTTTTGAGGGGGGGAATAAGATGAAAACTAAAAATCGAAGGGGGAATAGCATGTGAATCAAAATCGAGGGAGGAATAGGACTAAAGCAGTATTTTCAAGGGGGGAATAGACTGTTTTTCCTATAAACAACCGTGTGAGAACACGTACAAAGAAAATGATGATTTAATTTCCTTGATACGATAACAATTTTATATAACATAAAATTTGTTACCGATTAGATTTTTTGGACTTAAAGCTAGAAAAGTTTCTTTCTAATCGTAACTAAATCTACCGATTATTTGAGTTTATTCGAGGATTTCATCTACCATTTCGTGTTTTGTGTAGGAAACGAAGAAATGAAGGAAAACACGAAAGATTACGGCAAATCCACCCTGAAAACGTGTTTGAATGACAAGATACCTCATGTGCACGGCCACGGAAGCAAATCGAACACTCAAACCTCGAGCGAAAGGAGCGGAAACAACAATTGGATGTGTATACGCTCGGGCATAGAGTGAGCCCGCTCGGGCTAAGGTTGCAAAATTAGAGCAAAAAATCCCCGAGAGCAAGCACGACTCGGGCTAATGAAGAACATGGTCGGGCATGTGTGCCCGTTCGAGCTGTGTATTGCACCCGATCGGGCTGCAAATTGGACCAGAAAAACGCCGAGAGTTAGCCCGACTTGGCTGGCAGTGGACACGTGCGGGCAAGGGAGCCCGACCGGGCTGGAAGTGGTGCACGAGCGGGCTTGAGGTCTGCACGAGCGGGTAGAGGTTGTGCCCGAGCGGGCCGCCTAATCCGGAACAACCTCTTTTGAAGGTTTAAACGGGCAATTAAAGGAAAAACAAGCCATCTAGGGCTAGGGGACGAATCACAGAGACAAAAGAGGACACCTAGAGACACACAAGAAAGAGGAGAGAACACGGATTGAAGACTTTGGGCATCCGAAGGATTCATCCGAAGCCAACGCTCGGGATGATAGGGAAGACGAACACTTACTTCGTTTTTTGGTTGTTTCTCTATGATTTCTGAGTAGATATGTTGTCATGGGTTAGGGATGCCATTGTAATGGATGTTTTGAGTTATTAATGCTTGATTTTCGGTTTTGTTCAATTGAATGGTTCGATAGGTTATAGATTTGCGCTTAATGCCTTCATACGTTGTTGATTTCAAGTTTGGATAAGACTAGATCTATTCTACTCAGATTAGGCACGTTTGATGGAGATTAGAGATTCGTCTAGGTTTGGAGAGTCAGATTTGAGTCTCGTGAATGAACCTTCGAATGAATTAGATTAATGAGACCGGTCGATTAATCTATTTAGGAACGGTAATAATCGAGGTAGAATTCTCATTGTTCTTAATGCATCTAGAAGTTCTGCACTACATAAGGATATGAGCGACATTGATTTCCTAGATAGAGGATTTAGGCTTACGCCAAGTCATTTTCGTTTATAGAAGACGAGTTCTCATCCGACATTAGAGGTTGAATTCTCCATCGTTCGTCATGCATCTAGAAGTTCCGCATCGCATAGGGATATGGGTGATGTTGATTTCCTAGGTAGGAGATTTAGGCTTACGCCAAGCCATTTCTAGCATTAGGGGTAGAGTTCCCTACTGTTTTTCATGCGTCTAGACGTTCCGCGCTGCATCAGAAGGTGAGCGATGTTGATTTCCTAGGTAGAGGATTAGATATTAGTTCCCCATCGATTGATACAAACCGAATTTCATGATCCTTAGAAACATCCATTGCATGTTCCGGTATTCCCGACACCCATGATACTTCTCATTGCTTAGTCCAGCTTCGTCATCATTACTTATCTTTACTTTCTAGTTCACTACTCATCCATTGATCGATCTTCTTCTCGAGATATCTTAGTTTTAAATCTGCACTTAGTCCCCAGAGTTCGACCCTTGTACTACACGAACCGTATACTTGCGGTAGAGTGGTCTTGGAAAAAATTAAAACCTCTGATTCCGGCCATCAAGTTTTTGGCGCCGTTGCCGGGTACTAGTCACGGTTTTTAGAATTAGGGTTTCGTTGAGTCGAGATCCAGTCCTTTTCGAGTCTTTGTTTGTTTTTTTTTTTGCATTTTTTTTATTTTGAGTCATTGCATCTCTTCCGAGCTGATCTATTGTTTGTTGCTTTTCTCACATGCAGACTATTCGGTACATGTCTAGGAGTTCGAGGGGAAAACAACTTCTCTTCAACCCCGATATCGACAAGACTATGCGAGCCTTAAAGAAACAGCAAAAAATGAGGCATAGTGATCCCGAGAATATAGAGGAAGCAACAAGTGAGCGAGAAACAGATTATTCTAGTGAAGAAGAGATGGCACAGGAAGAAGCACCGGAAACCTATGGGGCGTACATAGCGCCTAAACACACGCAGCTTCTCTCCTGCATTCGAAGGCCCGAGATAGATCGGAACAGATTTGAGTTACAGCCGACCTTCATTCAGATGTTGAGTCAATCACCATTTAGGGGACGATCTACGGAAGATCCGAACCAGCATCTCACTCAGTTCAAGATGTTGTGTTCGAACATGAAAGCTTACCTCGGGATAAATGATGAAGCGATTATGTTGCTTGCCTTCCCATTCTTAGTTAGTGAGCATGCACTCGAGTGGCTCTACACGCTACCCCAAGATTCCATTCATACGTGGGCCAGCTCGAAGAACGCTTCATGATGCGATTTTTCTCACCCCACATGACGCAGCTATGGAAGAACAATATTAATTCGTTTGAACAATAGGAGAAAGAGAGTCTTCTAGAAGTGTGGCTGCGATTTAAAGGATATCAACGCGAATGCCCACACCACGGGATGGATAAAAGATACTTGAGTTACAGCCGACCTTCATTCAGATGTTGAGTCAATCACCATTTAGGGGACGATCTACGGAAGATCCGAACCAGCATCTCACTCAGTTCAAGATGTTGTGTTCGAACATGAAAGCTTACCTCGGGATAAATGATGAAGCGATTATGTTGCTTGCCTTCCCATTCTTAGTTAGTGAGCATGCACTCGAGTGGCTCTACACGCTACCCCAAGATTCCATTCATACGTGGGCCAGCTCGAAGAACGCTTCATGATGCGATTCTTCTCACCCCAGAAGACGCAGCTATGGAAGAACAAGATTAATTCGTTTGAACAGGAGGATAAAGAGAACCTTCCAGAGTCATGGCTGCGATTTAAAGGATATCAACGCAAATGCCCACACCACGGGATGGATAAAAGATACTTCATCGCTACTTTCATTGAGGGTCTTCGTGATGAAGTTTGAGATTGGTTGAATGTTGCTTGTCGAAGATCTCTACATGACTTCCCGTTCACCGCTCTCGAGGCCAAGAATTAGAAGATGGCCGAGGGAAGAAATATTATGTCGGGAGAATTCAATCGCCGCAGTCTAGCTAAGGGAACAGACAACGAGGTGCTGAAATTACAAATGGTAAACGTGCACCAAGCGTCTTCCGATTCTCACGGATTCAAGGATGCTGCAGATATGAACTACGTTGCTAATAATCCGTATTCCAACACCTACAATCCAGGCTTGGAAGAATCATCAGAATCTATCCTACAAGAACGCCGATAATGTTTTGAATTCGTTTCAAGGAAATTACCAGCCAATACATCAAAATTTTCAGCCTAGAACGCAAGGCTATCAAGGGTTTCAGCCGAGAGGAGTACCAGCGCCAATTCCACAACAAGAAGAGGGGAACAACGAGATCACGTCTATGCTTACTCAGATTCTACATGGACAAAAAGATATAAGTGTTGAGCTGAATATTGTAAGACGAGATTAAGATAAAGCAAAGAGGCAAATTGCGGAAATGTAGAAGCATTTAAAAATGCTAGACACCCAAGTGGCGCAAATTACAGAAAATACTCCTAATCGACAAGGAGTTTTACCGGAAAAGCCTATGCCGAATCCCCGTGAGCATTGCAACGTCGTTATGTTGAGAAGCGGGACAGAACTTGCGGACGTCACACCCCAGAATATTGAGAGAGGAGACTGCTCTAAGAGTCCAACAATGAAGCCTAGCGACCAAGAGCATCACAAGGAAGTACAAGTTGAGGATGAAGAAGAACCGTATGTGGCACCGCCACCAAGACGCCCTCCACTTCCATTTCCCTCACGGCAAAGGAAACGAGCTGAAGATTTACAATTTAAAAAGTTTGCAGCGAGGATGAAGAAGTTGGAGATCTCTATGCCTTTCCACGAAGCTATCATGCAAATTCCGTCTTACGCTAAGTTCTTCAAGGAAATCCTCAGCAAAAAGCGTAAAGTTGAAGAGGAGGAGACAGTGATGGTCACCGATGCAAAATATGTCGTTATTCAACATGGAATGCCACAGAAACTACCCGATACAGGTCCCTTCGTCATTCCTTGCAAGCTTGGAAACGTGACCATCCACAATGCCCTATGCGACTTAGGGGCTAGTGTCAGCATCATGCCGCTGTCGTTGTACGAGAAACTTGATTTGAGAGATATTAAATCCACAAAGTTGGTGTTACAAATGGATGATCGATCATCGAAACTTCCAATCGATATTGTGGAGGATGTACCACTTAAGGTAGGCGACTACTAAATTCCGGTTGATTTTGTGGTTTTAGACATGAAAGAAGATGAAAGAAAACCCATTATCTTGGGGAGACCATTCCTCAATACCGCTGGCACCGTCATCGATGTGAGAGAGGGGAAATTGACGATGAAGATAGGGGAAGCAACAATGGAGTTTGGGTTAAATAAGTATCTGAAGAAAGTACCTAGGTTAGAGTCTGTTTGGTCCGTTGATTTCACGAGTGACCTATTGCTAGATCCCACGGCTAGAGGTACGGATCAAGATGATGACCACGGGCACGAACAACTCTCGAAAGCTTCGAAAGAAACGCAAGGCAAAGAAGTACACAAACGGCCAACACAAAACAACAAGCAAAGCACGACCAAGTATAAGCTGAATCCCAATCGTGCAACATTTTCAACCAAACCCAGCAAAGTACGCCCAACCGTTCAGAATGACAAGACGCTGATCTTGAACAAGCGACATGATCAGGCAAGAGAAAAGCATGGGAGAGCTAGCTGATTTAGCAAGGCGGATGACCAATCCGAGCGACATACCCGAACGAAGGACGCGACGCAGGAGGCATCGCATACGAAGGCGAGGACGTCCACCTCGACGGTGATGAGGAGAACATTCGGTCAAACTATTGACCGTAAACAAGTGCTTATCATGAGGCAACCCGACTTTCAAACTTTTGCATTTTTTATTTTTCATTTCATTTTTTTCGGAGTTATTCTTTTTCTTTTCAAATTGATGTACTTAGTGGATTTGTATTTCTTCTTTTGGATTGTGTGATTCTTTTTCACAGGTTTTCGACGTCGATATCATCATTGAGGAGGAAATGCATACGACATCCAGCCGCATCACCAATTCGGGACAACAAGATACACAAGGTGAACACGTTCTAACCCTTATTTTCCCGTAGTTTGGTATGCGAGATTCTCTTAGGTCTTGAACACCGAGACGGTGTTTCACTCAAGTCTGGGGGAGTACTCGTCGAGTATCATGCATGTGATTAGGATTAGATCATTAGGATTAGATGTTGAATTTTTTTTATTTTTAGGAATAAACGGATGGATACCTAGTACGAAATTTCGAGCTTTAGTCATTATTGTTCGACTTTGTCGAATCGTGAACAATAGTCTAGGTTTGCTTAGATGTCTTTTAGATACCGATTAGTTGAGCAGTTGTGCTTGAAACCATGATCTATAGTTGCATTCACCTCCTAGGTTTTAGTATCAAGTATCCATATCTCCGTGTATACCGATTGATCGTTGCTTGTTTGATATATTTTATCGTTCATTGATCATTAGATTCCACATGCTTATACTCCGATGTCATCCTGGAAAAAATTTCTAACTATTTCAGGTTTATATTGATATGAGTACATCGAGATCGATGGTTCGGGTCTAAGTGGTGGGTTGAGGCGGTATTCTACGTCCTAAGGGTTAGAGTGATGCGTATTCTTTGGTAAAAATAATAAAAGAAAAAAAAGAGTTCTTCAATGACGCCGCTCTTCACTCCGCTAAGGTTACAAGACCTTATGAGTGTGCCAAAGGAAGCTTGGATCTAAGTAGAAAGCCATCCCTCTTCGACTTCGACGTCCTAGGAACCAAGCGTGGATCTATAAAAAATTGAGAAAAAAAAAAGAAAAGAAAAGAGAATAAGAACGAGAATACGAGTTTAATGATATCTCAAGTTTAGGGAATTGGTATGGAGAACGCTTGGACGTTATCTAGGGGTATGACATAGACTTAGGTCATTGTAAAGTTAGGCTTTTGGTTGATAGAAGTCTGAACTAGGTGCGCTTAGGCTTGCTTTCATGTGATGCATTGTTTTGCATGATGGCTAGTATTTCGAAGTTTTCGTGCTAATGTCCATTGTTGTTTAGCTCTTCTTGTACTCGACTATAGATTTGCTTGAGGACGAGCAAAGGTTAAATCTGGGGGAGTTTGATAACACGTAATCTGTCGTAGTATTTACATGTTTCTTAGGTTTAGTTTTGATTAGATTTCTTGGACTTTACCAATTATTTGAGTTTATTCGAGGATTTAATCTACCATTTCGTGTTTTGTGTAGGAAACAAAGACATGAAGGAAAACACGAAAGATTATGGAAAATCCACCCCGAAAACGTGTTTGAATGACAAGATACCTCATGTGCACGGCCACAGAAGCAAATCGCATACTCAAACCTCGAGCGAAAGGAACGGAAACAGCAATTGGATGTGTACACTCTCGGCCATGGAGTGAGCCCGCTCGGGCTAAGGTTGCAAAATTAGAGCAAAAAATCCCCGAGAGCAAGCACGACTCGGGCTAATGAAGAACATGGTCGGGCATGTGTGCCCGCTCGGGCTGTGTATTGCACTCGATCGGGCTGCAGATTGGACCAGAAAAACGCCGAGAGTTAGCCCGACTCGAGCTGGCAGTGGACACGTGCAGGCAAGGGAGCCCGACCGGGCTGGAAGTGGTGCACGAGCGGGCATGAGGTCTGCACGAGCGGGTAGAGGTTGTGCCCGAGCGGACCGCCTAATCCGGAACAACCTCTTTTGAAGGTTTGAACGGGAAATGAAAGGAAAAACAAGCCATCTAGGGCTAGGGGACGAAGCACAGAGACAAAAAAGGACACCTAGAGACACACAAGAAAGAGGAGAGAACACGGATTGAAGACTTTGGGCATCCGAAGGATTCATCCGAAGCCAACGCTCGGGATGATAGGGAAGACGAACACTTACTTCGTTTTTTGTTTGTTTCTCTATGATTTCTGAGTAGATCTGTTGTCATGGGTTAGAGATGCCATTGTAATGGATGTTTTGTATTAATGCTTGATTTTCGGTTTTATTCAATTGAATGGTTTGATAGGTTATAGATTTGCGCTTAATGCCTTCATACGTTGTTGATTTCAAGTTTGGATAAGACTAGATCTATTCTACTGAGATTAGGCACGTTTGATGGAGATTAGAGATTCGTCTAGGCTTGGGAGAGTCAGATTTGAGTCTCATGAATGAACCTTCGAATGAATTAGATTAATGAGACCGGTTGATTAATCTATTTAGGAACGGTAATAATCGAGGTAGAATTCCCATTGTTCTTAATGCA
Source organism: Gynandropsis gynandra (assembly GCA_036759665.1). Classification (NCBI taxonomy): domain Eukaryota; kingdom Viridiplantae; phylum Streptophyta; class Magnoliopsida; order Brassicales; family Cleomaceae; genus Gynandropsis; species Gynandropsis gynandra. The sequence goes on from CM071861.1 coordinate 10,005,687, forward strand.
TCTAGAAGTTCCGCGCTACATAGGAATATGAGCGACGTTGATTTCCTATATAGAGGATTTAGGCTTACGCCAAGTCATTTCCGTTTATAGAAGTCGAGTTCCCATCCAACATTAGAGTTTGAATTCCCCATCGTTCGTCATGCATTTAGAAGTTCCGCACCGCATAGGGATATGGGTGACGTTGATTTCCTAGGTAGGAGATTTAGGCTTACGCCAAGTCATTTCTAGCATTAGGGGTAGAGTTCCCTTCTGTTCGTTCTTCATGTGTCTAGACGTTCCACGCTGCATCGGAAGGTGAGCGATGTTAATTTCCTAGGTACACTACTAGAAAATTTAATTTTAGGGACCGAAAAATCGGTTCCTAATCCGTCCCTAAATATGTTTAGAGCCGGATTAGGAACGACCTGGAGTAGTATCCAATCGCTCGACTCCAAATTCTTTCCGTCCCCAATCCGTTCCTAATTAGGGACAGAAGTTTCAGTCCCCAATCCGTCCCCAATTAGGGACGGAAAACGTAGTCCCCAATCGGTCTTTAAATTTGGAAACGGACCTCAAAATCCGTCTCCAAAGTTGGAAACGGAGAAGTGTCGTCTCCAAATTTGGAGACGACACTATTCCGTCTCCAATATTTTTTTTAAAAATAAAAAAAATTAAAATTTTAAAAATTTCGATTACATTAAAAGATACATATAACCAACGTTCATAAAGCCGTTCCGATTACATATTAGTACATAAAACATTACAAACCATACATATAACCAATGTTCCGATTACATATAATCCTAAGCCGTTTCGATTACTCCTGGTCGGAATCACTGTTCTGAACTGCATCCCAATCGATGTTAGGCATTTGTGCTTTCATCATGCGCAGAAGCTTTTCCATTCGCCTATCTGATCGTTCGGCATGCTTTCTTGATAGTTCAGCCTGCTTTAGAGCTTCTTCAACGCGCCTATCGGATTCTTGGAACCTTTCGTCCATTTGATGTCCGAGCTCGTAATCCGATACTTTTTCCTTACCTTTGGATGAGGTTGAATGTTTTGAGGCCATTGTTCCAAGTCCGAAAATACGACCTTTGTATGGCGTAACTTGCTGTAAAATGTCGGGAATGAGACGAAAGGTTGCCACTTTCCTCGGATTGAGGGCGGTTTCTCGTTTTACCGCCTCTTCCAACGCGTCGTGACATACTGAAATGTGAAATTAAAATATTGTCAACGTACATTTCTAAATTTCGCAACCTCTAACATCAACACATAAATAAAAAACTAAATTTATTTAACTCATTTCCGCATTTTTTGTTCTAAATTTCAACGATGAATCTTAATATCTACTCTAATTTCAACGACAGAAAGTAATCCGTCTCCAATTGGAGACGGCCGAAATTATTCCGTCTCCAAATGGAGACGGCAAAAACTCATCCGTCTCCAATTGGAGACGGCTTCAGCCCGTCTCCAATTGGGAACGGCTCATCTGTTCCCAATTGGGGTCCACAATTTCGGGATCGCTGATTGATCGAGACGATTGACCGCGACCGGGATCGGGACGATTGACCGGGACCGGGATCGGGACGATTGACCGGGACCGGGATTAGGACGATTGACCGGGGGATCAGGACGATTGACCGGGACCGGGATCGGGACGATAGAAATAGATCGGGACGATAGATCGGGACGATATTGAGAAACAATTCGTAAACATATAATCATTTTGAGAAAATAGAAACAATCATTAAAAAGTATATAAAAAACAATTCGTAAACGTTTTAACATGGTTCATCATCAGAGTCACACAATTGTTCCGTCGAATCTTCTGTATCTGATTCAAATTCCACATCTTCTTTTTCTTCTATATCTTCATGAATATCATCTTCATTTGTTTCGAGTTCCTCCATTTCACCGTGCGTAAGTTCTTCAACGCGTACATCGTCAATAGCTATATTCTCGGTCATTTGTTGTTGCATTGGTAATTGTTGTTGTTCTGTGTTGTCAATAAATTTGCCCCTCGGAAGTATCTTCATTGCGACACGCCAACCTGAAGATCTTCTAATATGCGGATAGGAAACGTAACAAACTTGATCGGCTTCTGAAGCAAGAATAAAAGGCTCATATTTTTCATATCTTCGTGTGGAGTTAACTTTTACAACGCCTAGTTTGTTTACTCTTGTTCCGCGACCGATTACTGGATCGAACCAATCACATCGAAATAACATCACTTTTAAACCGACATAACCTACAACAAATATCAAAAACTGAGTCAATATCCAAAATGACATTTGTGGTATAAGGATAAAATTGTTTTAAACTTGTTTTCTATACCTGGATATTCCAATTGCAAAATTTCCTTTAAAATCCCATAAAAATCTGGTTCATCGACCGATGCACAATAACTTTCACCTTTCACACATATACCATAATTCATCGTCGACTTCAATTTCCCATGATCGTAAGTGTGAAAATTATAACCACGTGTAAAATACATAGGCCAACTCATAACTTTCACAATCGGTCCTTTGACAAGATCTCGTAGCCACAACGGGTGATTGCCCATCTCAACCTGCAGTACATGTACAAACTTAGACACATCGTCAGAATATTATAAAGTTATTTATGTAAAATTTCATTACTTACATATTGTATGATCCATGTTGAGAAATCTTTTTCTTTAAGTTCTTGGAGTTGAGAATCATCAATGTTCGTATATGTATTCTTCAATATATCCTCAAATGTCCTATAAAAAGAAACAAAATTCTATAAATATTACAACAATAAACAAAATTGTCATTGTGATAACCATAGTTAATTATGGGATTTTACCTTTCAAAAGGTTGTAGATATTCGCAGTTCAATAAAACATATGTATGTGCGATATGAAGATCTCGTTGTGATAACCATATATCTTTCGCCTTACCAGCAGCTCGACCAATTCCGCAAAATATGTCTGGAACATCTGGTACTGGATATGAATACGCCACGCCACCATCAAAATATCTGTCTGGATTTCTACTCCGCGTTTGAACATGTGGCTCGAAGTAGTATGAAGTGAAGAATGATATTTCCTCATTGACGTATTGTTCCACAATTGAACCCTCCGGTCGAGCTTTTTGTTTGGTTTTTTTCTTCAGATGAAACATAAATCGCTCGAACGGATACATCCAACGAAATTGAACTGGACCTCCTAATGCGGCTTCATGCGGTAAATGAACTGTCAAGTGCTCCATAACATCGAAGAATGATGGTGGAAAAATCTTCTCCAAGTTACATAGTACAGTAACTATGTTATTTTGCAGTCGACGAACTACATCCATACTCAGATTTCTCGAACATAAATCTCGAAAGAATAGCCTAATACCTGTAACATTAAAGTATTATTAGTGTATTTAACAAATATTCACACTATATATTAATAAAAAAATCAACCACATACCTCCAATTGCTTCGTGTGCATGTTTGTCCATCAATTCAGAAAAACATATCGGAAGTAGTCTTTGCATGAATACATGACAATTGTGAATTTTCATCCCTAATAACTTTCCTCCTTGAATGTCAATGCACCTTTCAATGTTAGACGCATAGCCATCTGGAAATTTCACATCTTCTTTCAACCATTTCAACAATTTATATTTCGTATCATTTGACAATCTGAATATCGGGACTGGCGCTTTACCGTCATCACCTATATGTAACTCCCTTCGTGAGCAATATTCTTCTAGATCCTTGCGTAATTTAATATTGTCTTTCGTCTTCCCCGTGACATTCAGTACTGTATTGATGATGTTATCAAAAAAATTCTTCTCTATGTGCATCACATCAAGATTGTGGCGAAGTTTCAGATTTTTCCAATACGGCAAATCCCAAAATATGCTCTTCTTGTACCAGTTATGAGTAATTCCATAACCACCAATTCTCGGATGATTGTTCCCTCCGCAATCTATACTCCTCGGAATACCCAAAGCAAGAAGTCGTTCATACAAAATCTCTTCGCCGGTCAAAACTGGAGGAGGAGATTTCCGCACAACTACATTCCTTTAAAAATTTCTCTTGTTGCGTCGTAATGCATCATCAACAGGAAGAAAACAACGATGACAATCAAACCAACTCGTCTTTCTCCCATGTTTCAACTGAAAAGCATCTGTTTCCTCAATGCAATATGGACAAGTATCCGGTGGTAAGTTGTAAGGTGTCACTATAACTGGCCACAATGAATAATTCTTTCCAGACATCCCAAATGGATTAAAACCATCGGTACAAAGACCTAAATAGACATTTCGACTCTCAGCCGCAAAATCAGGGTATACCTTGTTAAAGTGTTTCCACGCCTCACCATCTGAGGGATGACACATCTCTCCTTCCTGACTTGAATGCTCAGCATGCCATCTCATGTCGCTTGCGGTCTCCACAGATTGATACAATCTTTTTAATCTGTCTGTAATTGGTAAGTACCATATACGACGATATGGAACCGATTTTCCATTCTTTGTTAAATAAAACCGATCTTTTCCACAAAATAGACAATTACTCATCTCCGATGTCTCTCTCCAAAAAATCATGCAATTGTCTTGACAAATTAGGAGTCTACTGCATTATTATCTTTTGGCAAATAATCTCTTACTAATTGCAATATCGAATCCATGCAATTCTCAGACAAATTATTTTCAGTCTTCAAATTCATCAAACGTGCAGACAGAGATAACTGTGATAAACCACTCCTACAACCATCATAAAGTGGATTCCTAGACTTTCTAGCATTTCAAAAAAAACTTTTTGCTTCTTCATTTGGATCTTCTTCAATATTTTCGTTTCTTTCACGGAATACATTTTGCATCATTTCCACATAGGGGTTCATTTCTACATCTTGAGAATACTCAAATTCATCATGATGTATAGTGCCCCTAAAGTTTTCCACAACATTACTAGATCGTGGTGCAAATTTTTCTCCATGACATAACCACATGAAATAATTCGGGGTAAATCCTCTTAAATAAAGATGCTTCCAAACAGTGCTCTCATTAACAAATTTTTCATTCTTGCATTTGACACATGGACAAACCAACGTACCCGTTTCTTTGTAAACTTGTTGATTCGTCGCCATTGTCATAAGCTGTGTGACGCCTTCTATAAACTCTTTCGATACGCTTTGAGATTCTGGATCAATTCTTCTGTACATCCATTGTCTAAAATCGAAAATGTTCGATCTTGATGAAGATGTCATTATATCGCAAACACTATAGAAGATATGGGGTGAAAATATGAGAGTTGCTTATGAAAAACGGATCAATGGTTGGGGGTTAAATAGATTATTTATACACGAATTAGGAACGGATTAGGGACTAAGAGATTAATTTTCTGAAAAAATCGTCCCGAAACCGTCCAGAAACCGTCCCTAAAACTGTTTTTGAAGTCCTAAATTTAGGGATGGTCTCAAATCCGTCTCCAAATTTGGAGATAGGCATGTCATCCATCTCCAAATTTGGAGACGTGCATGTCATCCGTCTCCAAATTTGGAAACGGAATACCTGCCGTCTCCAAATTTGGAGACAGATGACATGCCCGTCTCCAAATTTGGAGACGAATGACATGCCCGTCTCCAAATTTGGAGACGGATGACCTGCCGTGTCTAATTGGTCCGCATTTAGAAACGGATTAGGCACGACACTTCTGTACCCAAATTTGGGGACGAATTAGTGACGGATTTCATTTTTCGTCCCTAATCCGTGTCTAATTCGTTTCTAAATTTAGGGACGAAAGTGTCAATCCCCAAATTCCGTCCCTAAAATTAAATTTTCTAGTAGTGGTAGAGGATTAGATATTATTTCCCCATCGATTGATACAAATCGAATTTCATGATCCTTAGAAACATTCATTGCATGTTCCGGTATTCCCGACACCCATGATACTTCTCATTGCTTAGTCCAGCTTCGTCATCATTACTTATCTTTACTTTCTAGTTCACTACTCATCCATTGATCGATCTTCTTCTCTAGATATCTTAGTTCTAAAGCTGCACTTAGTCCCCAGAGTTCGACCCTTGTACTACACGAACCGTATACTTGCGGTAGAGTGGTCTTGGAAAAAATCAAAACCTCTGATTCCGACCATTAGTTACATCTTGTCTTATCATTAAATGTGTAGGAGAATATTATGTAAATATATTCAAATATATTGTCACCATGTATCTAGGAGTTGATTACTATATATCTAGGAGTTAGTTATGATAATACTATATGTGTGTATATATATATATATGACTCATATAGGGTTGGATGAGCCCATTTTCCACAAAAGTCCTGGAACAGGGCCTCATTGAGTTCAGGGCCCAATATTTAATAAAATTAATATTTAGTTTAAGTAATTTAGGACCCATAGTTTCTCGTAGAAACCCTACAAACAATTGCAAAAACATTTACGAAGGTAGCTCTCTTTTTTGCTCTCTTCCACGATTTTTGCTCTCTTTTTTGTTCTCTTTGTTCCCAATCTCATCCTCTCTCTTTCTTTTTGATTTGTTGGTATGTTCCCGGTCTCTTCCTCTCATCTTCTTCGCTGGTATGTTCTCGATCATCCTCTCTTTTTTATTTTGTTGCGTAATTGGATAGATGGATCAGCTTTTTTGTTTGATCTTTGTGGTTAGCTTGTGATATCTGTAGAAATAGAAAAAGACGAGATAGTTTTGAGTCTGAGGTATCTGTGTTCTGGAATCTAAGGTTTTTGTGTTGTTGGATAGTTTATAGGGTGTTATATTAGTTGAATCCGAGCTTTGTCGATTGTAGATCTTTAGTAGGGTGTTATACTAATTATTTTTTGTTTTATATATACAGATTGAAGATAACCATTCCATATTTTCCGTTTGAACCAAAGTCATCTTTATATCTCAGGTTATATTTTTTGCAATTTTAATTGTTGATAACCATGTTTAATAAGTATGAATCGGGTTATGAAAAATGAAAGAAAAAGGAAAGAACAGAACAATTGATTCAATCTCAAAAAGGAGCTCTAGATAAATTTATCACTAGGGAATCACAAAAGAATGATATAAAATCTAATGATTTATACAAAGAAATTGTTGTTGATAAAGCTATTAGAGATAATAATGAGAATGATATGGAAATTACAGAGAATTTAGGCTTTAATGAAACTAACAATGAACAATATAACAATGATGTTGGGTCTAGTGGTGGTGACAACAATTTGTTTGATATTTATGTGAAACTAACATGAACAATATAACAATGATGTTGGGTCTAGTGGTGGTGACAACAATTTGTTTGATATTTATGATCCCAAAAATTGGGATAAACTTGATTCAAAATCAATGGACATGTTAGCAATTAATGGTCCTAAAAGAGATTTATCTATTCAGAAAGGTCCGAAAGGTAAATATTCAAGAAAAGTTTCAAAAACATTTTACACAAGAATTTTATCAAACGGGGAAACATGTGATAGAGAATGGTTAGTATATTCAAAAGAGCTTGATAAAATGTTTTGTTTTTGTTGTAAGATTTTTTAAAAAAGGTCCTAGAAGAGGTTTCCTAGTAAATGAAGGTCTTTGTGATTGGGCTCATCTTAGTGCTAGGTTAAGAGAACATGAAACAAGTATAGAACATATGTCCAATATAAAAACTTGGATTGAATTACGACTTAGATTTCAACAAAATGAAACAATTGACAAAAAAACTCAAGAAATATTCAAAAAAGAAAAAGAATTTTGGAAAAATGTTTTGTTTAGGATTATTGCAGTTGTAAAATATCTTGTTAAACACAACTTAGCATTTCGTGGAAAAATGAAAGACTTTATCACAATAATAATGGGAACTTTTTAGGACTTATAGAGATGTTAGCAGAGTTTGATCCAGTAATACAAGAACACGTTGACCGTATTCATAGTGGTACTAGTAGTCATCAACATTATCTTAGTCATAATATTCAAAATGAATTGATACTTTTGATTGCTTCAAAAATTAAATCTAAAATCATCACAAAAGTAAAAGAAGCAAAATATTTTATGTGATACTGGACCGTACTCCAGATGCAAGTCATCAAGAACAAATGTACTTAATCCTAAGGTGCGTCGATTCTACTTCAAATTCTTTTAAATTAGAAGAATTTTTTTTATTGAATTCTTGAAAGTTGATGGTACAACTGGCCAAGGACTATTTGAAGTATTGCAAGATGTGTTAAAATCCTTAGATCTTGATATTTATAATGTGAGAGGTCAAGGATATAACAATCGATCTAACATGAAAGGAAAAAGCCAAGGTGTACAAAGAAAACTTCTAGATATAAATCCTAGAGCATTTTATACTCCATGTGGTTGTCATAGTTTGAATTTAATTTTATGTGATATTGCAAAAACTTCGGTAAAAGCAAGAGATTTCTTTGGAGTAGTTCAACGTTTGTATACATTATTTTCTACTTCTATAAAGAGATGGAATATTTTGAAAGAAAATGTGAAATGGTTAACTCTAAAAACATTATCAATGACAAGATGGAAAAGTCACGTTGAAAGTGTCAAAGCTATAAGATTTCAAATAGCTGAATTACGAGAAGCTTTACTACAAGTAGCGGATAGTGATAACGATACTAAAATACAAAGTGAAGCCAATATATTAGCTATAAATGAATTAATTAGTTTTAAATTTTTATTATCTACGGTTATTTGGTTAGTAAACAGTTACTGTCACAAGATATGTTATTAGATGTTGCTATGGTTCAGATGCAAAGGTTGGCTTCATACTTTAGAAATTACAGAGAAACTGGATTTGCTTGTGCAATGACTACTGCGAAGGAAATTTCACTTGAAATTAATTTTGATCATGTATTTTATCCAAAACGTGTGATATGTAGAAACACATTATGATGAGATTGATAGTCATGAAATAACATTGTCTCTAGAAGAAACCTTTAGAATTGAGTATTTCATATGTATCAAGCTATTGCTTCTTTGGATAAAAGATTTGAAAAATATAAGTTCTATGATAATATCTTTGATTTTATGTTAAACTCAACTAAACTACTATCATTTAATGATATAGACCTTAAATTTCATTGAAATAATCTTGAAAATTCTCTTAAAAATGATGATTTATTAGATATCAATGGATATGAGCTTTTTCTTGAGTTAAAGTTACTCAGAGATTTTTTACCAAATGGAAAGATAAGAACAATTGCTTGATTAGAATGATTGAAACAATATAATTGTTTTTTTAATGCAATAATTGTGTATAGAATCTTATTGACTATACCAATTACTGTTGTTTCTGCAGAAAGAAGTATCTCGAAGCTCAAATTATTGAAGTCGTACTTGCGAACCACTATGTCACAAGAAATGTTGAATGGATTAGCTTTAATGGTAATTGAAAGTAGTCTCCTAGAGGATTTAGATGTGGAAAGCTTGATCGAATATTTCGTTTCAAAATATTCAAATAGAATAGCTTTTTTCAAATGAATGTTGTAAATATTTATTGTATGTAAAGGGAAATTTTTAGCATCGAATATTTCGTTTCAAAAGGGCCTATTTTAATTTTATTGCACATGGTCTCTTTTCTAGTTGAGTCGGTCCTTGACTCATGTAAACCTAAATATCAATCAAGCATTTCATTCTATATGGTATAATTTCGCTGTCGTATGACTAAACCTAAAACGTCGTCAACAAGCCTCTCGTCGTCCCTCCGATCAAGATGTCCGGTGGCAATGCTTCTCAAACGCGTGATGATGCTCAATCATCCAACACAGAGAGTACTGTCATGTACAACCCCAATGAACCCCAACGGGGTCTTCTCACTGTGAATATGTCCAATGTGACAAAACTCATGCCCGCCAACTACCTCACGTGGAGCCTTCAAGTCTCTACTCTTCTCGAAGGCCATCGTCTTGAATGTTTCATTCAAAACAGTGTTATTGTATCGTCGGCACGATTCTCGTTAATGGAGCGCAACAGTTGAATCCCGCCTTTGCTCCATTCAAGCAACAAGACCGCTTTCTTTTCTTTGTCTTGCTTGGTGCAGTCTCTTTCCACTTCAGCCAATGTTCGCCCGTTTTCCTTTGTTCAAGAGGCATGGACATTGCTTGCTAACACTTATGGAAAAATCCTCACGGGGGCACATATGCCAGCTCCGTAATCAATTCCAGTGCTGCTCCAAAGGTACTCAAACCATCAATGAGTTCATGAGATTTGACTCATCTAAAAGTGATGAACTGGCTCTCCTCAGCAAAGCCATTGATCATGAAGATCTGACCGAGTATATTCTCGAAGGACTTCCCGAAGAATACAAACCAATAGCAGATGCAGTCAATGCATGAGACATACTCATCTCGTTCGACGAGCTTCATGAACGTCTTCTCAATCATGAAGCCAAACTTCTCACAACAGCTCCAAGTCTGCAAACTATTATGGTCACAGCACTGCAGGCCTACACCAATCCTCACAACAACTCTCGCGGAAATAACTTGTCGAACTGGAATCGCAATAAAAACTGTCAGTTTAAATGCGGTGGATATCAGGGCAAATATCAACTCTGCGGTGTTCACGAACACAGTACAAAACAATGTCCATAGCTCCCTCCATCTTCTGTTCCGCCATATGGTGCACCACAAGCACCTCCGTAGTCGTGGCAACCAACACGTCATACATAGCAGCAACGTGTGCATCACACCACGGTCTCACCTTACGAGTATGGTCGGCTTATTGACAGTGGTGCCTCGCACCACATCACCTCTAATCTTCAAAACCTCTTAATGCACATCCTCTATCAAGGTCGAGATGATGTTGTTATTGGTGACAGATGGAATCTTTCGATAACACACGAGTTCATTTTCTATTCCTCTACTACTCGTGCTCTTTCATTCAACGATGTGCTATGTGTTCCAACGATGAAGAAGAATCTGATATCAATACATCAGCTCTGCAAAACTAACTCTATCTCTGTGGATTTTTCCCTATGACTTTAAGGTGAAGGATCTCAACATGGGGCACCTCTGGTATGAGGAAAAGCTAAAGATGGTGTCTATGAGTGGCCTCAGCAATCCTTTTCCTTGTTGTCTTCCGCTATGGCTTCTCATGTTGTCCTCCTTAGTTCAAAGTCCACTTTGTTTGAGTGGCATTTGAATATAGGTCATCCAGCCCTTTCCACATTAAAGAAAATTATTTCTCTTTTTTCATTACCAGTGTCACGATCATTGTCATCGTTCTTGCTATGCTATTCATGTTCGTGCAATAAAAGTCACAAACTTCCATTTACATATTCTACTCTTCGTTCCTCTCGGCCCCTTGAGTTAATTTTCAGTGATGTCTGGACCTCACATATTCTCTCTGTGGATGATTTCAAATATTATGTTATATTTGTTAATAATTTCACAAGATACACCTGACTATACCCTTTAAAACTAAAATATCATGTTCATGATACATTCACTTGCTTCAATTTCAAATCACTAGTCAAAGACTTCTTCTCCACAAAACTTAAAACACTATATTGCGATGATGGTGGTGAATACATCGTCCTTTGCTCCTTTCTTGACTCTCATGGCATCTCTCATCTCGTCACCCCTCTGTACACTCCTAAACATAATGGCATTTCTGAAAGATGACATCGTCACATCGTTGAAACTGGTATTTCCATGCTTACCCACGCATCTCTCCCGCTTAGTTTTTGGTCCTATGCTCTTCCTACTGCTTTTTACCTAATAAACCGCGTGCCAACCCCTATTTTCTCGTCCAAAACCCTATACGAGTCTTTGTTTCAGTCCTCTCCTAACTACAACAAACTTCGAGTCTTTAGATGTTTGTGTTATCCTTGGTTACACCTTTATACTACACACAAACTCGACCATCGTTCATCTGCGTGTGTCTTCCTTGGTTATTCGTCGTCTCAAAGTGCATATATATGTGTATTGATCCTCTAAAGTCTAGAGTTTATGCATCTCAGCATGTTCGATTCCATGAGGTAATATTTCCCTAGCAAACCCTTCCAACTACTTCCCAAAACCTTCGAGTCCAATATCAGAGTCCATCTCTCCCTTCTGGTTCTCTTCGATCTCCCATATTAGGTTTGTGCTGTCAACCATTAATTCATCATACTCGGCTTTGCCCCCACGTTCGGAGACTTCACATGAACCTATCGTCATTGATAGAGTTGCCTCTGTGCCACAGTCATATACAGAAACAGAGCACATACACGCTAAAACAGAGCATTGCTCACCTATAAGAACCCCTCCTTCTGTTGCCACGGACTCCACCTCTGCTCCGCCTCAAAATCATCATCCCATGATCACACGAGCCAAGAATCACATCACCAAACCAGTAACTCGGTTCAACTACAACGCCTTATGCTCCTTCACAGAGACAAAACCGTGCAATGTTATTTTGGCACTCAAACTATCTATGCGGCGTGGAGCTATGAGCCTTGAGTTTGATTCCTTACTTCGGAACAACACATGGACACTGGTACCTCCGGACAAAGCACAAAATATTGTTGGATGTCACTGGATTTTTTGTATCAAACGTAATCCACATGGCTCGGTTAATCGATACATAGCACGTCTTGTGGCAAAGGGATTTCATTAGCATTCAGGAATTGACTTCCAGGAGACCTTCAGCCCCTCCGCCAAATCAACAACAATCTATTTGGTTCTCAGTCTAGCTATCACGAAAGGCTGGGTTCTTCGACATCTTGATGTGAACAACGCCTTTCTACAAGGTCACTTATCGAAGGAAGTTTACAGGTTACAACTTCCTGGGTTCATTGATCGTGATCGGCCTCATCATATGTGCAATCTAATGAAGGAAATATATGGTCTCAAATAGGCCCTTCGGGCCTAGTACTTTGAGCTTCGAAAGTTCCTAGAATCACAAGGATTTTTAATTCACTTGCTGATGCATCGTTGTTCATTCTATGACAATCAAATCTCATCATCTATATCCTTGTCTATGCTGATGATCTGGTTGTCACAGGAAGTTGTTCATCCTGTATCCAAGAGTTCATTGAGGTGTTAGCTGCTCGTTTCTCGCGGAAAGATCTTGGCAATCTCACTTATTTCTTTGGTTTGGAAGTCTCTTGGATAATCTCTGGTCTATTGGTGACACAACGAAAATACATATCACACCTTCTCCACAAGACCAAAATGTTTGACGCAAAACATGTGATGACACCCATGGCTTCTACAACTCGGCTTTAGCTCAAGTCTGGTGACCCCTTTCGGATCCAACCGAATACAAACACGTTGATAGCAACCTTCAGTATCTTTCGCTCACTCGTCCTGACATTGGGTTTACGGTAAATCCTTTCTTCCAATTCATGCACTCACCTACCAACGAGCATCGGACCGTAGCAAAAAGGGTACTAAGATACCTTGTCGGCACACCTAATGTCGGTGTCTTCTTTTCTGCCAAGAACCCGCTCAATCTTCATGCCTTCGCTGATGCTAACTGAGGAGGTGACCGCGATGACTACTCGTCCACGGGAGCATACATTATTTACATTGGTAACCATCCGATCTCTTGGTCCTACAAGAAGCAAAAGATCATCTCTCAATCCTCAACCAAGGCTGAGTATCGAGCTTTAGCAACCGCAACAGCTGAGGTTCAATTGGTCATTTCTTTTCTTACTGAACTTGGCCTCTCCATCATGGCTCCACTTGATGTCTATGGTGACAATATTGGCGCTACATACTTAAGTGTCAATCTCGTTTTTCACTCTCGGATGAAACACATTGTGTTGGATTATCATTTTGTTCGTGGCTTAGTTCAATATAATCGTCTTAGGATTACATGTGCATTTCGCTGATCAGCTCGCGGACCTCCTTACCAAACCACTTTCTTCTTTCTCTATGCAACAAGATTGGTCTCACCACGGGTGATCCATCTTGCGGGGCATGTAGGAGAATATTATGTAAATATATTCAAATATATTGTTACCATGTATTTAGGAATTGGTTACCATATATCTAGGAGTTAGTTATGGTAATACTATGTGTATATATATCACTCATGTAAACCTAAATATCAATCAAGCATTTCATTCCATAAAATGTTGATAGGATAGAAGAGACAACCCATATTATGTCATGTTGTTTTATATCTTTAGGAAACAAATATATATATATATATATATGTATATATGTATACAATAGTTTGTAAATGTAAATAAGTTAATTAAAATTTAGATTGAATTATGTTAAAATTCATTAAACCATTATACCAAAACTATGGACAAAATCTTTTGATAAACATATAAATCCAAAATTATGATCCAGAATAGAATCAAATATATATTTTGTACAAAGTTTATTGAAAATATTATCGTCAAGAGATAAAATATATAATTTAAATCAATTATATATTCTTTTATAGATGTGAAGAATGTTTTGGTGTCTTCTCGTAATATCACCTCAATAAAATAAAAAAAATACAAAAATATGAAAATAAATTATTAATAATTTTTTTAGTTAATGAAACACTTTGGTGTAACTACTACCAACCAAATAATTATATCATCCTTCGTTACACAAAAATATGAAAATAAATTATAAACCGTTATTATCCATTAAAATATATTAATAACAACCATTTATATTTCATTTACAACCTTATACGAGCCATTATAATATAAAAAGAAGAATGTTTTGGTATTTTTTTATAAAACAACTTCTGCAGAATAAAAAATATGAAATAAAAAATAAACCGTTAATGAGTTTTTTAATTAATAAAAAAGTTCTAGTGTATTTGATACCATCCAAGTAACTATATCAACCTTCATTATTCATTACAATAGATTAATATGAGCATTTATTATCCATTAAAATAGATTAATAACGATCATTTATATGTTTGGGTCAACATCCCTAGTGTGCATGAAGGGTGAACATATAACATCAAACAATGGAATATGTTAGTTGATTTATTTAAACAATCAGATTTGATTATAAAATATGAAACGACAATGCTAAATTCAACACATATTTGAAATGTTGGGTTGAATGATGAAAGATATTATGGTTACGATTGATGATGATATATCTGAAAAATCCTTTGGTTTGAATAAGATTTTCAGCTATGGTGACGCGAGTTGGTCATATTGGTTTAGTGTTTATGCCCCATGTTCCACCTTAAACCAGTTTGTCTACTTTTATCAGGGTTTTTCATGACTGGCATAAGATTACGGAGGTCAAAATTATTTCATTACCATTTTAGATTTTTGTTAAATATTTTGAGTTTATAAAGGATATGTGTTTTTTGGATTATTATAAGAGTGATAACTAAATAATAGATCTTAAATTTATTCGAATGATTTAGTTTTTACAACTAAAATAATACTTGAATTTTAATAAAATCCGTTTTTTAATCATTGTATAAATTTGTAAATAAATAATAACATTTACAAAATTTATCAAATCCCCAAATCAAATTGAACCGATATTGATTGATGTTTAACTATCGGTTATTATTAGATATATCTAACCAAAGAAAAATTTCAATTATTCTATTTTACAACCAAATCAAAGGGCAAACCCAGATTGCTCTTATTTCCAGGCCCACAAGTATGAGACCAATTTATAAAAAGCTTAATTGATTTTCAAAGTATCAAAGTGGCCCAAAATCCCATTCAAACCTCTCAGAGCAGTAAGCTCATTCATCTCTAATTGAAATTCGTTGAATTACATTATCCTTTAAACAAAAGAAGTTAATAGCACTTAGTAAAAGACATTTAATAGACGAAATAAATATCCAAACCAAAAGATATACAAACCAAACTTTCTAACTTGTGCACACCTATATCTACAGATATATCTAGTTAATATTATTATCTTTTAATGTATCATTCTAAATATATACCAACTTATTAGAATTCATCTCCTTCTTATATCATATATATAATTTTATAATTTATTATACTAAACTATGTGTACACAATATGAAAGATTTTAAAATAAATATAAATTTGATAAAGTATATAAATTGAATAAATTTATATGTCATGATGATATAGCCTTCAACTGACGCCCGATTATTAATACAATCCATCAAATCAAAATACCCAAATCAATGGCTTGCTTTTCTTCACTTTTTTAGTAAACAAAAGGCTTTTTTACACCTTTCTAGAAGGGAACAATTTTTCTTACACTTTCTTTAGTTTTCAAAAGAAAATTTCAAAAATACCTTTATAATGTTAAATTGTTTCGAAAATATTCTTTTTTGAAAACAAAGTTTTAATTTTAAATCTACCTTTAAAATATTGATAATGTTTCATGATTCTCGTCGACAATTTTTCTCTTTCCTCCACAGCACCTTTATTTTTCTCTCTCCCGTGACGCGAAAATTATTGTTCTCCCACACCACAACAGATTCAGCGAGAGTAGCTTGAAATCGGCATCAGATTCGTTGCCAATAGGTTGAAATCGCTTGTTGTCAACAAAGAAGCTTGCAATTAAGCACATACCACAGAAAAACCAGGTATGTATAATGAATTTTTTCGTGTTTCTCTTGTGATTTTTTTTATTTCTTTTGTGAGTTATGAAGCACTGCATCAATATAAGACCCGTTTATTGAAAACGAGTTTAAACGAGTCATATTTATTGAAATGTCAAATAATCGCAATTAGTGACTGGGTCATAGAGTCACACGGTTACACTGGGTCACAAAGTCTTATCGAAGGGTCAAAGGGATCAAAGGTCAAAGGGTCGTAAGGGTCCAAGGGTCACAGAGATAAATGGGTCGCAAAAGAGTCCAAAGGTAGCAGGGGTTCAAGGGTCGCATGAGTAAAGGGGTCGCAAAGGGGTCAAAGGGTCGCATGGGTACAAGGATTGCAGGGGTCCAAGGGTCGCAAAGGGGTACAAGGGTCGCAAAGGGGTACAAGTGTCGCAGAGGTACAAGGGTCAGAGGGGTCAATGGGTCGCAAGGGTACAAAGGTCACGAGGTACAAGGGTCGCAGAGGGGTCAAAGGGTCGAAGAGGTACAAGGGTCGCACAGTCACACTGGGTCACAGAGTCTCATCGAGTCGCACGGTCGTAGTGGGTTAGATATTTACCATATTTTTATGTTTTTGTTACAGGTGTAATGAAATCGATGGATGAGAAAATTACATTGATTTATTTTTTGTATGATGGTAAATTGGAAAAAACTCAAATGGAGAATCTGAATAGGGTAGAGTTCAGGAAAACCAGATAGTATTTTTCTAATGTCCTCTGGTTAGTCTGATATACCAACAATTGATTGATGAGTTATGTGCAGAGATGATGGTGAGAAATAATACAACGAAGTTGAAGTTAAGCTATTTGCCCAATATTTGTGAAAATAGGAAGCCGACATATATAATGAATGACAAGCATCTTATCGGTTATTTGTTCGATCACATAAGAGGAATTCAACCACTGATATATGTAAAGATAAAATCAGCAAGTGTAAAGTGTTAAATCGAAATTGAGAGGGAAATTGAGCCTCTAATTCCTACTTTTGGAAGAATTGCTAAAGAAGGTTAGGATCGAGGTGTTGTAGATTATGATGATTGTGTTATTGTAGGTCCAAATAACAAAAGTAGAGTTGCGAGTAATCCGGAAACAATAAATATTTTGGATTTGGATAGGAGTGTAAAATGAGCTGCTGGCTCGCGAGCCAGCTCTAGCTTATATCATATTTGAGCGAGCCGAGTTGGGTATTTTCCAGCTCGTTTAAAAAACGAGCTAATGAGCTGAGCCGAAAACGAATTAGAGTTTAGACGAGTTGGCTCGCGAGCTGGCGGCTGGCTCACGAGTCAAGGACAAAAGCACATATTTTCATATTTTTAAATATTATACATATTCTTTGCATTTATTAAATATTATTTAAAGAAAAAATAATATATTATTTACATATAATAATAATATTATTATTTTATTTATACCAAATTAATATAACTTTATCAACAAATAAAGAAAAAAATATTTTAATAACTATTATTAAAAAAATATGTTTATATATTTGATGTTTTATTTAATTTTCTATAGATTTATTTTCTAATTAATATTTTTATATTTTTTATAACTGTATTGAAATTATTGTTTTTATATTTTATATATTTTACTTGATTTGTCAAAGAAAAATATATAATATTAATATATTATATTTTTCTGTGTTTTCAATCTCTATTATTTTTCGCCCACGCTCTTTTTCCTCTTAGTCCCTTTCAATTTCCCCTTCTTTTGATCACCAAGAATTATTTTTCGCGTTAGCAATTCTTGCTTACAGATGTCCTCCCAACAAATACCCTTCAGATTTCTACGAATATGTTCCATCCATATCTAAATATCGGGATCGTGGCATCCCTCATAATCGTCTAGATTAAAAGTAAAGCTTCCTTTTCGTGTTCAACACGAAGAATGCTTCGAATATCCTGAAAAGCAAAAAATAACCATTATTACCCTATGTGACCTTTGTTTTCCTCGTGACCCTTGTGTAATTGTTACCTTAGAATCTCCGATCAGCCTTATCACATCTGTATACTTCACGTTAATACTGGATTTAACCATCTTCTTGCACATTCTTGGGCATGATGGATCCGCATCTATAACATCAACATACCATCCCTTTTCGCCCAAACTAAGGATGGTTTCGAATGGAAGTAAGTGAAACATTAAAACAAAATGATAAGGATACAAAAAGTACGAAAACATTCAAGTTATTCGAATAATATATACAACTTACCATTAGTGAGATCATGAAACCACCACAATACCATTTTGGTTTCGGTGATTCCCCACTAACGTGCTTGCGGCAAGTATCTACAATCTTCTCGAATGTGTAACGCCCATGGAAAGCCTTCACAAAATTCCAAGTCATCAACCATGTCAATGAGATCATGGCTTATAGAGTTGTCTGATGAAGGCTTGTGAGCCATAACTTGCGCCAACAACATCAAAGTTGCCAACCTCATCCGGTCGTCGGCATTTTTCGCCTTCACAAGCTTTCCAATGATTTGTACGGGGGTCACCTTTCCACGACCGAAATTCTTCCGCCTGAATGTATCGCCCCTTTTGGACTCCCATCTTTTGGGATATGATTCGCATTTCAGTCCGAAAATTAGTGTGTGCTCCACTATAGAGTACCGGATGGGAACACCGTTTAAGACGAACAACAACTCCTTTTTGTCCCGTACAATCCTGAATGATTTAGGAGGATAGACATTTGAACCTTAGTCAATGTGGAGTCACATTGGAAATGGAATAAATGTCTAAATTGTGACTCCTTCTCGAAGTAATACAACTCGTATTCATCTAAGATTCCTCTCAGCTTCGTTATTGTCTCGTGAGGATAACACTTGGTGGTGATCTTTGACATTCTGTCCATGTGCTTGAATTCATACACAAATTTCGGCTTTGGCGCCACCTGCAAAATGAACAATTAATTAAGAATACATTATACTTCTACTGACTCAAGCGACCTATGCGACTCAACCGATCAATGCGACTCAACCGGCCCATGCTCTCAAACGACCCTCGGACCCTCTGCGACACTCAACCGACTCACTAAGACTCAAGTGACCCATGAGACTCAATTGACCCATGCGACTCAAGCGACCCACGAGGCATAATATCAAGCGACCCATGCGACTCAATTGACCCATGTAACTCAAGCGACCCACGGGGCATAATATCAAGCGACCCATGCGACTTAAACGACCCTTGCGACCTCCTACGACGCTCAAGTGACCATTGTGACCCAAATCGACTCACTGAGACAACCGACTCAAATGACCCTTAGACCCCCTTGTGACGCTCAAGTGACCATTGCGACCCAAACTGACTCATTGAGACAACCGACTCACTGAGACAACCGACTCAAACGACCCTTAGACCCCCTACGATGCTTAAACGACCATTGCGACCCAAATCGATTCATTGAGACAACCGACTCAAACGACCCTTAGACCCCCTGCAACGCTAAAGCGACCATTGCGACCCAAACCAACTTACTGAGACAATCGACTCTTCCGACTGAACCGACTCACTAAGACTCAAAAGATTCACTAACACTCACACCCATTTCAAATCAATAAACCATTTTACGACTCGAAAACTTGCAAAACCCTAGAAATCGATCTACTTACACTTATTGACGCCATTAAGATTGACTCGTGCTCTCTTCATCACTGTTTCGGCTGATTCGAGCCATTTCCTTCATGTCATCTTCAAATCGATCCCTCTCAAGTTCGAAATCACTTCATTTTTCGTGTTCTAAACTTTGAAACAAGTTTTCACGTTGAAAAAATGTTCGTCTTTCTTGATTTTGACACGATTTGACAGTTTTTCACGTCGAAAAACTGCAGAACGTGTGTTTTTTCACGTTCAAAAATTAAAGGCAAATTTGTCTTTTCTTTGGTTTTTTCCGATTTTATAATTATTTTAAGGAAGGGTATTTTCAAAGTGATTTAGCCCTACGAGGGTATATCTGATATTCCGTCGTTTTCAATTCATAATATACTAAGGAAATTTTAATATCTATAAATCGTTAACGAATTTATGAGGCATAATATGAGAGACATCTTCGTAGATGCTTCACACATACCTAGTAAACCTAATGAAAAAAATTAGAGAAAAGACTTATGTGTCCTCATATTTTGTTAGTGAAAACACATACAGTTTTGACATTATTGTTAGTGAAACGAAACTTATTTCAATTTTTAGAGGAGGGAAACAAAGTTGAGAGCGATTTCCTTCCATTTTCGAGCTATTTCCTTCCATTTTTAGCGATTTTCTTCTATTTTTGAGCAATCGACATAAATTTTGAGCGTTTTTCAGCAATTTTCGAGCGATTTCCAACAATTGTTTAGCCAATTTCAGCGATTTCTTGTGATTTCGAGCCATTTTCGACGATTTGTGAACGATTTCTAGAGATTTTGAGCGATATCCGGCGATTTTCGAGCGACTGCCAGTGAATTTCGAGCGATTCCCGGCGATTGCAAGGATTTTCGGAAATTTTAGCTCTTATTTGGTCGAACTGGATCGCAGGGTCGCACTGGATCGTAGGGTCGCATGGTCGCACTAGGTCGCAGGGTCGCATTAGGTCGCAGGGTCGAACTGGATCACATGGGTATTTTAAGAATATCAATGTAATAAGAGTATTTTTTAAGTTAATTTTTTTAGAAAATGGTAGACTTGAAGTCAAAATACCATTTTAAGGGTATTTTTGAAGTTACCCCAATTTATGATGGATTTTTTCGTATTTAATTTAATTATTTTTAATAATATCCCAAAATATTATTTCAAACTTGAAATGAGAGAAACATTTGTTGTCTTCTACTTACATCTCTAATTTTTTTAGTATAATAGTTAAACAATTAATTGATTATATATACTTAGTATAAAGAATAATCTTTGAGCAAATTATTATATATCAAACTTATCGGACAAAAACGATTTTAAAATATTTTTCTATAATAATCATAAAATAATTTTTTAGCATTTTATAACATCTTAAAAAATAGTAAATTTGCATAATAATTTGTATTATTCAATATTTTCTTCATTTATTTCAGTCAATTAATTTAACATATATATGTCTTAATCCACAAATTCACTCAGATCCAAACCACAAGACAATGTACTCGTTTAAGAAAGTTCTAACCATGAAAATACATGGCTTGAAACTTTTACGAACCATATTATTCAAGGATGTGTAGTCTTATTCTTTTCACATTTTGAGTACCTTCATGTATTGTTTTGAGCATTTCTAAGCTTCTATAGTATATTCACATCCTTGTATTTGTTTGAATTCGTCTATATCAACTAAAGCAAATATGACAAACTATGCTTTTACATTGTAAGTGGAGAGTCTCTTTTTTTGTCGGTGTACATTATTTGAGTGACTTCTCCTTCTTATTTTCATGTTCATCAAAGTGATACATTCTCGAAGAGTCATACATTCTTCTTGTTGATAGATGTGTAGGTACATGTGTTGTGGGGCACATGGTTTGCACATGTGCACTGCACATGTCTTTAATAGAAGTCTCACATTGAAACTTGAAATAATAAATGAAGATTATATAAATGTTCATACAATCAATGATTTCATATGGATAATAAAATGGATATTGTAATAAACTATTTGGGTGTGTGTATATATATAATATCAAAAGATGAGCCTTGGATCTGGGGGCTCTTGGGCTCTTGGTTGAAACGGACCGGGCTTTGGACCAACAGGTTGAATTTTTTTTCGACCGTTGGTATTTGGTCGTTATTGATGAAGTGGTGCATCCGATGAAGCATTGCGTCCGTCCGTTGAAGCATTGTATCCATTTGATGAAACAGTTCGTCCGTCCAAACGCTCCACAAGCTCCGAACCAAAACCTTGCATCCGTATGGGTTGCATCTCTTAGCTTATATGCATTCATTGACAAAGTTCCACCTTCCTGGTCAGATTTTAAAAAATATTTAACATATATAACCGTGAATATGAGTCTCAAGGAGTTGGTCCTGAAACTCTGTATTGAAGAGAAGAGTCGAATTGGTGAAACATGTGACTTGACATCCATTGAGACAAATGCTAACATGGTTGAGGCCAAAACAAAACAAAA